>JAHLSL010000216.1:459775-480101 GCA_025920805.1 Petroica traversi | reverse complement strand
GTGCTGGTGCTGGTGCTGGTGCTGGTGCTGGTGCTGGTGCTGGTGCTAACAGGCCAGCATGCACTCATACAAAATTCAGCAGGTCAGGGACAAGACTGTGCAGAAGGGCCACGTGGAGCCACATAGGACAGATGACCTGCCTTCAGAGGTATGGCTGGCCAAGGGAGTTCACTCGGGCAAGGGAAAGGATCCCCCTTGCTCCAGGAGTTAAACAGCCACAGATCTTGCTGTAGGCATCATTCACAGAATGCCAGAATGGTTTGGGTTGGAAGGGACCCTAAAGATCATCTCATTCCATCCCCTGCCATGGACAGGGACACCTTCCTCTCTCTCAGGTTGCTCCAAGTCCAGTCTAACCTGGCCTTGGACACTTCCAGGGATGGGGTAGCCACAGCTTCTCTGGGCAACCTGTGCCAGGGCCTCGGCACCCTCATGGGGAAGAATTTCTTCCTAAAAGCATTTTGGGATCAGCCCAGCCCAACCAGAGCCAGATTTAATCAAAGACAAATAATGATGCATCTTGGAAAGCCCTGCAGTGTTTCACCACATTGTTTTGAGTAATAAATCAAAAAACACTCATTTTCTTTAAAGCACCCACATTCCTTGGATAGATGTGGCCCAAACCTCTTTCATGATCTGCAACTGGATCTTTAATTCTTCCTCTGTGTTTAAATCAAAAGTAAGCACTAGGAAAGAAGGAGATTTTGGTGTTTTGGCACCCTGTTGTCCCCAGAAAGCCTGGCTGGTTTTAGACCTTGTGGTCTTATTTGCGGATGCTAGCAAGAAACATAAAAATAAAAGTTTCCATGGGTGTGGGGGCCAGGTAGAAGCCAAGGAGACAGAAGGTATTTCAGGAGAACCTGCAGAAACATCCCGTTTCTTGCCCTGGGCAGCTTCTGGGACATCACTTGGATGACATCAGGAGACAAAACAGAGGCACTTTGTTCTAGTTCTGTGACTCGTGGAGGTAATGCAGAAATTCTCCCAGGAAAAAATCAACAGAGGGAGGGAAAACATATGCATTTCTCCCTGTCCCAGGGGTCGCTGCTTCTAAACAATGCTACAAAGGACTAAAGGGGCATTTGCTCTCTTGCATTCACCAAGTGCAGGAGATGGGAAGTTGGACTATGTAGAGTTTTGAGGTTTTGACCAGTCCCCAAAACTTCCAAGGGCTTCTCTGAAGATTTTCTCAGCGTGGATGCTGAGATCTCCCCTGACTGCGACATGCGCAGCTTCTTTGAACTTGGAGGAAGGGCAAAAGGATTGGAGGGGATCCTAGAGAGTCTGAGGGCAATCAGCTGCTGCCTCTGACCACTGCTACAGCTCCATGGGCTGTTTTCCTACCAGGAATACAGACATCTGCTAGTCTCCCACTGGAAACCTCATCCCCCTGGTGTTCCTTACCTCCCTCAGGGACTACCAGTTCCCAACACAGCTCCGCACCCTTCCTCTCAGGGCTGGAGACATTTGCCTGTCCGAATGTAAACCTCCTTTGATTCCAGACCACCCACTTCAGCCTTTTCCACTCCCTTTGGAAAAGGAGGGGATGGGATGTCTTAAAACTCAAATCTGTCCCCATCCCACATGAATGTGGTGTTCTCATTTCCACCAGTGTCATCTATTTACATGAGAAATGCTCGGGGAGGAAATTGAGGTTACTGAGAGGAAAAAAGTGCCTCACATCAGCCCCGAGTCCCTGCGGAATGCACTGCCTGTGCCCTACCCCAGACCTTGCCCCACATTTCAAGTAGGACAGACTGCAATTAAAGCCCCCAGCAACCAGAAAGTGCCACTAAGCCTTTCCTGCCAGCCTGAGGTGGGAAGGGGCTGCACTGCAATGTTAATTCGTTTATTCAAGGTCACTCTGGAATGGCTGAGCAGGGAGCTGGGCTGAGTGTCTGGGGTCCTTCCCCTGAACCACCCTCATTTCACCTCCAAGCTGATGCTGGCGGTGTATAAGACATGGGCTCAGAGCCCTGCAGTCTCCATTAATGCCTCTGCCAATAATCCCACCAATAAACCAATTCTGGAGAACAGCCACCACTCCAGGCCTGTCAGCAGTCAGGCTAAGAGGCAAAACACTGCTGTGCTTTCAGCCACAGGTGGGGAGCCACAAGTACAAGGTGTGAAGTTCTCATGCGTTCTGCCAAGCTGATGGCACAGCCTAAAAACTGTTAGAATAAATGTTAAAAAGCTTTAGAAATCAGATTGAATCATCCTCTACCCACCCTTGCCAGACTTCAAACAAGAGCAGCGGTATCTTTTAATGATCCTTATCTCTGGGATATCTCTGGGTGCTCAGTACACTCCCCAAACCGTGGACAGGATTGTGCACAGCCCTGTGCACCAAGAGGAACTCGATTTAAAAGCTTTTGCTGGCTGAGGAGAAAGGTGAAATCCCCAAGGCAAATCTCAACGAAAGGCAATTCTTGTTCTGGAGAGACACCTGCTGGCAATGCCCGTGGAGCTCGAGTTGGACGCTCAGGGATTGCGAGAAAGACTAAAGAGTTGTAATTCTCTGATCCAAAGAAAAACGACCAATGCTTGTTTTCTTGTTTCTTACAGAACAAAGGAAAAAATACTCCAACTCCAACGTCATCATGCACGAGACTTCCCAATACCACGTCCAGGTGAGCACACATGCACAATGGAGTTCTAAGGGGCTGAGAGGCCAAGGTCAGTGACAGGTGCTAATAGTGCAGCGTGTTCCATGTGTCTTGGATCTTTAGGAGGCCATGGGGGAGTTGGGAACTTCCTTAGCATTAAAGTCTCAAGTCACTGAGTAAAGGAGAATAGGGGGAAAAAATTAAATAAGCAAGGGGAATTCTGTACAAGGAAAGAGGAAAGGGAGAAGCTGTTGTCTTCTCCCTTCTCTGTGTCTGAAGGAGAGCAGGAAATGTTGTCCCTCCTGTCACCTGTGCTTCAAGCCCTTCTGATCAGCACAGACAGGTTAAAAGCAGAGTTCCCATGGTGGTTATCAGAACTCAGCTTTCCAAACAACAGAGACCACATGGACTATCATCTTTCAGCTCTCCTCAGCTACTGTGTCCTCTCAGGTAATACAAACCCCTTCACACAACAGGCAATAAGCCAAATCCATCTCCCACTGCCACAGACACCCACTCCAAAGAGAGGAGCCAGCCTGGCCATCCCATGCTTGGAAATTCCTGTAACGCAACTCATCAGTGCGGGACTCCGTGAAGGACGTGGGGCCATTCATCAATGAAAACTGGCAAGGCGAGACAGGAGAACACTTCCTGAGGTTCATATTTAGGAGATGGAGCCCTTTAAAAGCCTACATTTAGACTTGTAAAATGCCTATTTGAGAGAGGTCCTGGTTTCCATCAGAGAAACCAACTCAGTGGCTCAGAAGTCACTCATGGACACAGAGAAGGGACTTTAAACGGTGACATGTAAATGAATTCTTCATTAATTATGCCATAAGCCACCCGTTCGCGAGTCTCTCCCCTGAACTTTGACCAAGGCAAACAGGATTGCAGTGGCAGGCAGTGAGATAGAATGAGGTTTCCTCATGGGAGGCATTTTACACCCTTTGAAGTAATCTGATCAAAGTTTAATGGTGGATGGAGTCATTGCCCATTCTAGTAAAAGCTGCTGTATTTGAATGTCCGTCTGGATAAAAACGGGTTTTGAGGGATAAAACAAAGACTGCAGCAAGCTTCTCCCTCTTAATCCACCCATATATATGGAAAACGGAAAGTAGAAAAATATTCTAATGATTGAGTCATCAGTGAGGTAGCTTCCCCTCCATTAAACTAACTGAACAGTAAACAGCAAAAGAATTTATGAAGCTTGTAAAAGTGGTAGATAAAAAGTGGTAGATAAAATAATAGGAGTGATAAAAATGCCTGTCATCTTGAGTAAACCCATTCTCCTCACTGCTCTGAAAGCAGAGAGCTTGTCACCTCTGCACAGATAAGACTGACTTGGCAAATACATTCCCATGCACTATTTTACAATTACAGTAACATACACCCAGCATGTTTTTCATTCGTGATTGCATTGCTAATCTCAGCTTTCGGTTCACACACCTGCCAGTTTTATTTAGACAGTGCCTCACCCCATACCTTTGCTTGATGAACACAGGAATGGGCCTTGCATTGTCCTCTTCTCTGCTCCTTCCTCCAGTCTTTGGAATCATCTAACAGCAAATGGGTCATCACAAACCCTATCCACTTCTAATGCCCAAGAACATTGTTAAAGACTTTCTGCAGTCAGGTCTACCAGTGCTTTAAATTTGAGCCTTTCTCTGCATCCACCTTGTGTGGAGCCAACTGCAACAACCATTCTTGCCTGTGCTTCCTCACAACAATCCAAGGTTCTGTGCTCCGAGTGCACGCATCCCTCTCAGGTCCATCTGGTTTGTATCAGACCCCAACATCCACAGCTTCTCCAAGGTTCCTGTTCCCCCAGCAGGACATGCTGGAGCAGTATCAGCCTTTGCTGCCCCTTAATCTGCTTCCCACTTTGCATTTACCTGGGCTTTTACAGGGAGAAAGGAATTCTCTCCCAACAACTCTCTCAGCCTCCTCCATGGCCCATGACACACATGACAACTATGGATACAATCCGCTGGGTTACTGAATCAGCTCATGTGTGCATCAGCACCAGAAAGAAGCTACTGATCCCCAAAATGGTTATGTCTGATCACTGGGAGAAGGCAGGAAGATCCGGTATCTGAGGGAGAAAAGCCAGGCAAAACTCACCCCCTTACTACAAATTTCCCATTAATTTAGGACTTGCTTTAAAACATCCCCCATTTTTCCAGCTCTTGCTTTGAAACCACACTACAGGATGTGTGCATCACAGAGAGCAGGCTTTTTTCTGCTGCTCTCCTCACAAACTCTGAATGCCTGGCAGGACCATTTTTGGGGTGGCCACATGCTGAACCCTGGTCCACCAGGGCAGGTCTACCTGCAGCACCTGGATGTCCCTGCTCCAGGGGTGAATCTGCTTGTGGCTCTTCAGCTTTAGCCACTTCTGCTGAAGTGCCTGTTCTGTACCCTACTGAACAAGGAAATCAGGATGAGAGGGTCATGCTGGTTGATGGGCCTTCAATATTCCAGGGACAGGAAAAAAGCTGGGATCTGGCCCAATAAGCCACCAAGGCCCTTGAACTGCAAAGATGCCTTGGTCAGGCCTGTAACTTATCCATCCAAAAACCTTCTGCTTTTCTCTCCTGGAGAATGTTGGTAAGGACAGGGGAAAGCTTCAGCTGCTTTTTGACAGTCAGGCACGTTCCCCTTCCCTTCTCACCAAGAACACAGCTGGGCAACAAAAGAACAAGGTGAAACAGAACCATTTTCTTTTATTTCCTGAGAGTTTTTTTCTTTCCCTGCTGTCACCTGAACATGTGTCACCTGTGCTGTCACTACCCCAGGGACAACAGCTGGCCAAACAGCCTGGCTGCTCCAAGTTCCAGCTTTTCCTGCCTTGCAGTCCCCTCTGCTGGCAGGCACAACTAGTTCTTCCATCCACAGAGAGCAGCACTTACTCAGCTGGATTTTTGGAGTGGCCTTTACCCAATGCTGGTGGGCACACACATTTGGATGTGATACACCTCTCTATTCCACAGCTGCCTTCCTGCCCAGCATTCTCTTCCCATGGAGCCCCAGGAGCAGACCAAAGCTGAAAATGCTGCCCCATTACACAAATTCTGTATATACAGGTGCCAAGTGCAAGGCTTGGATCACCATACACTTCAGGATGCAGTTGGAGCAGGGATGGGAAAGCAGCTTGGATGGTTACACTGTAGTTGAGCTGCCCCTGGCCCTAGTGCACACACAGGGCAGTGAAAGAGGGGAGGACAGAACGGAAGCCTGCCTGATGGGAGAAGAGCATGGGCTGGGTTTATAGGACAGGTGAAGGGATGTAGGAAAAGCAGGATAACCAAACAAAGCCACAGGGCAAGACAGAGGTAAGCATCAAAAAAATCCTTTCCTGCAGTCAGCAACACCCATCTTCACTACTGAGAGGGCTTTTTTGGGTACTTTCACAGGGAGGGAATAACCCCAACCCTAAGAGGGGCTTAAAGGGCTGGTGAGAGTGAGCTGCCAGGTCTGAAGCTCCTGCAGGCTTTGCAGCACAGAAGCTCTTTAGAGTAGCTGTTCCCAGAGCATGGGACCCCACATATTTGTATGGACCCCACTTGGCAAAGAGGACCAACACTTGCCCATGGCTTGAGTGAGCTCTTTGCATGGCACAAATCCCACACAAACAGGTTGGCTACACAAAACAAGCAAAACACAAGTGTTTTTATAGCTAGGCAAGCAAAGTGTAACTTCCAAGTCAGGTTCAGAGGGGCCTGGGAAGTAACTCGTGTGTGTAAAGCATTTGCCCTGCTGGATTGGAATCAGAGCTGCTGGAATTGATGACAGTAATATGCAAGTGGTGAAAATGTGATGAAAACCCATTATGAAACCAAATCTTTCACTGCTACAATGAGGCTGGTGCCAACACCCAGAAGTGTTTTGTGCAGCAACGCCTTCACACCTGAGCTCTGAGGAGCTACAAGCAGTAACTGAAGCCTCTAGAGATGCTTTCACCACTGATTTACCTACCCCAACAAACATTTTACACCTGTTTTTATCTCCTTTCCCTCCCCAACTTCAGCACTTGGCCACCTTCATCATGGACAAGAGTGAGTCCATCACGACAGTGGATGATGCGATCCGGAAACTCATCCTGCTCAACTCCAAAGAGAAGATCTGGACACAGGAGATGCTGCTGCAAGTGAATGACAAGTCCATCCGGCTGCTGGACTGTGAGACACAGGTACCTGGAGCCCTGAGGGACTGACCCTGCTGAAGTGTGGGATGCAGTGAGTGCCCTTCCCATTCTGCCTGGGAGATGGCAAGCTCTAAGGAACACAAACAAGGGTGAATCACTTCCAAAATCCTCTCCTGGATTAGAGTCAGCCCTGCAGTGTGCGAACAGGATGGCTTAAGCAATGACAAACTAAATATCAGCCCAGGGATCCCAGGAGTTCCTGCACAGGACCATTCCCCCTCAGTTTAATAGTTCCCCATTGCCTGACACCTTCCCCCATCTCTTGCAGGAGGAGCTGGAGGACTTCCCCCTGCCGACAGTGCAGCACTGCCAGACAGTGCTCAATCAGATGCGCTATTCCTCCATCCTCCTGCTCGTGTGTCAGGATTCTGAGCAGCACAAACCTGACATCCACTTTTTCAACTGTGACGAGGTGGAGGTGAGCAGAGCCCTCCTGCTTGGTGTGAAACAGAACAAAACACCACTTCTTGCTGCCTGCCCTTCCCCCTTCCTCCAATCCTTCCTAAAACCAAGCCCTTAAAAACAATATCTGTTTTATCCTTGAGGCGGAGATGGTTCATGAGGATATAGAAAGTGCCCTGGCAGACCACAAGCACGGGAAGAAGATACGGCCACAGACACTCAAGTAAGTGCTGTGGGATACAGCAGGGAGTTACGACAATAAACTCCTGTTTCCAGTGGTTTAGTCACACTCTAGTCTCTTAGAAACAGGATCTGCAGCCACTGAAGGGGTTGTTCTGTATCATTTTCCTTGCAGGGCAAACCAGGAAAAGATCAAGCAGAGACAATCCATCCTTCCCCCACCTCAAGGACCAGCTCCCATCCCGATCCAGCATGACATGCGAGGCTCAGCTATGAACAGGAACAGGGTGGCACCTCCTTCCCAGCATGATCCAGGTACTGGGAGCACTCAGAAGTCTGTCCTAGGGATGGGAGACTAATTAACTGAGAAGGCCAACCTTCCTGAAGTGGTCTGTGGTGAAAACAAGTGTTATACTCACTGCGTATCTTCTGCTCAACAACTAAAAGCTCCCAGAAGTTCTTTGTAACGACACCTGTATTTGGGGGATAACGAAATTCCCAAAAAAGCAGAAGCCTCTCATAAGCCATCACATGAAATTTGAACCAGGCATTGGTGATCATAAAATGTACAGACAAGACATGTGGTTAGAAAGACAAATTCATGGCTCTGCTGACTTCACAGGAGCCAAGATTTCATTCTCGAAAATCAACTGGTTTTCATGAATTCTTGTAAAGTCAAGTGTGGAAATGCAGATCTGAACTCACCCCTCTTATCTGCTCCTCTAAAGACTGATTCCAAAACTATCCTGGCTTCAAACCAGCCTGTTTGAGTTGGCTTGGAAAACTTGATATTTTCCTTTGGAGAAAGAAGTAACAGAAGTAAGTTCCTAGGAACAGAAACAAGCTCTTTCTCTGACAAAAGATCAAACTGATGAGAAACCGTAAGCATTTTTTACCCCTGCCTATCATACCACCTTCTCTTAGCATTAATTTCTAGTTTCAAGGAAAACATATAATAGGATACTATAACACATCCAAAGCACTCCTTTGCTGGGATGGCATCCGAAGCCAAGCAATTTCTCTGGCTGCTGAATGGAGAACTTTTTTCAGGCCTAGTTCTGCATCATAACAGGAATATCTCTATTTCTGAGCTGGACTATGAACAAACATCTCTATTCTGATGAAAAGCAGCCATTCTTACCTCTGTCCTTCCAAGGGTGCTCACATCAGCAGAGCTGGGAATTCCCCCAGGCAGGATTTCTGGCTCTGAGTGCACAGAGCCTGGCAGAAGATCAGATGACAGGAGAAAGCCTTGAGTGATGCCTGTTTGCTGAGATCCCTTCTACACAAAAATGCCTTCCCACTTTTCCTACAAAACCTGTCCTGTTGGGGCACTCATCTCCACATTTACAGAGTCTGAGTTCTTTGCCAAAACTGCCTCTCCAGTTCTCCCATTCGGCAGATCCTGCTGTGCTGGCCCTTTCCAAGCCCCTGCCCTGAGCTGACACCATTTGCTTTGTACAAAGGGTCACTCCAGCAATTGTTCCCACTGGAATATTTCCCCCTCACTGGGCATCTGGCTTTGGAAGCTGGGAGGTGCTTTGGGGTTGGGTTTTTTGCAGGATGATTGGGATTTAGCTCTTATTACAAATATTATTCCTGAGGTACCCTCACAACCCAGAACAAACACCCAAGCTGGGAGCTACCATCCCATGGATCCCTGCCTTTCATGGAGCCAATTTCCAACCTCTGATAGTAAATATATTTCTCTCTCTCTCTTGTTTGCAGACTATGAACGACGAAGCTCTGGCTCTCATGACCATGAGGAATCCCGAGCCATGTTAGCACAGAAAATTGAAAAGGAAACGGTGAGTGACAAGGACACTGCACAGTCCATAGGCAGGAGCAGAGGCAGGGAGCAAGGGACTCCTCCATGAGCAGGCATTTATGTATCATTTGGACATTTTTCCAATTGATACCTGCTGTGCATAAAGATAAGGTGGCCAAAAGCAAATCTCCATCACTGGGTCAGTGACAATGTCCTCTGACCTTAGGCAGCTCTGCTGATTCCAACTCTGCTCCTCCCCATCCCACTTGGGTTATTTTCCAGCCATCCATGAGCAGGGGTCACTTGTCACATTGGTAAGGACAGCACACAGCCAGGCCCAGCAGCTCTGTGCTTGCAAAGGGATGCATTCAACTCTGTTTCATGCCTGGATTGCCACTCCTGTGCATTCTCCCAGGGAATGCAGCATGCCCTGGGATTCGGGCTCCCAGCCGTGTGCAGCCCGGGCTCGCTTTCACCTCGGTCCCTTGGGTTTCTGTCCACACAGCGAATCCTGAACTGCACCCTTGATGACATCGAAGTGTTCGTCGCCCGGCTCCAGAAGGCTGCAGAGGCATTCCGACAGCTCAACCAAAGGAAGAAAGGGAAGAAGAACAAGAAGAAAGGGCCAGCAGGTGCAGTGCAGCAGTCAGAACAAATGGGGAGCATGGGGGGGGGATGGGCATGGATGAAGGCAGGAGGGACATTTCAGCTCCTGTCCCAGCAAAGCCAGATCGATGCCGCGACACAGCCACAGATCCAGGCACACCAGTTCGGGAGGTGCCACTACTGCATGGGCACCTCTGGTAAAACGGAGAGAGCCTCAGGCACATAGAGGGAGTTTGCCTTTCCCTGAACCCCTCTTTTAGGTAGTTACAGTCTCAACACCCATTTCTGCTGTGCCTTCTGCATGGCAGGCAGATGGAACCTTCCCAAAGGGAATGCTCTCACTAACATGTCCTTCTTTGCCCCTTCTCCTGGCAGAGGGAATGCTGACCCTCCGAGCAAGACCCCCAAGCGAGGCTGAGTTCATCGACTGCTTCCAGAAGACCAAACTGGCTTTTAATCTCTTGGTAAGACCCGGAGGAGTTTCCATCCCATGCAGGGACAGGGCTTTTCCCCATGTATCCCAGCAGTGAGTGTTTAGAGTGAAACTTGAACGGAGAACACTGCCAAGGGACAAAGGCGTGAATTCCAGGTTCTTCAGAACTCAGGACAAACATTGTGTCAAGTTTGTGCAGGTTTTCTGGGACAAGCTGTTAAACCATAACTAGAAGCATCAAGTCCAGAATGGGACAAAACAGCCAGAGGGTTGCAACACCTGGGTCTTTTCAGATCCAAGCCTGGAAAGTCTCTGCTTGACAGTAACTGAAGTCCCCCATTGCCCTGATATTCCTGGGTTCTCTCTTTCTCCCCTCCCAGACCCTCTGTATTGTGAAGGGGATGAAAAGCAGGAGCATAAAGATGTTCCCAATGCTGCCTGCTCTGCTTAGTGAAACACAAGAGACCAGCAGGGTAACAAGGCAGCAGGAATTATGCCAGTTGTGACCAAAATTGTCCAGCAAACACATCCTACAAGCTCTTTCTTGGGCAGTCATTAATAAGGAAACCCCAAAGATTGTAAACAACCTCAATGCAGGACACCAGGCTCCAGCCTTTTCTTTGAGAAGCAAATATGGGTAATTTGTGCCTGCTGATGATCAGAAGGAGCAAATGATCTCTTGGCAAGAGCCCAGAGCAGAGCTGGGACTCGATGGTGGAGCCATGTTCCTCACCATGTCGCTGCCGAGTCCCTGGAAAGTGCAGATCATTGGGTCACCCTGCTTCCAGCAGTTGTTTCCCACTTCCTACTCCACATTAATCTTAATCTCCAGCATTTCAAATGCTTTACATTTCAGAAGGAGGACCCTGTCTCCTGTGGCAGCAGTGCCAGGAGCCCAGGACAGGAGAAGGAGCTGAATAGAAGTACAAACTGAAGAAGTTTCTCACCACAGCTCAGCTGATTGCTGCTACTGAAACCCAGTTCTTACAGTAAATTAATCCCAAGTGTTTGCTCCTTCATTCCGCCACAGTTCACCTCAAATATCACTGGATTTGGAGCCTTTCAGTGGCCAGGGCAGCTCTCGGTGCCACAGGCATGACCTTGGTGGAGATTTTCACTTGTCAGCATTTGCCAAGGGATGCTCAAAACACCTCTCCTGTTGTTTTCATTCATGGAACTAGTGGGATTCTCAACCCTGCAATAGGCAAAACCAACCATAACCCTGTCATTTCCTCACTAGGACTTTTTAAAAATAAGCCAAGGTTTTGTGTGTCTGTTCAAATTATCTTCCAAGGCACTGATTTAACAGAGAGGGTATTTCACCCCTCCTGAAATTCATCAGGAATTAGAAATGAAGACAAAATAAAAATGAATGATTCATACTCTCCCATCCCTTACTCTTCTCATCAGCCAGCAACACTCCCCCCATGTGACCAAAAAGAGAAAGAAGGCACACTCAGGTGAGGGTTAAACTGTTTCCTTTCTCTTTCCAGGCCAAACTAAGGAAGCACATCCAGAACCCCAGTGCTTCGGAGTTGGTGCATTTCCTATTTGGGCCACTGGAACTGGTAAATCTTATTCCCAGGTCTCACTGGGAACTCCCCTTTTATTTCTACTTCACACTTACAAACAGATTGAGCAGAAGGGTTAGAAAACTGCTCACACCTGGCCACTGCTTTCTCAGGAACTTCAGAAGTGATGCCAGTTGTTCTAGGCCTGATCTGGTTTGCAGCTTGAAGTAAATACAGGAACCCTAGAAAATATTAATCTTTCTACCCAATAAATAAAGCATTACTGTGAACAAAAGGGGCAGCCAGCTGGGGTTCCCACTGGAAATCTGTCTGGTCTCACCTTCAGGTAAACACGGCTCAGTATTTGCACTGAAAATGCTTGGAAGCAGAAATCCCAACTTGGAAAAGGAGCAAGAAAGGACACAGGAATAGCAAGATACTTTCCATTATTTGAAGTGTCAGCTTGTGACACTTCACTTGTCTGTAACAACAGCTCATTTGTAGATCAGCTCTTGCTTTGACTCCAATCCAAAAAAAATCTCATGTTCCCCTGAACTGTCCAGTCTCCCACAAAGACTAAGGTTGATGTTTCTTGAGGTGACTGAGCTGGTCCAAGGATCAGCTTTGTCTTTGATTCCTGCTCCTCTGTGTGTCCATGGTTTGACATTTTGACCGTTTCCTGCACATTCTCTTCTCTTTGTGTGGTTTGTGTGTGACCCAGATCATCAATAGCTGTGGTGGCCCCGAGCTGGCCCGGTCTGTCCTCAGCCCACTGCTTTCCAAAGATGCCACTGATTTCCTGAGGGGACACCTGACACCCAAAGAGATAAACCTCTGGGATTCCCTGGGGGAGACATGGACCAGATCCAGGTGAGAACAGAGCTGCCATCTCCCCAGGCTCCCCAGGCAGAGGGGATGCTTGGATGCCCTGATGCTCCTGCTTCTCCTTTGAAGGGATGCTCTCAGAGACGTGTTCCTTGTGAATGTCACCTCATATTCCCACTTTGTGTCTTAGAGCTGAGTGGCCCCGAGACGCGAATATCCCCACCTACATCCCCAAATTCCGCAACGGCTGGGAACCACCCACAGAAATTTTCCGAGGAGCTCCCTGGGAAATAGATATCGGACACTTGCAAGAGGAGGTTAGTCCTGTGTCCCTGGGGATCCTCTCTTCCCTCTCCCTCTTCCAGAGAGATGGAGCTGTGGGGGGTGTGGTGGTGTGCAGCAAATAATTGGCTCAAAACTCAGTTGGATCTGGTCGCTCCAGTTAAACAGGGAAAGCAAATGAGGCTGGAAAAGGGCAGAAATAATCAGCCTTTCCCGATCCAAGGCAGCAGCACCCTACAATGTCACCGAGCTCCAGAGACACAGGTTTTCCTGAAGAATATCTTGACCAAAAGCTGCCAGGCCATGACTCATCCACCACTCTCCCTCTCCTTTTCTCTGATCAGCTTTCCCCTTCCCTGGTAAACCGACTCCATGTCTGTCTTTCCAGCTCTCCTCAGCCAATGGATATCCTTACCGGAACTCCTCACTCAAGCGTGGACAGACAGCTGAGCAGACACAGGCTGGGGATGCCTTCAAACAGAACGTCACTTCACATGGAAATAGGTAATGGATCCACATCCCTGGAGCTTCAGCTCCTACCTTGGAACCTCTTCAACACACACAGACACATAGAGTGACACTGGGAAGTTTGGGCATCCTGGAGACAACTCCTGGCCACTATTAATACCCTCCAAGAGAAGATAAAGATCAGCTGAGGGATTATCCTTGTGAGCACTGTCTGCTGCTTAACTCCAGCAGCTCTGCAAGGAAAGGAATTCCAGGTGTTTTCCACCACAGGAGGCAAAAATATTGACTGACTTCATCAGTCCATGCATAGGTCTTGTTTTCCAACATCAACCCACCAAAGGGACATTAAGGATCAGGTGCCAAAGATGCTGCACTGTGCTTTGGCTCTCCATATGTATAGAATTGTTGGAATAATGGAATTACAGAATGGATTGGTGGGGAAGGGACCCTAAAGATTATCCAGTTCCAACCCCCTGCCATGGCCAGGGACACCTTCCACTATCCCAGGTTGCTCTCTAGGCTTTGTCCAACCTGGCCTTGAACACTGCCAGGGATCCAGGGACAGCCACAGCTTCTCTGGGTTTCAGCACCCTCACAGGGAAGAATTTCTTCCCAATATCCCATCTAAACCCACCCTCTGGCAGTGGGAAGCCATTCCTCCTCGTCCTGTCACTCCAGGCTCTTCCCCAAAGTCCCTCTCCAGCCCCTTCAAGCACTGGAAAGGGCTCTAAGGGGTCACCAGGGCTTTCTCTTCTCCAGGCTGAACATTCCCAGCTTTCCCAGCCTGTCTCCTGGCCCTTCTTGGCCTCCTCTGGACACCCTTGAGGATCTCTCTATCCATGCCAAAGCCACCACAGCTTGCACAGACAGAAGCAGCCAACAGGAATTTGCCCTAAGGGAAGGGCAAACACCAACCTCACCCTGTTGGAAACACAGGGCTGGGCAAGAGCAGCCCGAGCTCCCAGGGCTGCTGGAAAATATTTCAGCTGAGGAAGGAGCTTTGTTTCACTGGAGACAGCAGCTCCCCCTTGGCTTTAGACATAACCAAAGGGAAACTCACTGATTAGAGGCTGAATAAAACAATATATTCCAGTCCTGTCCACCTCTCCCCCAGGGAACTGACAGGGTGCCGGGTTCCAACAGCTCTTCTGAGACAGAATTCTAGAAAATGGGGAAAAACCCCTCCCCTTTCTTCAGAAGTCTTGGAAAGTTCACTTCCAAACCCAGAACCAACCAGGCCACCCCTCTGCCTCAGGGTTTTCTCCAAGGGAAAGATGGCTCATCCACCTTTTAACAACCTCAACGCTCATTTTCCATCTCCAATTTCTCCGTATAAAACTCATCAAAGTACTTTTAGTTCAGAGTTTAGAGGCTCCGTCTGCTTCCTTTTTTACATGAGCTCACACCTTGGAAATTGTCACATCTCTGAGTGCCACCAAACTCTTCCCAAAATCCACATGAATCCTCTGCCATGATTTGACACATCACTTTGCAGGGATTTGATTCAAAGTTTTCAGCTGACCATTCACTTTTCTGTTGTCAGCTCTAGTCTGGGAAAAAACCCTCAAGCCAGCCTGTTTTTCCATGGTTTTCTGTTCTAATCGAAAAGATTTATAAGCTTTACTATAAGAATTCAAATCCACAACAAAATATCTTAAATACAATTGTATTTTTCTTATTCACCCTATCACTAGTCCTAGTAGGAAAATTAAGTGGTAGAAATGCAATGCGGAGCAGGGAAAGAATTAGGATAATTTCTCCAATTACGATTTTCTTGGCCTTGTTATTGAATGGGCCTCCACTAAAACTCCAGTTTTCTCTCCTGCAGGAATTTTGAGGCTCAGGGAGGGGCTGTGCCCAGGAGATTTGCCAAAATCCGTTACGATTTCACTGCGCGAAACGCCAATGAGCTCTCGGTGCTGAAGGATGAAATCCTGGAGGTACGTGACCACTCCTGGGACAAAGTGTGTCCCCCTCCCCTTCCCAGGGTCAGGACAGAGCTCAGGATACCAGCAAGCACCAACTCCATGTTCCTTGGTGGTGTCTGAGCAGTGACATGGAGCTTTGCTCAAATCCAAAGCTGGAACAGGCTGCCTGTGCTGAGCTGTGTCATTTCCTCAGCTGAGCTTCCCATCTTAACCACAGTGAGGAGGGAGGAAAACAACTCCCTGTAGTGCTCTGCTGGGTCTGTGCTTCTTATTACCACTTCCTCTTCTGCGAGGGATTGTTTTCTCTGAAAACACCTTTTTCCTAACCTGTCTCTTCCTGCAGCTGGAGAATGTGGGACAAGACTTGGGCTAACACTGATCTGTGACCTGGGGAAAAGGTTTCTGTGCAAAATGCAGCTATTTATTTATTTATTTATTTAATTGCAAAAAATGACAGTAGAAACTCAGTCATTGGAAAAAAAAATCTGGAACGTTATGTGACATCTATGAGTTCTTCATCACCCAGAGGTGCTCTTCTGTTCATCCTTATGATAAATTCGGATGCCTTCCAGGAAAAGTTTCAGTCCTGGACTGCATCTGAGAGCAGCAGATCTAATCAGAGCTCCTGACCTCAGTGATGTCCTTCTGGCAACCTCACCTTCTCTGTGTTCCATCCCCACTACATCCTGGTTGTGTATGCCTGAAATCCCGATGCAGATTTATTTTTGTCCCTCTCTCAGGTGTTAGAAGATAATAAGCAATGGTGGAAGTTGCTCAACCGTAGTGGGCAGGCCGGTTATGTTCCATACAATATCCTGGATGTGGTGAAACTGGAAGAGCTCGAACAGGTCTGTAGTCAGGTGGTACCTGACTGGTACCACCTACAGGGCACAATCTGCCTCTGGGAATAATGTTGTCATTAGACCTCTCTGGATTTCTTAGGATACTATGCATAAGTCAGGTTGAACCCTCAGAAGTAGAGAAAGTCAGGAGATTCCTGAGTCTCTCCTGTGATAAAACTCCCGTTTTGCCACAATCGCCTTCCCAAACAAGGCCTATCCTTCCCATTTGTGTAGCAACCTCCTGCTTTCCATATTTTTCCATTTAAAATTTTTTGTTGAGGGTTAAATTAAAGATGGATGCTTCCCTCATTCAGTTTAGTTCATTAGCAGGAACACGTTACTCGAGTGGAAGCAGATGGAAATGCCATCTAAGTGAGAATTAAGTGAATACTGCAACTTGCACTGCAGAAATGTGGAGCTGGAGTATTTTAAATACCCTAGGGAAGCATGGAATTGATTCTCTATTTTGATATTGCAGAGTTTGGGCAAAGCCTAAGGGGGCCCAGTAGGCTTCTGATGAATCCTTGCGAGTTTAATTGAAATGTTGAAAAACTTCCCAGTCTGCTCCAGGCCCTTGGCAGTGGTCCTGCTTCACACCCCAGCTATGGAGCAGTGTGGCTTTGCTTTCCAATTGAACATGTTTGGCATGTCTAGGAATTCCCTTGCACAAACTGCAGACTTTGCTTTGGGTCCTTCATTCCCAGAAAGCAACTTCTTTCATGCAGCTCCACCTAAAGTCACACCAGCCCCACATCAGCACAAGGACAGCATGGATATTTGTCCCTCCATAGGCGTGAGGCAAAAAGTTTAAGAAAATGAAAAACTGAGGAAAAAAAAATTACTTTTTTTTTTTCTTTTTAACCAGTCTAACCAGAGGTACAAAGGAGATCTGAGCCCCAGGGGCTATGGCCCATCCAGTCCAACTCACAAGATGCCTGCCAGCTATGCCGGGGATAAGTGGGGCAGCGAGATGTTATCGCGCAACTCTCCGCAGGACGCCAAAGAACGTAAGTGTGTGTCCCAGTCTGTGTCCCATGCTGGGCTCCCCTGCGGTTTGGGTGCTCCAGGGACCAGACCTATCCAAGGGGCTTCCCTGCACCTTTTGGTGATCAGCAGTAGAGCAGGATCAGGTCTGGAGGCCATTCCTGGCAGGACAAGAGCCAAGAGAGCAGCCCTGGACCTCGTGACACCTCCTGGGTTCTCAGGCAGCCTGGGATGAGCAGGATGATCACTCCATCTCTCCTTCCTCCAGTTTGACTTTCCTCCTCCTCTTCCCAAGGAGAAGCTTCCTTTCTCTTCAAAAACATTTAACTGTGTCTAAGAATCAGATCAGGTCAATCCTTTTCTCTCCTTTCCTTTTGCTCATCTCCACGCCTGCAGGGCCCACTTGGCTGGTTCCTTCACGTGGTTCCACAGAATTCCTAACCAAGCAGGAGATCCACATCCCTCCCTCACCCTGCACATGCTGCAGGGGTAACAGAGCAGGAGAGAGACCTGGGCCATGCTCACCTCACCCCTTATCCCACCCTGTCCATTCCTGGAAGCAGCAGGCCTTTAGGGACCATGGCATGCCTCACAGTGCAAGGACAGAAATCTGTTCATAACACTGAATTATTCTCCACAGTCCTCAGGAGTTTCATGGGGAAGGTGACACTGGACGAAGTGTCACTGGAGTTCTCAGAATCACAGGATGGCCTGGGCTGGAAGGGACCTTCAGCTCATCCCATCATGAGTGTGTTGCTCACTCCCACTCTGTGCTTCCTGCTGCTTGTGTTCCACTGCAGAGCAAAACCTGGAGCTCTGGGATCAGCGAATTACTGACTAGAAGATCCAAATTACTGACTAGAAGTAGCAGAGAGGTCTGAAAAGGTCTCAGTCCCAAATCTCCAATTATAGATTCTCACAGAACTGTCCTTCCATACCAAGCTACAGCCAAGGGGTGATGGGAGGAAAAAAAAATCACAACACAGGGGCACAGGAAAATGGGAACCACTTTTCTGGGCTGAATTTAAATAGAAATGCTGAGACATATCTCCATTTTCCTTACAATTTCCCCACAAACACATTTAATGGGATTTTTGACTGAAGACTTGATTTCATTCCCCGTTTCTACAGAACTTATTCACCAAATGGATGAGCTGAATGACGAGCTGCTAAAGAAGATCACAAACAATAAAATTCAGCCTCCCCACAGGAATTTCAAAGTGGAAAAGCCTCAGCAAGTTTTTGTGCCGCTCACCTTTGAATCCAGCACTGAAGAAGTCAAAGCCTGGCTGGAGGCCAAGTCATTCAGCAAAGAGTAAGATTTGTTCCACTGTCACATGAAACACTCATCCATCCTTCCCTGGAGAAGGAGCAGGGGAGGCTGCTGGCACCATCTCACCTGGGACAAGTAACTTGGAATTACTTACAGAGCCTGTGTTGCAAATTAGATTTCAACCCTATGCAACCCAGGCTCTATAACCAGGATGTTCAGAGCCCAAACTCACTCCTTTTCTCTCTTATAAATATCTTCTTGGAGAAAAATAGTTAACTAACTAAATCCATGGTCTGAAATGCCACTGGAATTTCAGCTGCCACCCTGGCACAGCCCCAGCCTCCCATGATACAGTCCCCGGCCTCCCATCTCCCACTCCTCACCTCTGACACAAGTCCATGTGCAGCACAACCATCATCTCCCTACTTTGTGTCTCCCCAGGACCGTGGAACACCTGGGCATCCTCACTGGAGCTCAGCTCTTCTCCCTTAACAGGGAGGAGCTGAAGAAGGTGTGTGGTGATGAGGGAAACAGAGTGTACAGCAAGATCACAGTGGAGAAAAACCAGCTGGAGGTAAGTGTTTATCTGGATAATTCCTGCTAGATTAGGGGGCTGTGCCAGCAGTGTCAGATAGCTCATCAAACAGGAATTTTAAGAAATACAGTTGAGGGGGGGGAATTGCAGTCAAACCTACACCAGCAATAAAACACACATAAAAATTCTGAAGTGTCTTTTGAGCAAAAAGGCCCCAAATCCATAAAATCTCCATTTCTACTAATTAATCTGCTTTTAACTGGTATCACCTAACTCTTTGAAACTATCTCTACTCTTACAGCATTAATTAAATACTATAATTTAACTACAGCTTGAAGTTCAAATCCAAACTGCCTGTTTTGTTTCCATTCCAGAAAAGCAGAGGGGAGTCAGAGCTCCAGGAAATCATGAAGCGCCGCCAGGAAAGGATTGATTCTGCTAATTAAAGTCTCTCTGCTTTATTTCAGCTCTTAGCCCTAAGTAGTGCAGAAAAAAAGGGAATGAAAGCAATGATTCCCGGCCCAGGCCGGAGGCAGCAGAGTTCCCCTTGGGGTCCAGCTGCCATCAGAGTGACAATTCCTCGAACACTGTTGGGAAGGGTTGACAATAAGTCCATGTCCCACTGGGAAAGGTGTTTTAATTTTGCATGAAGTATTTTTTTTTATAACTATATATTTTATACTGAAATTTTCTGTGCATGTGATCAGAGCAGCATTCACACGGGGCTGGATGTACAACAAGGGCTGGATTCAAGCAAACAAAGACCCCCAAAGCTTTTCTCTGAGGGCTGTCCCTACTCCCACCCCCTCACTGGCAGAGCAGGCGTGGCACAGCACAGGAGAGGGCAGCCTAAGGCCTGGAGCCTGCACCACGGGAATGAGGCTTCAGAACCCTGCAGTGCTTTGGGTTTAAGGAAAGGACATTAAAGCGCATCCCATTCCACCCCCCTGCCATGGCAGGGATGCCTTTCACAAGCCCAAGTTGTTCCAAATCCTGTCCAGCCTGGCCCTGGACACTTCCAGGGATGGGAAGTCACGACCTCTCTGGGCAACCTAAGGCAGCCCCCTTTCCATTTCCATTTCCATTTCCTCCTCAGTGCAGGTGTCCCTTGCAGCCCATGAGCACACGCCCAGTGACAACTCCCTGTCCTCCTCCTGCCCCCTGTGCCCCCTCATTGCACAAGGCTAGAATGGCAACACACATTCCCAAAGTCTGGCTTCTTCCATAAATCCATGGACCAGTTAGTGCTGTCTCTGAGCTGAAATGAGCTTTCAGTGCTTAGAAATGAGCAGGAGTGACAAACAAAGGGATTTGAATCTGGAAACAGGTGAATTCCACCTGCCCAGTGCTGCTGACAGAGGCCAGGGCTCAGGGCAGCTGTGCAGCCCTTCCCTGGGGAATTGACCCTGCACTGGAATGTTGTGGTGCTGCCAAACCCGGCCTCAAACCAGGAGAAGATAAGCCCTGACCATTTGCTCC
>JAHLSL010000216.1:444775-454775 GCA_025920805.1 Petroica traversi | reverse complement strand
CCAGCCCCCACAGCCGCGGACATGTCGGTGTCCCCCGTGAAGCGGCAGAAGATGGAGTCCGCGCTGGACCAGCTCAAGCACCACACCACGGTGGTGGCGGACACCGGGGATTTCAACGGTGAGAGGCGGCGCGAGGGGGTCCTGTCACCGCACCTTCTCCTTGGCCCCCTGTCCCACCCCCCTCCACGGGGAGTGGACGCGCCCGGCCGAAGGGGCGCGGGCTGGGGGGAGCGAACCACCCTGAGGCCGGAGGGGGGGCGAGGGTGAAGGCGCTCGGTGGCGGCGCCTTGGGCTCCATCCCAGGGCAGATCCCGCCCAGGCAGGACATTTTCCAGATCCTCCCGTGATCTTCTCCCAGTTTGCCCTCGAGTGTGCCCTGACCACCACGCTCAGCTCTGCCTGCTGTCAGGAAGAAGTGCCAGACTCAAGTGCTAATGAATTCGGGTTTTCTTCCAGCTTCCTGACTAGATTTTGGACTTGATTAAAAAAATCCCAAACTCAGGGTTGGGTGGGGTGTGGAGCAGCCTGGGCCAGTGGAAGAGACTGGAAGTGGATGTGCTTCAGTATCCCTTCCAACACAAGCTACTCCAGGATTCCATCATTCTATGATATCCTTAAAAGCTGCTTTGGAGTTGGACAAAAAAAAAGGGAAAACAGTGTAGTTGCAGTTAAGCTGTACATTTATCTATTTCCCTCTTGCAGTTCCAGGATGCAAAAAATGAGAGGGAATGTGAGGAGGTGCACTGGGAGGAATAATTTTGAAAAAACTCATGCCACTGGATACTGCAGGGACAGTAAAATTTTTAAATGGATTTCATGATCCTGACAGTTCTGAGTGCACCTCATAGATAAACCACAAGAGCTTGCAGGAAAGCAGACTCAGCAGCAGATCTAGGAAAACATACTGGAATTAATGGATAAAATAATGGTTTAGTTTCCTTTTGGATCCCTAAAACTGTTACATTCCTAAAAACAGGAGTTTTTCGCGTGTACACAAATATTTTGCATCACACTGTGCCTGTCTGAGAGCCTTGCTGGTGAGCTCCTCACTTCTTCCTGAGGAAAACTTGGAGCAAAAGTTTTTTAGTTTAACTGTTTTCTCTTTTCCTTAATTATTATTTTACTCAGTTGGATTAACTTCAGGTAGAAGTCCAAGGAAACAGCACATGAGAAAAAGATAGTAGCAAAACTAAGAAGGAAGATGGATGAAAAGATGTTGTATACTTCTGGTCTCAAAAAGTAAAAAATGTAAAGATGGCAAGAAGTTCCATTATGACATCAAGACTCAAAGGCTGATAACATAAAGCTCATGAGAACACAGAGACAGGTTGGAACTGCCATGCCCTGCTAAGGTTCAGGTGATGCTGAGGAGAAACCCTCTCCCTTTATTTCCAAGGGGCCCATCCCACTACAGTCCTCTCCTCTAAGCTAACTTCACATTGTCTCCTGTGATTCCAAAGGTTTTTTCCTTCTCCCAACCACCAGTCCCAACACTTAGCTCTCAGAAGACAAGGGGATAAAATCCATCCTTGACAGAAAAGAACATATCCGCACCGTGGACATCAACACATTGCCTGCAGTCTGCTTTGGTGGCTGCAAAAGGTGGAGAACAACAAAAAAATTCAGACTGTGATGACATGTGTCAGAAGAGACCCCTTGTAACTGCCAAGGCTTATCACCTGCCATTTCCAAACTTCAGCTCCACACCTGCTTGTGGCACCTAAGACAACAAAACAGAAAACAGGACTAGACCTTCGAGAAGAGTGATCCCCAGCTCCTCCACACCACTGCCCTGTGCTCACCTCAGACACACAGGGAAAGTTTAACCTTTTCAAAGTTCTCATTTCTCAAATCAAACTGCCTAGGGTCTGGTAACAGTGTGCATTAAAGACAAACAACTACAAACTAGGAGACACTGCTGTATTGCTCCCACTGTCTCCACTGAACCCCACACAGACAGGCCACAGTTGCTCTGTCTGAGATGTGGCTCAGGTGGCTAAGCAAAGCAAAAGGATACCATCTTTCTACCCCACCTAACCCCTAGCCTATTCCACAGGGCAGAGCAGTTTCAGGTAAAATACAACACATTATGCTGCAAACAATGTGACATGATGATAAAAAAGCTCTTAGTGAGAAGAATGATGGCAGGGACCAAGATAATGCCAAAAGAAATTACCGATGGTATGGCAACAGTGGATGGAGGAGACTCTAAGGAGCAGAGGAAAAAATCATAACAGAGTAACCTGTTCTAAGAACTTTTGGTCATGATAATCAAGATGGCTGTGAGGCAATGCCACATTCAGAATGCTTCCCACATCTTACAATCCTACAAGCCCCAGGACTTACAACTCATGGCTGGAAAGGAGGGATGACAGTACAGCCAGGAACAAGGCCTCAAAAGACTTGGTGTTTCCAAAATGCAATTCAAAGGCACAGCCAAGCCCACAGGTATAAAAAAATGGTTGCATTATGCCAAGAAACGTGAATGTTTGAGAACCTAGAGATGATAGCCAATGCTTGCCATAAGCCTCTTGAGGGTAAAAGGCAGAGAGATCTGATCCAAGGGATGCAAAAACCACAGAAGACACACTAAACAACACAACACTGGAACTGCTCTGCACTGCACATCTTATGGTGGTTCTCTTTAGGTGTCCTAAGAGGCCCCTTAGAGGACATCCCTTTCCTCCATGCTAATTTTCAAATCCCTCCTGGGAGTTTCCAATGCCCTACCCTGCTATCATCCCATATCCAGGTCATGACCCCAACTTAGCTTTCAGATGACCAGCAACATGAATCCACATTGGATGCAGAATGACTCCACCTCAGCCATCATGGACAGCCTGGGTTATCCTCTTTATATATATATATATAATATATAATATATAATATATTATATATTATATATTATATATTATATAATATGTATATATATTATATATATAATATATATAATATATCATCACTGGGTTATCCTTTTAGCTACAACAAAGAAAATCAAAACTAATGCATGGACTTAGTGGTATGTGGGCCAAATCCCATCAATTCAGCTACTCACCATCTCTTTTAGATACCAAAGGTAGCTACTGATAAAAAAAGTGAGAGCTCCTTCAGCAAAAAAAATAGTAGAGCTCTTACCCCTGTCAACCCCAAAGAAGGAATAAGCCCCTTTGCCAAGGGCTGGGGTTAATATACCCGTGACCAGGCCTGCCTCTCATTCCCACCATGCCCAGGAAAAGGGAGAAGCAATTACCAAAAGGGATGAAAGCACTGAGAGGAGCTGTGTGGTTTCTCTGACTTGAGTTCAAGGTGAGTAAAGGGCTCCCTAGATGCCTTGTTGCTAGAACTGCATTGACCAAAAGGGGAGACGGTGGGTAAGGAAAAAAACCTTCTTGTTTTGGTAGCATAGCTTGGAAAGTTGGATAATTTGTTGTGAATTTGAATAATTGTCCATTAGTAATTACTAAGTAGTAGTGACTAAGTAGGGTAGAGAAGAATAGTAATAATATAAATGGTGTGACTCCCATTGGGGCCTCTAGTTAGGGCTATATACAGTATAAATAAAAATAATAAATAATGGACTTTCGGGTATTATTAGGGTTATGTATGTGCTGGGCTTGCTCCCTTGTGAGAGATTTGGGTAGAAGCACCCTAAAGTGTAGATTTAAACACTTAAAATGCTGAAAAAGGGGGAGTTTCCTTCAATTTAAACTCTTAAAATGAGGAAACTGGGTGTGTTTGCCTCTACTTGAACAAACACTATGGTGATTCCCTCTGAATCCCCTAAAATATTAGAAAAAATAGGTTTTCCTTACTTTCAGTCTCAAATGATTGGAAAAGGGGAATTTTTCTGTCAATTCAAACCCTTAAAAAGAAGGGACAATAGGGCTTTCCCCTCAATTCAAACCTTAGGATGATGAAAATGGGGAGTTAAGCTCAGTTCAAACCTATAACAGCATTGTCAAGCTTTCCCCCTTCCATTTAAACTGCAAAATAATGGAAAATGGGGATTTGCTGTCAAGTGATGCCCCTAAGAGCATGGAAAAGGCAGGGTTTCCTTCAACTGATACCCTTAAAATGGCAGGGGAAGGTGATTCCTGCTCCATTTAAACACAGACAATTAAACATGAGGGAAAACCTCTCATGACAAGGAGCAGCACCTGGAAACAATGTGGGAAAGGGAAAATTAAAATGATGCTTTCTGTCAGAAATTGAGAATTTGTGAACATAAATTTTAGACAAATAATACTACTTTCCTAGAACAACCCCAGGCCATGGAGACCTCTCCAGTGTGGGTGGTAACAGGCAGGAGAACTGCAGCAAGTGCAGGGATTGGCACTTCCTGAAGACCCCTGTGTACCTGGATCCTCTTTACCCTTTATTTGAAAAGAAGGTGTGGCAGCTGCTCAGGAATGCTGCTCAGAGACACAGGACCTTGGCACACAGAGCACGTGAGGGAACTTATGAGGGAAGAGATGGAGAGAGCAAAGAAACAGCCTGTTTTATTCTAGTCCTCAGCCATGGGAATTCAAGCAGCACAGGCCTTCTGGGAGGAACTGGAATCCAAAGGTCAATGTCAACAACTGTCTTCTCACTTGTACTCTTTCCACATTTTCTCCTTCCAGGGGGTGCAGGCCTCAGTCCCAGAAGGCAAAACTACCTTTTAAACCAGTACAAAACCTGCCTGAAAAACACAGGACTCCAGGAGCCAGCAGCCATTTCTCTTGAGTTTTCTGCTTAGAGATATTTTAATTCTGCTTTGCTTCACAGATGCTTTTCTGCCAAGGGAATTTTCTTTTTTCTTTTTCTTTTTTTTTTTAATCTTGAATAAAGTCCTTAAAAGGTGAGTTTCATAAGAATTGGTTCATGTTTTGATTACTCTTAACTAGAAATTTTCCAGGGCAGCCCTTGCCATGATCCTCCAGGCTCAAGGAGCCCTCTGGTCTGCCCCAAGCCTTTACATCCCACTTTCCCTGCTCAGTGTTCCCATGAGCAGAGCACACAACTCACCATGGACATGTTCAAAGCCCAGTTTCACGCTTGGAGGTGACAGACCAGACTCAGCTATGCCAAAAGCCAAATTCCAGTTTGGAATTTGGAAATTTCCTTCAAACTCCTCCCACTGTTTTTCCATCTCTCCAATGATCATTCCTTTGCCCACTGGAGTTGTTCACAGCCCCAGGGGTCCCAGTACTCTCCCCAGCCCTGAGTCCCTCTGGCACTGACAGAGCTGCTTGGAGCTGAAATTCTCCCAGTGACCACTGTCTGTCTGCCTGAAATCATCCTTTCCAGCTCCTGCCCCCCACTTCTCACTGATGCCAGAATGATTTTTGTCTTTTCTTTTATATCCCTTTTACACAGTTCTGTCTATCCACAAATATCAGCAGCATGCACACTTGCAACCTTTTACTTAGTTTAGTGCTCAGTGTTTTGTAAGTGCTCTGCAGGGCTGAGACTGAACAGCCCAGAGCTGCAGAGCCAGGGACACCAAACATTCCCACTGGCTCAGGAAGCCAAGGTCTCCTGGCAGGACAGATTCTGGAAACTTGAGCTGAGCCCAGCCCAACCCCAGCATTGGGCTCCCTTGTTGGATCTGTGCTGTGTAAAGTCTAGAACTGGTGTGTGTGACTGATGGGGGTGCATTTGCCATGCTGTCACCTGGGTGAAGTGGATGCATCAAACAGGATCTTGATTAAAATACTGAGGTAAAGACCCCAACCCCTCTAACCGTGTCTAGTTACATTTTCCTAACACCAGGAAAAAGGCATCATCACCTCCTGGAAAAGGGGAGCTGCATCCTGCTAGGTGCTCCTGGCTCTGGGCAGATCTCACCCTTCAGCAGGGAATGGCAAAGGCAGCTCTGGTGACTGTGCCAGGGGCAGGTGACAAGGACAGTGGGTCACACCAACGCCGAGGAATCTCAGGGCCGGACTCTGCTGTTTGCAGGGAACAGTCAAACAGGGATGCTTGTCCTGAAAGGGAACAAACAGGGACAAGAGGCAAAGAGGCTGAGACAGCACAGCTCCCAAACCTGCCCAGTCTCCAGCTGCCACACCCTTCTGTGGCCAGATAGGACCCAAATCCACATCAAGCAGGTTCAGCTGCTCTTTTCCAGCCATGGCTGAACATCCAGTGCCAGTGTCTGGTGGCCACTCTGCCATGAACCACTGGCACCTGATACACGTTTCCTCCCCTGGATTGATTAAGTACTCACAAACCCATATTGGATATTGGCAATATCAGATTTCTCTGCCCACCCAGGGCATACCCAGCCAAGTGTGTCCCTTTCTCCCACTCTCCCAACAGAGACCTCACTCCCCATCCAGTTCAGGGAACACCAATTTAGCCCTGGGTTGGGGAACAAAAGACAACAAACATTTGAAAATCCTTGAATCCTTTAAAAACTTTGAGTGTGTCCAGGCCTGGGAGAAAACCCTTCCCACCACCCTCTTGGCCTTTTCCCAGTCTGAGTAACTGTGGAAATGCCCATCCAACCCCAGAGCAGATAGGCTGGAATGTCTGAGCAGCAAATACCACAGCCCCGAGCACCAGCAGCCTGGAGATGCTCTGGACTGCACTTCACAGTCTCAGTCAATCCGCTTGGAAAGCCAAGTGGATTTTCCTCCTCTGAGAGAGGAGAACACACAAGAGCAAGAGCTGACCCAGCTGACCTGGCCCTCATGGGCAGCTGCATCACTGGACAGGATCTTCCATTGCATCTCTCACTGCCACTGGAAAACACTGCAAGCCCTGTGAGTCTGAGGTTTAAAAGCTACTTTTAGGTCAGCAAAAAAAGGTCCCTGGCTGGGACAATTCACTGAATTTACTGGTAGATCCTGAAATCTGTTTCCAGTCGCATAAAAACACAAAAGAAAAGGTGATGAGCACACGAGTTCTGTGAACTGTGTGTGCTGGTGCAGGGCACACTGTCTGAAGGAATATTACAGCAATGACACTCAAGGCAGCAACACAAAATACCAGGACAAACTGTTATTGAACCAGGAGCAAATCTCCATCTCTGCCCAGAGCAGTGACCCTGGGGCATGTCTGCTACAGCAGGCCTCTAGACTGTTCTCCACTGTGGTGACAGAGGGCCTTTGACTGACACCAACATATCCATAGGGGACTGTCTATGTTATTTTTTCGACCATTTTCTATTTTCATGTCTTCCCCAGGCCGGGGTCACGGTCGCGATCGTGGCTGGACTCAAGCAGCTATGAAGGCGTCGTCCTGGGGTAAGGGTTTTTTCTCGGCGCCATTTTCTCCGTAGTCAAAGCGCATGCGCAGAATATCGCCATATTGGAAAAGGCGCCATATACCTAAGCCGCCATCTTAGGTGTGGTACATGTGAGTTCCGCCCAACTCCGCCATCTTGTGTTCTGGCAGACAGAACCTCCGGTAACCCCGTCACGTAACTTCCATCCAGGCCCGCCATCTTCTGTCCTGGCAGAAGGGATCTTACGGTCTAACCGCAATCCTTGATATGGTACGTGACCGCCATCCATGCCGCCATCTTGCATCCTGGCAGAAGCCATTTCCTGTGCGGGCCGCCATCTTGGGTGTGGTATACGGTGAGTACTGCCGGGAGCCGCCATCTTGTGTGCTGACAGCTCCGGGGCTGAGCGGTGCCTTCACCTCCGGCCGGGCCGCCCTCATGGGCGTTGCTGGCTTTGATTTGCGGCCTCCTCCGCCCTCTTGCGAGCGGAGTCTGTGCCGTCCATCGTACAGTCACAAACTCGCACACGTACACTCATATCACAGCCCCGAGTCCCGTCCGGCAGCGCCCCGCCCGCTCTCCCCGCTCCGGGGTCTGTCATGAGCTTCTTGCCCGTGGAACAGAGAAACAACCGCCCATCAACACCGTGCTCACCGTGATGCCTTTTTCCTGGTGTTAGGAAAATGTAACTAGACACGGTTAGAGGGGTTGGGGTATTTACCTCAGTATTTGAATCAGGATCCTGTTGGATGCATCCACTTCACCCAGGTGCCAGCGTGGCAAATGCACCCCCGTCAGTCACACACACCAGTTCTAGACTTTACACAGCCCAGATCCAACAAGGGAGCCCAATGCTGGGGCTGGGCTGGGCTCAGCTCGAGTTTCCAGAATCTGTCCTGCCAGGAGACCTTGGCTTCCTGAGCCAGTGGGAATGTTTGGTGTCCCTGGCTCTGCAGCTCTGGGCTCTTCAGTCTCAGGCCTGCAGAACACTTACAGAGCACTGAGCACTGAACTAAGTAAAAGGTTGCAAGTGTGCATACTGCTGATACTTGTGGATACAGAGAACTGTGTAAAAGGGATATAAAAGAAAAGACAAAAATCATTCCAGCATCAACCGTTTGTGTCTGCTGTGGGTAAAAAACTTCATCAGTCACAGGCACCACAAAGGCCTTCAGCGTCTGTGAGTTAAGGGCAGTTGTGAAGGAAAACAAACCCGCTTTTTTCTCATTCAGTTTTCCTTACAAGTATCTCTGTTGTTATCTCCTTCCCAATAACAGCGGGCAGCTGATCTATCTCCTGCAGGATGCCCCTGTCTAAGTCTATGGCAATTTTTTTTTTGCAGCTGCCTCATATGCCAGTGTTTCCAGATCCTGAATGCAGAAGGGAGCAAGACATCAGTACTTCAGAGACCCTGCAGATGCTGGATTTTATGAAGATCTCAACTTTCAGAGTCCCAGCTGATTGCAGTTCCCGGCAGGAACACGAGGGAGAGCTGATGATCAGGGTGTGAGCGTGTGGTGCTATTCCAGTGCTTCCCCCTCTGCCCGGGTTGTTAAACCTGAGCTCTTCCCTCTGCCCTGACAATTACCGCAGGAAAAATTGGTCTCACTGCACGATCTTGCTCCGACACTGAAACCAGAGATATTCATATGGAATGTTCTGGGTGGGAAGGGACCTTAAAGCTCATCCCATTTCACCCCCTGGCATGAACTGCAACACCTTGCACTCTCCCGGGTTGCTCCGAGTCCTGTCCAACCTGGCCTTGGACACTTCCAGTCACATTAGACTCCTGTAAATTATTACAGCCTGTCGGACTATTTAGTTTTTCTTGGAATGCTGTAGGAGAGAAGGTAATTAATGGGTCTGAGCATCACATTAATGCAGCCATACACTTCTGGGGGCCACTTTTGGGAGTATCAAGGTATGTATTTTTGAGGGATACCCAAAAAGTGAGGTTTTCGGTGACACCAAAGCAGAACTCATCGCCAGTTGCAAGAAGTGAGTGCCTCAGGAAAAACAGCGGGATGAACTTAAGGCAGAGAAATAAAGTGGCAAATCAGCGGGTGCCAGCGGTTAACAAAGGGATAGAGCGGGAACACACGCGGGCAGTACCAGGAGTATGCCTTTCAGATGAAATTAACCGCGAGCGCATTAATTATAAAATTATTTCTTTTTCGCCGTGGGCTGTCGCTGTTGCGACGCAAACTACATTTCCCGTGATGCCCCGGGGCGACGTAGAACGGCGCCAATCAGGCGGGGCGGGGCGCGGCCAATGGGGAGGCGGGAGAGGCTTGAAAGCCGAGGCGGCGGAGCTGCCTGGACTCTCCGCTGGCCGGAAGATGCTGCGCCGGTCGGGGCGGCTTGTACGGCCGGGAGCTGAGTGCAGTACCTCCGGCCGGGAGGGCGGCGGGTCCGGAAAGGGTTCGCGGGGCTGGGACGGCCTGCGGGACTCTGGGCTAAGGCGGCCTGAGGTGCTGTGGGGTCCGTGACGGGGAGAGCCTGAGGTGCGCGGAGGCTGATGAATGACTGAGGGGTCCATGTGGGACTGTGGTTTGTGAGGTGTGTGGGGCTGTGTGTGTCCCGCGGGCTGTGTGGAGTCTGTGACGGGCGGAGAGCAGAGGCGGCCTGAGGGGCTGGAAGGTGTGAGGTGCGCAGGGCTGAGGGATCCGCGAGGGGCTCTGAGGTGTGAGGTGTGTGGGGCTGAGGGACCCGTGAAGGGCGGAAAGGTGTGAGATGCGCAGGGCTGAGGGATCCGTGAGGGGCTGGAAGGTGTGAGGTGCGCGGGGC
>JAHLSL010000216.1:332449-442951 GCA_025920805.1 Petroica traversi | reverse complement strand
CAATTAGAATATCTGGCCAATGAGAGGAGCAGTTGGACATGTAATGTGCCCCCTGGCTTCTGCCCTCCTACCCTGCCTTTATTATGCCTGTGATTACGTGGTGCAAAATAAAATGTCCTTGAAGATCTACAGGCACAAGATAACAAAATTTTAGGAATGCATCAATAATCACCTGTTTACTGTGGGGAAAGTTCTCGAAGTTACACCGACGCTCTTAACTGTCTACAGAGCTTGAAACACATGAAAAATACATAAAAGCTAAAAACTCCTGTCATCAAGATGATGAAAATATTTTCGTCTTCTCAATATGGCCATTGTTGTAAGTGAAGCTTGGTAACACAAACTGGAATGAGGGAGGTCAGGAACCAGGCTAAAATGTAGGGAAACTTCAGGAATATTCTTTTCAGCTAGAAAGTAGTTTTGTTAAATGAATGGAAAAATTCAGTAAATCACAGGTTTAAATTTAGCTGAGAAGAGTGAGGAAGACTGATTAATATTAAACTTCTTTTGTCAGTCTCTTTGTGCTGTTTAAGGCCTTCATTTTGATCTCCGAATGCTTCTGTATTTCTTTTAATGTCTCCCTTAGAGTTGTCTCTGTTCCCCCTTAATGAAATTTCTTAGGTTTAATTAAATAAAAGATCCTGCTTCTGGCAGAAGCATTGAGGATGTTTAATTCCATCCTGTGAAGAACAGTGCAAGAATAACCTTTGGTGAATGCTGTGAGATATTAAAACCTGCCTGGGGAAGAAGAGGTTTCTCTCACTGGTGTTGTCAAGATGCCTCAGGAAGCAGTTTGGGAAATGATGGGAAAGAGGAGTGTGAGTGTGTGAAGTCTTCTCAGCAGAGAACTGTTTTTCTGCAAAAGAGTCACAGGGAATTGAAATAGGCAGATGAGATTAATGTGTTGTCAGACAAAATTCCACCTCTTCTTTTACCTAATGGACCTTGGAAGGTGTTCAGGGATTTTTGTGGTGCTGAAATGGCCTCTGTTGGGAAAACTGAAGAAAAACCAAGTTCCAGGTCTGGAGGCAGTTGGTGGACAGGAGAATGGATATTATCCTAGGATTGGGACAATCTTGTCTGTATAAATGAGGATTGTGGCACCTGTGGAAAAAGAGGAGCAGCTGGAGTAGCCAGGCTGACCAGGACAATGTGTGTACACATCCCTCAATACGTAGGTACCATTCTCTGAGAGAAACAAGGTCTGGGGCTGGTGAGGATACACAGGAGGGCCTGCCTTGGCTTTTAGTTGCCAGTGTGCAATTGGTGGGCTGTGACTTTGTCAGAGGGGAATTAATCTTGGAAAAGTCTGCATCAAGTTTACTTTTCTATCTAAGAAAAGCTGCTGATGAGCAGGAGATAAGGAAATGGAGATGCAGAGGGGTGTGGAGATTGGAATGATCCCTAAGCTGTTAACGTTGCCTTTCCTTCCTCAGCGCCCTCGCAGCACTGTGAGCTCTGGCATGGAAGTGCCCCACCCACTGCCCAGTTTCACCCCCTATGTGGACGAGTCAGCTCAGCCACAAATGATGTGAGTCTTGAGTTTGAGGTGTCGGTTTGCTTTTGGAATTGTCAAAGCCGCTTCCTAAAACTTGGGCTAGTTCTGCCAAGTTTGCGTAAGCCTCTCGAGCTACAGGAATTTAAAAATCTGTCAGCCTGGAAGCAATTAGTGCTGCAGCTTGATGACAGAGGCTTCAGCAGAGGTTGCATAAGGACATGGGAAATGTTCAGTGCTGCTCTTGATGTGGGAGCCTGTATCATATTTCTATTTGCTGATGAGTTTAATAGCTTAACTCAGTGTGTTACCACAAAAGCAGAAGCTACCTCTCTTAGGGTGCTGATTGCTGTGAAGCAGCCCCAAATTGGGGCAGCCTGTGGCTGTTATTTTTTCCATCTTGGGAACTCTGTGCTCAGCATATCTGGAGGTTTATTCTGAAATAAGCTATCAGTGTTGCCATGACAACAGCGCTTATCTCGAGGAGGAATGAGTGTGCTGCTTGTTCAGGGCTCCCTGAAATGCTGATAAATGCCAGGAGATGGGGTGTTTTTGTTGGAGCCGAGGAAAACACATCATTTTGCAAGGTTGTTCTACCTTTTTGTGGCTATTGATGGCCAGGGACTAGAGAGGCTCCTTCTGAGAGGGGAGTGGAAAAGCCTGTTTGGTATTACAGGCAGTTCCCGCAGCTCTGAATTGCATGGGATCAAGGAATGCTGAGAGGTGGTGAGCAGCATGGATTGTGTGTGGACTGCAGAATGGCTGTGACCAAGGCCATGCTATTGTTTAGTTGAAGGATATGTAAAAAACTGCATTGCTGTTTAAAGACTGTTTCTTGCTCCTGGAAGTCAGTGATGCCACATTGTTAAATCTCTTGGTGTGCAGGTCTCTCAGATTTAGATTTAATAGGCTGCAGCTTCTCCCCAAAACTTTAAAACCCCAGACTTTAGGCGCACCTGTTTGCCTCATGACCCCTCACTGATGTCAGTTAATCCAGGTTAAGTCAATTGGATTGCTGGTGTTGGTAAAGTTGTACTAGCATTGCTTCCTCTTTACTGAAATTAGCATGTAGATTTTACTAAGTCCACGAGTTTCTATTTTTAAGGCCTTTTTGTCTTGTGTCACTTTTCTCCCAGATAACCATTCCACAAACCAGAGTTTAGGGGCTTTTCACGCCTGTGGTCACACAGCTCGATGGAACTAAATTAAAGAGATCCTGCTTCAGGATTTACAGCTGTTCAGACGTCAAAAGAATTTTATTTGCTTTTTTCTGAACCTTATTAATGCTTTGGGTTGGATTTGTGTTTTGCTTTTTGTTGTTTGTTTTGTTTTAGTTATTTATCACACAATTTGAGTAGTATGCCTGGCCTTTGGTTTTATTCATTGCAATTTTCTTTTGTATTTTCCTAAGCACTGAACAGAATGTCTTCCCACTCGTCCAAAACCTGATTCTGAAATTAGCCTAGTTTTCTCCTGTGCCTGCTTTTCTGTGCTACAGTGAAGTACACAAAACCCAAGTGATAAATTGATTTTTTTTTTTAGGACTCCCTGCAAAATTGATCCCAGCATAAACCGTGTGTTGAGTACTCGCAAACCCGAGGACCGGGAGGACCCACTGCAGCGAGTGCAGCATCAGCAGCAGGATGCTCAGGAAAAGAAAGAGCTGGTGATGTACTGCAAAGAGAAAGTTTATGCTGGAGTTGATGAATTCTCTTTTGAAGAGATCCGAGCTGAAATCTACAGGAAGAAGGCAAGAAAGAAAGATGAAGGTATGTTCCAAAGTGGGCTGGAACGAGTAAAGCTTTCCAGATAGAATCATAAAATTATATTCGCTTCTGCAGCTGCTTCTCTTTTTCTACTGAAATAGTTGTTTGCTCTGAGACAGTAACATATTCAGCAGCTTTACATGGAAGCTGTGGGACAGGGGAAAGACCACCAGAAATTTTGGTGTCTTCACAGTTTAGGGTGTACCCACCAATTGTATGTGAAAAATACATTGGGCCTTAGAGGAGTTTATTCCTTAGATGAAATACAAGCCATAGAGCGGAAGAAGGAAGAAATACAAAGGAAAATTGAGGAGCTGGAAAAGAAGTTAAAGAAGAAAGAAGATGACAAACAACAACAACCACATGAACAGGTATTGTCCTCATTTAACTGTTCTTTTCCAAGTAGCTGCAGGTAAAATAAAAGTACCCAAGAAAGCCAAGAGGAGGAATATCCAATATTCTTCTAACGCATTTTAAACTTATTTCAAGAGGATTCTTCACTAATAAAGTATATTCTTTCTCTCTCTCCCTTCCTTCCCTGTTTCCAAAACAATGCCTTCATAGTAAATGTGTTAAATAATGAAGCCGAGTTGTCTTTGTTGTAAGCTGTGTAACTGCTTACATATGTCTAACAGTTGCAGGGTAACTAAAATCTCCTATGAAAGTTTAAATATAGTTGCAAAGAGTAAATGATGCCTTTTAATTACTATAAAAGTGGACTTTGATCAGGCAAGTAAGCTCAGTACAAATAAAAATGGCTAAATGTGACCATTATCTATCAGAGTTTTATTGACTACATGGGATTATCCTTGTGTTTTTGGTACCTTTTTTCCTGGCTTGAGATTCCACCACAGTAGAACAGAAATGCGCCTTTGTTTCCACAGGCAGCAGAGATCATGGCAACTTCAACACCTTTGGAAATGCAAGGATTTACTTTTCCCAGGGCAACAGAATATGGGGAGAAAGATCCTCAGTCACAAAGGTAATAGAGGGGTTTTTAGCCAGCAGTGAGACTTGTGAGGATGTTTAGGTATGAGTAGTAACATGGATCACTAACAGCAGGGTTAGTGTTTTGGCAGGTAGAATGAAATATAGCTATGGCATCAGCCTGTAACCAGGATCTGTGCTCTCCCTCCATATTTTTGATTATTTGTCTGAGGAATCTAAACTTCTTGCAAGTAGTATTTGTCAGCTTGCCTTGCCTTTTTTACCTAGTTTACTTATGTTTTGTGAAGGTCTGTAGAATACAAACTTGTTTCTTTTATCTTTTTCACAGTGAATTCCAGGTCTTTGAAGATACTCCAGTACATAAACCATCTTGTTCTGAGGGTAAGTAGTCAAGTTTTTTACCATTAAGGAGAAGGTTTGGTTAAAGGGAAGTGTTCCATGAATACCAAGATGGCAGCAAAGCAAAACCCAAAGTCTAGGTGGATTAGTAGAATGACAATGTGTGTGCTAGTAGTGCCTTTTACCATACGAAGCATCTGAGATCTGAGAACTATTCCTATTTGAAAGGACTTTGAAGCAGAAGATCATTTTTCTTTCAGTAGCTGAGAAGTTTTCTTCTGTCTTTCATGTTTACAGTCTTACTAAAATCTGAAAGGAGTTTAATGCTACCATTAGATTGATAACTACCCTAAGTTTGTTTTCCTCAGAGTTTTGATAGGGGAATACAGCCAGAAATTGTATTATTATTAGTTTTGGTAAGTTTTGTTGGGACAGTCACATCCTGAAAAAAGTTTACTTCTGATCGGACTTGACTCCTGTTGCTGTTGGCAGAGGTTATCCAGACTCCTGATGTATCCCCAGATACACACTGTGGAAATACATTTTTAAATTGAGGGTGAACAGAGAAATGAGGGCAGCCTTGCAGAAAAAGGTACAAGTTCTGAAGTATAGTCTAAACCCAGCAAGTTACCTTGCATAATACAGTGGTAAAGGGTTGGTTCATTTATGTGACAAACCCGAGCTTTTTTTTATTGGGTTTCTTTATATACTAGCTTTGTAACTTCCTGCTAGGAGCTGTACTTTTAAGACTAGGTATTAACTATTTTAAGTAGTATTGGATATGCTATTTTGGAAGAACTGTGGATATTAAAAAACCTCTTGGTTTTTCTTTACAGATGTAGGTCTGCTTCCCCCACCAGCTGCTGCTCCATTTTTCTCTATATTTGATGAGTCCTCTACTTTGACAAATCAGAATATAAGGTAGAGTTATTCAAGACCTAGATTTCAGAGGGAAGGAAAATGGAAATATCAAAGCACTTTTGGTAGGAGCTGAAGTAATTGTTTCTTCCAGAGAGGTGTGTTTTGTTTTGTTTACGTTGGTGTTTTTTGTTTATTTACTCAGAGTCCACGATGAGAAAATACTCTCCTGTTGTTCATCTTCAGCCTAGAACTATTTAGGCTGCTCTATAAACTTGCTTCATTCTGGAGAGCTGCATCCATTGCTTACTGTCAGTTCTGTAGTAGAAATGGGTTGATTGAAATTATCCATAGGCTTCAGTTCTCAGGAGGAATCTGTTAGAGATCAGAAGGTGCTGTAATAAATCTGTAATTGACTGTAACTTCTTCTCAGTTGTCCAGCAGATCATAGCCAGAAAAAAAGTGCCCGTCCCCCTCTTGCTGTTCTTAAGCCTCTGGATTCTCCGAGTGCCAAGGAAAGCGCAGCAGCAGCAGCCGCCTGTGTAAGGAAAGCATTGAGCTCCTGGCAGATTTGCTGCCCAGGAGACCCAGCACAGCCTGTGCTGCTGTCAGACCGAGTCAGCCTGGCTGGACCGGCATCATGTGTGAAAAGCAAGGGTTGTAAACTGCTGCCTGGCATGGCAGTAATTGTACGGGGTGGTGATGAGGTTGTACTGGAAATGTAATGGTGTGTCTGTGGCTGCCTGGTCCCTGGAAGTGTTCCAGGCCAGGCTGGAAGGGGCTTGGAGCAGCCTGGACTAGCGGAAGGTGTCCCTGCCCGTGGCGAGGGGGTGGAACTCCATGGTGTTTAAGGTGCCTTCTAGCCCAGACTGTTCTGGGATCTCTAATAAGTAGAATTCATGGAGACTGGGTGTCCTATTCATGTTGGAAGGTGGTGGAGTGAAGGTGGGAAGAAAGGGAGGGGAAGTGATCAGCTTTTAAGTAAAGAACACTTTGTCTTGGAATCTGCAGGCTTTCACTGTCTCTGCTTTTTGTTTTTTCAGGAGGAGCTGAATGGAATTGAACGTTTGAGTGAGGATGCAATTGTGACAGGCTCCTACAAGAACAAGAGCCTTTGTGCCAACCCAGAGGACACGTGTGACTTTAACAGGGCTGCCCACCTGGCTTCAACACCATTTCACGGGGTGGTGGCTCCGAGAGTCCCGGCTCCTGCTTTCTGCCAGAGCGAACTGAAGGAAGATAGTCCAGGATCCAAGAGTGCACCTCTGGATCAGGAGACACCGGTGTGTGAAGGAGCGTACACTGAAGCTCTCAGTGTGAAAAAGCTGAGGTAATTGAGAGTAAAGGACCTTAAGCGCCTTTTCCTGCATGTCTTTTTTTGGTGTTTGTGGTTTTAGTGTTGCTAAGGAAGGAGTTTCCAGGAAAGATGAGAATGTACTGGAGAGAGCCCTTTCTTTAGTTCAGGGTCCACCTTGCCTTGAGCAGATTGAAGAGCTAATATCAAGGCCACTTGGCTTTTCAGCATTACTGCTGTGGGACTTAAGTGCAAGGTTATTTAAGAAAATAACTAGCAGAGAAAGGAATAAATGCATTCTGTCTTCATTATCAAATGTGAAAAGCAGAATCACCAGGAATAAATTCTTTTTATACTCGTAGGCTTCTGCACTTATTTTGACTGTGTAAAATGCACTTAGTGATCATGGTTTAGTTCTTCTTTAGAGTAAAAAAGCTGGAGAGAAGACAAAACTGGCAAACAACTTTTTTTCATTGTTAAGAAAAAGTTTTGTTTTATGGGAGTTTCTTAATCTAGAGCTCAGTTGTATTTGCTGGCTGTTAGCATGTAAACATGTATACCATGCTCAAGTGATTTTACCAGGAGATCCCTTGAAAATTGTGCTGATTGTAGATGTGACGAATTACTTCCCACCCGACCCTTCACTGCTTTGAATGCACTGAAATTTTGTAGCAAAGGAAATTATAAATATTCAGGTTGTCTTCTGTTGTAGCAGTCAGATTTGGTGGAAGATTAAGAAAATCATCTCTAGGCTAAGATTCTAGTATAACCAATCATCAACACTGAAATGAAGTTCTGACATTACTTCTGGCTTTCTGCTAGGGATGGGAAAGAATTTCTTCATGTTAATTAAATCTGGGTATGCACAGTCCTCCGGTTGACATTACCTACAACTTGTATCTTTGGGAAGTCTGAGTAGTTGATGGCTTTATTTACAGCCCAATCATGGAAGCAAGCCTGGAAGATACTCGCTCATCAGGTTCTTCAGTCTCAGGAGGTTCCCTGTCCTCTGTTACACAAATGTCTGCTATTAAATACCTCTCTGAGAAACTGGAGCTGGCTCAGAGCTTGCCTGCTGAAGTGGTTACTGATTCTGGAGGTGGAAGCGTTACTGGTTAGTACAAACCTGAATTTCACAAGTAACTTGCAGCTGTCACTAAATGTGAGGGTTTTTCTGTTCTTCCTGTATCCACTGTGCTTTGTGTGTTTCCCATTACTATGACTTGACTGAATTTGTCTCCCTTATCTGAAGCAGCAATGAGGTGCTACACAGTATGCTTGTCAGCATCCAAAGCATGACAATATTAAGGTGGCAGAGAAGTCTGTAGGAGTTATGAGGTCAAATTCTGAAATTAAAAATTTGACTGGATGGTAATAACTTCTAAGTAATAACTTCCAAGACATCTTTGTTTTGGTTTGTCTTTGTTTTTTCTCTGTAATCATACTGTGTGTCTCCTGATGTGCTGATAAGCTACAACTTTGAAAAAGATGAATACAAATTTGGAGTCTAGTGCAAGTTGCATAATTTTTTTAAATCTGAACTTTTAACTATGCTGTAAACTGTTGTGCTGCTTCCCAGTACCCTTCTTATTCCTCTTGAGGGAAAAGAGTACTGGTACTTAAGTAGTCAATTTCTTTGTTTATTTTTCTTCTAGTTAAAGGCCCTTGTTTCTTTCTGTTCTAAATATTTAGATTACAGTTAGAACAGAAATGGTCACAAAAAGCCTTCAAATGGGGCCAGTGGAATTAGATGTTTGTTGAATGATGGTTTTCAATGTGTCTAACCTGCTTTAACTCCTTTGATATTGGTTTATGGTGCTTTATTAGAATTGCATATTTGAAAACTCTCAGTGTATCTACTCTGGAGAATTATGTTCTCATGTGCCTGCAGACTCTTTTATGATGAAGCATCTTGGGACCTGGAATGAAAATACAATTATAAGTGATGTCACCGAAATAGCTGGAATATTTTGGGTGGATCTTTGACTTGTTTTTATCATATGTACTGAACTTTAGAGCAAGATGAAAAATCTCTTCAGAAAAAAAAAGAAAGTATTTATTCAGATGTTTTAATGGTCCTTTCTTAAACTTTGGATCTTTCCTGTTGCTTTGTTTGTTGATTTCTGCACATCTCCCTTGGACTACAGCTCTCACCCTGGATGCAGTAATTCTTCATTCTGTGTAAAGAATAAGAACTACTTCAGATCTCTGTCAGTTTATTCCTGCAAAACATGCCAGTAAATTTCCTAGGTTTGTGATGGCAAAAGCTTGGAATGTGTAGCCTCCAGCCTACACTGTTTCCTGGATCTGCTTTCACAATTGCTTCCTAAGCAGTACTTACTGCAACGCTTTTCAAATAAATACGGGTATAACAGATGATCTGGTTCTTACCTGTGTGCTGAGAAAGTTTAAAATGTTCTCCCTTGTTACAGCCATGGCATTTGGGAGAAGGCAGTAGAGGCCTTCTAATTCTTGTGTTTTATCTCAAATGATCAGGCAGAGTAAACACTTGAAGCTACCTCAGTTTTTTACAGATCAGCTTATCTGTTGAATGACCTTACGTTCTGTTATGAAGGAAAAGGAGTCCAGTCCTGCAGGTGTCTTTCAGGAGATACAAAAGCCATAAAATTCTTAACATTGCAGTGAGCAGCAGAGTTGGAGTCCAACTTTGTTTTCCTTTTCTTGCATAAAACCTCTGCTGTAATCCAAGGACTACATTTTCTTAAATCCTATAATCTGAAAACCCCAAACGGATCACTTGCTCTGGGCATAGGTTTAAAAAAGAGCATTGATTTTCAAAGTGGGCTTGAATTCTACCGTGGTTGAAATAATTTAGGGCTTTGTCTCTTGTGGAAGATACATTTGCATGATGCTACAGTAGACCCCTAGGGACCTCATGGTAAGAGTCTGTAAGACAGTTTTAAAGACAAGGGTCACACTTACTTCCCAAAACTTTTGGAAAGAGATGAATTGACTCCCTAAGAGGTGAATAGTAAATCAGAATGTGGATCAAAGGTTTCCAGTATCTGGGTTACTTTTACTGACAGATATTAACAAGTTGCAGAGAGTTAACACAATTTCAGTTCATCTCTTCATGTTGTTTGTTTTCTTAGGGGATGATGAAGCTCAGTTCCTGTGGAGCCCTGAACGGCGTAAACAGCTTTTAGGTTCTATGCCATCATCACTGGCTGCTTCTCCAGATTTTCACTTGGAGACTGGAGCTCTGCCTCATATGGAGGTTGAAAAAGATGTTGAACTGGGTAGGTGTGCCAGACACTCTGCAGTGCAGAGTTTGTGTTCTAATGGGTTTGAATTATGGTTCATATTTGCCCTCTTAGTTTTATGTGGTGCAGGTGGGGAATGACTTAGGAACAGCTATTCACTGTGACAGCTTATGAATGTAAACTTTCATCACAGGAAATGAGACTTACTGCATCAAAATGGAATACTGGAACAATGAAGAATACAAAATGTTTTTTTGCCATTCCAGCTGGATGCATTCTTCAGTGGGATGCAAAGGGATTTGCAATCAAGGTAACACACATGATGGTTATTGCATAAGAAGTGTAAACTGATAAGATCTCATCCATTAATATAAACCCTTAATTTCTGGATTTCATGCATGAAGTTTGCAACTTCAAGTCCTCTTCCTATTTGGGGATCAAAAGCTTCTGACTGCAAAACACATCTTCCTTGGTCAAGTGGGAGGGGAAAAAAAGAGGATGAGAAGAATATGAAGATGAGCAATTTTCACTTTATTCCAAAAATAAATGTTCTTCTTATGTACCTTCCTGTAGGTGTATTCTCAGCCTGTGCCTTGGGATTTTTATATCACCCTTGAGTTACAGAAGCGTTTGAATTCTGAGTTTGACCAGAGCTTCAGTGAGAATTGCAGCTGTTACCTGTACCAGGATGGCTGTGCCATTGTGCACAAGGATACAAACTGCTTCACGCTCAGGGTCAGTGCAGACAAACCAAGGACAGTTGGAGGGTCCAAACTCCTGCTTGGGTGTCAGTACAGAATTTGGGGTGATGTTATGCTTATTGCTGAAGAGCTGATCCTGTTTAATCCTGCAATACAGATTCTCTGGTCTTTATCTGTATAAATCAGGGCTGACTGTTAATGCCTCAGTTTGGTTTGGTTTCTCATTCATAGATCATGTGCTTCTCAGAGACAATCTTGAACCAATTTTTCACATTTTCTGTCTTTGTGAGTCATAAAGGACTGGAGCCAAGAACCACATGTTATTCCACAGCAAGATTTGCATCTAAAGCTGTTGTTTAACTTGACCTCTTTCAATACATTCCAGTCAGCTACAGCAAGGTCATAGCAATTAATGTCTTGCTGAATGATTCGCACTTAAAGTCTTGTAAGTGCATTTTGAATTGTTGCATACAAATAGGACTGAAATTCAATAGTGATTTTAGTCTTAGTTGAATTTCCCCCTCCTGATATTTTGTCCAATTTTGAATAATAATGTTTCCTAAGAGCTTATGGTTCTTGTAATTCTGTCTGGGCTTATCATGGGCAAAATCTGATTATACTGAATTTATGGTGGGACTGTTACCTCTGTACAGATGAATAATGAAATAAAAGGTGAGCTATAAATATTTCACCTAATCTAAGGTAGAAGGGTACAGAGATAGATTTATTTTTTTTTTTTTATTATTCTCTTTTCAGGATATTCTCTGTGACCGTAAGTTCATCACAAAGGAAATAATCTTCTTGGTTGTTCATGATCTTCTGCATGTGGTAGAGAAGCTGCACAAAGCGGAGATTGTCCATGGAGATCTAAGGCCAGAGGTGTTGTTTCTGGGAGACAGGTTTGTCTCTTCCTGTGAATATGGGAGGGTACAGAATAGACATTTCAGCTACAGCTCCTGTGCTGCTGTGACTTCTCCCCTTGACCTGGGGTATTGAAGTCCTGAGGCCTGGACAACAGGCTGTGAGCCAAAGTTGACCTCTAGATGAACCTTCCAACCAGATATTATATTTGTATCCACTCATTAATGAAGTATCATTAGCAATATGATCTATGTATCCACTTATTGTCAAAACATGTATTCACTTTCCTGTAATTAGAAAGCAGATAAGGCCACACCTGGGTTCTGGGGGTGTAGGAGCAAAGGCAACTCCCTGGGTTGCTCCTTGAGCCCAGGCCAGGCTTTGGGAGGAACCCAGGAGGAGGCTGATTCCAGATGTTCCTGCAGTGGCAGTGGTGTGAGCTCATTTAGTGCCCGCTGTCCATGCTGGGCCCTGTCCCAGCGCAGTCAGAAGCCTCTTGGCCTGGGGGTGGAGGCACCTGTGGGAATTCCCAGTTCTGGGAGGGGCTCTCCAGTGCTTGGCTGTGACAGTGGCTCCCCAGCTGCTGTGGGGCTCTGGAGGATGGTGAAGTCTCAGGGTCACTGGTGCTGTATCTTAATCCCTGTAGGCAATCTTTGGTGGTAATCATGAGGGGCATTGCTGACCTTCTCCTTGTGTAATTCTTTAGAGTCTTGCATTATAGAAAATTACACTATTCTTTAAGTTAATTTCTCTGCCTCTTGTGCTGAACTTGCCCATTGGCAAAATAGGTACTGATTTTGCAGTCCAGGTTTTTTAGGCTCCATTGAATTCTGGTAAGAGTGAAAACACTTGATTTAGGATTAAACCTTCCTGTAGAAATAGTATACATTGATGTTGTAAAACTTAATGCTCAACAAAATGGTTTTTCTGTTGCCCGTGTTTTTAAAGTTTCTGCTTTAGCAAGGTTCTGGACTGCTAACTTGATATGGTTTGTAACTTGCCTTTATATATCTGAAACCCAGGAAATTAAAAATAAGACAGTTCGGACTGGAATATCCACACACCATAAACAAAGTATTCAACTTCCTCTGTAGTCCAGCTTGTACCTTGATGCATAGACCTAATTTTCTTCTTTAAGCTCTTTCCCAAGTTATGTTAACAAAGTCACGTATCCCTTGGAATGTGTTCTGTGAACTAAGTGTGGTGATGTCTGGAAATACAACACAAACTCTTCGAGACCATGTTAGAATGATAATATAGTAGCAAACCTTTACTTGAAAGACTTTAGGTACACAAGATGGTAAAAAACAGTGGCCCAAATTAGATCCTTACAATTGCTGAGATTGGGCAATTAGACTATCTGGCCAATAGTGTCCAATGACAGGAGCAGTTGGTTATGTAATCTCCCCCCTGGGTTCTGCCCTCCTACCCTACCTTTAGTCTGCTTGTGATTATGTGGTGCAAAATAAAAAGTCCTTGGAGAACTTACAGGCACAACATAACAAAATTTTAGGAATGCATCAACAACCGCCTGTTCACTAAGGGAAAGAAAGCTAGAAAAGTACTAGAAGTTACATTGAGGCATTTAACAGTCTCCACAACTACAAACACATGAAAAATACATAAAGGCTAAAAACTTCATGCATCAGTGGGAAGCCAGTAACCAGAATGTCTAATGAATCAGATATAATTCCATTACATAAATTCAGTGGGGCTATTCTTAGTTATCACTGATATGTTAAAAATAGCTATTAAATTTACATTTATTTTGAGCTTACAGTCATCTAACATGCATACTCCCATTATATCTTACTAAAAAATTATTATTATTTTATTAATAACTAATTTACATAATTAATTATAACATACCTGTACTGGTAGTTGTAATATTTTCTTTGTATCCTGCAGTGGGTTGCACAACCCTTAGCGTGCTGCATTCTATTTTGGAAGTCATTGATCTAATAGTGGCTTGATGGACTTGGATATGTCCTGCTCGATTTCTCTGTGGCAAATACAAAACAAACAACTGCCAAAAATTTAAGATAATGGTTTAGGGCTTTTCAGACAGCAGCAGGACAGGTGTGTGGTATAAATTACAAAATAAGCTCACAGCATATAAGTATGTAAGAGTAGTAGTGAGAGCTGTGACATGTGGATATTGTTGGCTTGGCAGTCATGGATAGAGATACTCCTCCCTGCCCTTCCTATTTGTCCTCCCTCACCTGTAGACTAGGAGAAGTTTGTAAAAGTATTATCAGGTTTAATTATTTTTTGTACCAAGTCTTTTGAGATTTAAAAAGAGAGGGAGGAGTGCAAAGCATTACACTAATGCCAAATTGATTCTTGCCTTTTCACTTTTATCTATTGTCTATATTCTTTACATATATATATATATATTTGTAGCTCTGTAACTGTTATTGTATTTATAGCTAGCATTTTACCTACTCCATTAGACAGAAAGACAAAATAAATTCCACAGTGGCTCCAAGTCCTGGGGTCCAAAGTCAGGCTCTCTGGGAGCCAAGGCTGAAAACCAGCTCTTTGAGACATATTTTCATAAACAAAGTTTAGTTCCTGCCTGAGGGGGGTTGCTCAGAAAAGGGTGGAAGCAGGGGGACATTACCTAATCACCTATGTCTCTAACTGGGGATTCCTGTCAGCTGTGCTAATTTGCCAAACATATAAAAATTCTACCTGCTCTATGTTATGTGTGCATCTTTGGCACTTTTCACCCAGCGTGTTTTGCACCATAAGGATCCCTACAAAAGTAACCCCTTTTTATCACCTGTGTCTGGCTCATAATTTCAGGAGCAGTAAAAAGGCATCATACTATTCCCACAGTCCACAAACTGTGTTTCAGAAAACTGTGGTGAATACTAAAATAGCATCATTCTCAACCCTTTGTTGTTTCCTACTGCTTACTGTAGAGACAGCAGTACCATTCCTAAGCTCCCTGCTGCGAGCTGTTGCCATCCAGGGCAGCCCTTGCAGCAGTAGTTCTGACAGCAGCCATCAGAGGGGAGCATTGACATGGCTAAGACTCACCTTCACTGTGCTGTTAAAATTAAAATTCTAAAGAAAAGGAAAATGTTTGTTGGATTGTCTTCTCCCTTATGTGCTTCCTGTGCTCAGGATCTGCGATGCCTTTTCTAATGAGGAGGTGCCAAATGCTCTGAAGGTGGTGGATTTCTCTCACAGTCTGGATTTGAGGGTAATGCCTCAGATCAGCTTGCCCTACAATTTTCCCACAGCTCAGACCCCTCATGGGGAGCAGCTTCTGGCAGAAAGTTCTCTTCCTTATCAGGTGAGTCTCTTGTAGGACATCTTAACTTCTGTGTTTCCTTTACAAAACCTATTTTCTTAAGTTAAAATTTACAAGTGCTGTGGAAAGCTCTGATCAATAAATACTGAATAAAGATATTTTTGCATCTGATTGAATATTTGGCATTAAATGAAAGGTTTACTTTCACTTTCAATGCTGTTCAATGATTGTAACTACTGTCTTTATTTAGAAATCGACAATGAAAACAGACTTTTGCCTTTTGAAGTTTTCTTGCTTAACAGGTCTCTGGAAGATTCTGGTGCAAAGATGGTTGAGACTTAAATGTGTGAAAGCACTAAGAGCACTGTCTATCACTGAAGTGATAGACATTGAACTTTGTGATATTTGTTGTGATTACAGGTAGATTTGGTTGGCATTGCAGATACAGTCCATTTGATGTTGTTTGGGGATCATATCCAGGTCTGTCAGGAGAATTCTGTCTGGAAAATCAGCCAAAACTTATCACAGTAAGTCCTTTTGCAGACGGGCTGCTGGGAAAGAAGAGACATCTAACTTTATTTTCTTTATAGTGGTACTACCTTCAGAGCTTAGAATGTACAACTTGGGGATGATTTTGTCAAAAAGTGTTAGTTCTGTGGGGACTTAAATTGTGAAGTTGTTGGTGTTGTTCACTGATAGCCTCAGTGCTGTATAGGAGACAATTTTAAACTGAATATGAATAATACTGTTGGGGTGATTTTGCTTTTTCCATCCTTTCAGGTGACACTCACTTACTTTCTCTGCACCTTACAAATCAAGCTTAGAGAAGTCTGTAGTTGGGTGGGTGGTGAGGAGGGGCAAAGATCACATGAGCATGTTGCTTCAGAAATTCATTCGTTTGGCTTTCTGCTTTTTTCATTCTACTAAGACACTGATGGAAGGGTGTAACAATTGTATAAACAGCACACGTGCATAGCAAAGAAAATGAAACTGTCATCTAAGATGCAAGTGTGCAAACAGCTGCTTTTTGGAAGCTGCTGTTGTCTCAGGTGTTTAATTCTACTGCTCTCTTTTAGCCACATTTCATTAGGCACACACTGTAGATTTTTTTTGCCTTAGCATTTCATAAGGATTTTCCAGAACTCTGCACTCATGACAGCAATTACTGGACAAGTATTTGATTTAGGATCATGGATCACTCCTAGGACCATTGCTTTAAGAAAACCTACTACCAGTGTGGGAGTTGCCCAGTTCCCTAGCAACCTGCACTGCTTTCATCTCCCAGTTTGTTGTATTCAGCCTTTGGAAAAAATCCCATCTTCTTAAGCTGTGTACAGAGGAAAAAAGGCTTTTTTTTTTTTCTTTACTGGGTATATATCTGGTTTTATACTATGATATCCTTTGCTGAATTCTGCAAGAGATTAAATTGAGCTACTGCAGATAAAGCCACATAAGGCCTGAGCTGAAAAGTCTGGGACATGGTGAGGGACCTGATCAGGATGTGGGTATGGGAAAAAGAGCCGTAACTGTGTGTTTAACTGGAGCAGGAGGAATAGTAAGTCTGAGGTGGGAAGGATAGGGCTGTCTGTCTGTCAGTGGAGTTTGGAGGGGAGGGTTTAATTGGAAAGGAATTGTATTCAAAACTGGGAGCACTGGATTGAAATTAGGATTTTGGATTGAGGTAGAACTTGGAGGGAGACTTGAGGACTGAGACTTGTGAAAGGCTAAAGAAGACATAGCAGGCAGAAGGTAAAGCCTGAGTTCTGTGAGGCTGGAATCAGGCTGTAATGGCTTCTCACTCACCCAAGTGCATCAGTTCATAATTTGGGAGTTCAGAGTACAAATAATGAATTTCTATTTTCCATCCTCTCTTCTGCTTTGCTTCTAAAGGGTTATAGAATTATCATTCATCATCTATACTTATTTTTCAATATCAGTTATTCCAAGAAATGTCTGCATAGGTGCTTTAGTTACACATTGTACTGAAGCCTTATATCAACAGTATAAGTGAGGCATTTCATTATGTGGGAATAAGAAATTTGCACTGAATCTGTTCCCATTCACACATGGATCTTTTAGTCTATCTGGTTCTTATTGATGGATGACATTTCTCTAGTCAGTTTGAAGCTTTCAAGTAATATGTGACAAGTAAATTTGCTGCTGCAGGGAACCTTCATCCACCAGAAGAGGCTCCACAATTAAGTATTTCCTGGGAAAAGAGTCACCTTATGGAGATGAATTTTACTCTTCATCCTTTGCATACAGCCATGCATGCTGGTAGTATTTGCAACACCCATGAAGACACAGGATTCTTCTTCCTGTTGCTTTTAGTAATTCTGCTTCTGCAAAGATGACATTGCTTCTGTCCTTTGTGTTCAAAGTTCTCTAAATGATTTTGAAAGTGATTTTTTTATTTCTTTGAGGTTCATTTCAGTTTTTTGGTGCTTTGTTATGTGGGGGTTTTTTTCAAGGATTGTATTGATGGAATAATTTTCCTCAAAAAAGGTTCTGAGAATTCAGGTATTGACATCTAGAAAGAAGGCTTCTTACTAGAAGGCTGATTGGTGTTAGTGACAACAATCATGACCCTCTTATCTTAAGAAAATTTTTTGAGCAGGACTTAGTTATTTTTAAGTATTAAACAATTGTAAATATAGCAGAATGACTGAAGAGCTACTGATTTTAGTACCAGTTCAACAAAATACCAAAGCAAGGGGAATTGCAGGGTAGAGCGCAACATTTTTCATCCAAGGTCAATAAAAGAGAACCCACTTAAAAGGTGACAGAACAAATGGAAAACACTGAAACATTGTAGTAGAGATTTAGGGGAAGTTGAAGGTAAATTCTGATCAAGTTGTTTTTTATCTCTGAGTATAATGATGACAGTCTGTTCTTCAGAGGAGGTATTTTATTATTAAAGAATTATTAAAGAATGGATATGGGGTTTTTTTTCTGTTTTCACTGTACTATTTTAGGAAACTTCATCTGTGTGGTTTTATGTGAGGCAGGATTTAGAAGCTGCATTTGAATTTTTAAGACTATTTTTGTCTCTCAGTATTCCTTACACCTCCTTAGCAACACTTCATCTCCTCTGCCACACCTCTTGCTCATCTAACCCACAAAGATAATGGACTCAAGTCTTGCATATTTTTTTCTTGGTTAGATTCTGCATTGAATTAATCATTTTAGGACATATAAGGGTTACTAGTGTAATAGTACAGGCTGAATTCATTCTGAGACTGGCTGCTGCTGTTCTGTGAGTCACTTAGATAAAGCAGAGGCAGATAATTTGTTTCAAAGCCACTGTAACTTCTAGCTGGAGGGAGAAAAGTGCTTCAGTAATCAGTAGCAGTGCAAGACTGAGGAACAAAGGGTTTGCTCTAATATCAGTTTTCTGAGACTTAAATGAGTCACTTAACCTTTTTATTCGTATTGTGTGGGTACATCTGGGAGAGAGAGGATTTATTACTATTAATTGTCTCTAAAATGTTATCTATACAGAACTCTGGCAGATGGAAGGCAGGGAAAAAAGGAAGCAAAACTGGCTCTAAACCACTCTTTTCTATTTTTTAAATTTTTCTTGCAGCTTTGCTTTAATATTGCCCTGTTAACTTAGCTTGCAAGTGGGTAAATAAGATTTACTTCTGCCCTTTATTCATGAAAGGAGTTTCCCAAGTTGTTTGGTTCAAAAATGTTCTTGTTAATTCCTTTTAACTAAAACTGCCATAACTTAGTGGGAATAGTGGTAGTGATCATGGATACTAGAAGAGGTAACTGTGTCAAGAGCTGGTTTAGACCTGTGTAGTTACTATCCAGAAACTTACTGGAGAAAGAGAATGGGGTCCATAGATATAAAATGAACAATACATTCCTAGTTTTCCTTTGTATTTACTCATGTGAGTGAAATGATTATTTCAGGTGTGGTTCTCGCAGGATGTTTAGTGCTGAATATAAATTGAGACCTTGATAGACATACTGTGTATGTGTACTGTTTCACTGAATACTGCTCTGTTTGTTTTAGGACCGCTGACAGTGATTTCTGGAGTAAATTTTTTGAGAGAATTCTGAATGCAGATGGTAAGTCCACAGTACCTCTGCTGAGGGAGTTGAGAGAAGAAATCAGTGAAATGTTTGACAGCTCTTTCAAAGAACGGCTTTTGTTGACCTTAGCTGCTGTGGGAGAAACTTTCCTCCTGGTGAACTTCCAGTGACTTCATAGAAGACAAACATGTTTTGTATTCTAGAGAAGAATTTGTTGTTGCTTTCTTATGTTTTCAAATGTTAACATGAGAGTGATTGGAGCCATTTCTGCAATACTTCACATGGGACTTGCTCAAGAATGTTTCTATTGTATGAGTGCATGGAAAACCTCCTGAGCCTCTACATGAACCTTTCTGTGTTGAGCAGTTTTTGAAAGAAAATTGTTTGTCTTAACTGCTGCCTACCCTTCTTGTACAGCTCCTTAAACATTTAGCACCTAACTCACACTGCACTCTTTGAAACGTCTCTGTCCTGCATTCAGTTGGTCTTTTAATTAGTGTTTAATCAATAAAGTTGTGTTTTGTAGTGAGTGTCATATTTAACATTGCTATCAAATGGTTTCAAAAGTCTTTATTTAGAATCCATGCAGGAGTGCTGCAGCATGACTGGGAATATTTTGTGGCTGCTGGATGCAAAAGCCCCTCATTTGGTGGCAGCTTTCATAACCACATGGGATTTCCCAGACACTTGAATACAACTTGAATGATTCTACTTGGAATGTGCTCTTGTAGAAAGTTGTCATAAGAAGAAGTAGATGAAGTCATGAGTGGAAAAGCTGCACACCTTTTTGCTTCTCAAGGCAAGAGTTTTGTTTACTTTTACAAGGGCTGGAGTTCCTGACTGGATTTGAGCAGCCCTGAAATTTCAATTTGCCCTAAGTGAAGTGTTGGCAGGCTTTTGTGGGAGGTTTTGTGGATAGTTATATGTGTTAGCCTTTTATATACTGCATTATTGAAACCGATACAAATGCTTAATTTTATTCAAGACAACAGAATTTACTGGATCCAAACCCAAGGACTATGTACCTGAAGTAGGGAAACTTTTTAGACTTGCAATTTACTTCTTGCAGCTTCTCCCACATATGAAAGTGAGAGTAGGTAACTGCATCATTAGTAATTTCTTCTCCCTAAGAAGCCATATTGGCTGTGTTTTTTCATTTAGTTAAATTCTCCAGCCATGGTTCTGCTTGCTTCTCCCTATTTGTGTTATCTCCAAGTTTTGTGGTGGAACTCAGTTCTGTCTTTTGCACATTGCTTCAAGCCACCTTTCCTGCTTTTATTCTGCATATTCCATCACTGTTCCTCTTACTTCGGCCTGTTTTCCTTTTGCTGTCACGTATTCCTAATGCCTTTTTTAACACTTTCTCTGAGAGGTAGACCAGCTTTAATATCAAATGTAAACAGCTGCTGAAGAATTTATTTTGGTCCATTAATGCATTAAATAATGCTTCTTGGAGTACATTGATTAGTCATCTGTTGAGCTAGCAGATAAACAATGATCTGTTTCTAACCAGAGTTTAGAGCCAAGATCACTGGTAGAGCACTCAGGAGTCCAATGCATAGCTAACTTCTGCTAGTTCTAAAAAGATGGTGTTTGTTCTTTTATTTAGCTGAAATTTGTTTGCTTTTGCTGATCCTCTAATTGCCTTTTAGACAAAATCTAGGGAGTCTCTCTTGCTGTCCTCTCAACTTGCAACTTTTTCAGTTTATGTTCTGCAGCATTGAGCTGAATACCAGGTAGATTAGGAAGAAAAGGCTCCTAACAAAGTATCGGTCATCCCAAGGACTTCTCAGACAAAATGTGTTTGTAGCCAGTACAGAACAACTTCACTGTCTAATTCACACAGAAAGCTTTTGAGAACAGGCTGAACACAGAGATAAGAGCTCTCAGCAGAAGTTCAGTGAAGGAAATCTGTTCTTCAGGTCCTTAAAATATGTAAGTGAACCTATTGTTTTTACTTAAATGAGATCTAAATCCAGCTGCAATACTCCACTATTACTTTTTTGTTGACTTTGCATCTGTTTTCTTTTAAACAAAAAGTGTGCAAATCCTTCTCCATCTAATATGGCTGCCGATGATCAGTTACTCTTCATCTATGTCCCAGACAACACCAAACTGACCCCTAATACTGTAAAATAAGAAACAGCAATGGCATGATAAATTTCTCCATAACAGATGCCCACAAATAATGAAGAGGAGCAAGCAGGTACAACAAAAATGAGCAGTACCTCTTCTGATATTTGTTCCCACTTTGTTGGGATGCAACTCTGCCTCTCTGCTGCTCAGGTCAGTCTCTGCCTCCCCTGTGCCATGAGCTGATTGCACCAATATTTAACAGGGGGTCAGGGAGCTCTTTGGACACCCCTGTTGTCTGTTCAAGTAACTCTGCCTCCAGCCTTAAACAAATGTTTCCTAAGCATCACTTTTTGAATCATTGTGTAACACATGGATGATCTGTGACCTTGCAGGCTGGGATTGTCATAGACTTGTCATGGATTGTCACCAGGATATTTGGAGATGAAAATTGTCTTAACATTTTCTGAGGGGGAAGAGGCAGCTATAAATCCTGAGATGACAAAATGTTCCACACCAAGTAGAGGGTAGAATGAAATTGTGTGACAGCCACGTGTAGAAGTCCTAGTGAGGTTATCACTAAAAAATACAGTGGTGGAATCTGGGCTATGGAAAATTTTAATGCCTATTATATAAATAAAAATGCACAAAGGAAAACAGGAGTGTGATGGATCATGGTTGTACCAGGTTGCTTGAGAATAAAACTTGACCAGAGATACAAGAAGGGATGTCTGGAAGATGATCTGCGGGTTTCAGCTGCTTTGCGTCAGAAACTGAAAGAATCAATTTGTTAATGTCCATTCTGTTAAGTGGAAAGGGAGCTAGAAATATTTGCAGGGAAATCACTGGGCGCCCAGAAATGCGAAAGGTAGAAAATAGAGGCTGATCAAATGTGCTTGAGCTGTGGATGGGGCAAACCCTGCAGGCGCCATTTTCTTCTCCTTAAGCTCTGGAAGCTGCAACTGCAGTTGATTCCACTGTTTCTAAGGGCTCACTGAAATCATTGCCTACACCTGTGAAATACAGGTGTCCAGATTATCTCCTTAGTGGCTGTGGAGTGACCAATGATGTTACAGAACCTAATTGCTTTTTAAGTTACACCTGCAAGTCCTAGTGAGCTCTGAAACTCACTTTATTCACTCACTTAACATCTGAAGAGACCATTTTAAGGAAGCTTAAGGAAAGGTGAGGAGTGTTCATCATCTGCTGGTCTTCAAAGGTATGTGATTTGTAGGTTTAGAATCCTACCTCTGAGATAATTGGGAAATGTCCTAAAATTTATCAGAGAAGTGTACTCAGAATATATGTATCTGAGATTTTTCCAGCCTGGGGTCTGTGTTCAATAGAAAGATTAGGGAAACCTCAGAAGAGAAAGATGCACCTGATAACTGGTGCATTATCAGAGGTGTGAGCTTGGCTTTGTGCTAACAGATAAAATGACTTGACAGAATAAACTAGTTTATTTTTGTTTTTTCCAAAGTGAGCTACAAGGGGCAGGCAATTCAGAAGAGCTATATGTGACGTTATGCAGGGACAAAATTTAAAGGGCCAAAGCCCAACTAAAACTTAGTCTGGGTACTGCTGTGAAAAACAGTATAAAAATGTTTCTATAAATAAATGAGCAAAAGGGCTGAGAAGAACCTCCATCCTTTATGGGATTTTGGGTCACTCCTCAGTAAGAAATGGTTGGGTCAGTGTCCCGGGAAGGATTTAAATGATGTATAGAGGTGGCACTTGCTTTAGTGGTGCACTTGGCAGTGCTGGGTGGACTCTGGGAGATCTTTTCCAACCTTAATGATTCTGTTGTTTAAAGAAGACAAATTACCTCTCCTGCATGAGCATCAGCAAATAATTTTGCATCTTTTCTCTGTTCTGCTGCTGATTTCCCAAATAATACTCCAAAATGCCTTTGAGCTAAAGTGCAGCTGCTGAGGTGCAGCACTCCCTGCTGTGCCCCGGTGATTTCCCCAAGGACGCCTCGATGCACAAAAGCTGAGTTCTTATTCCAAGTGAGTTATTTGCCTGTGGGCTGGGGAATTGATGGTTGAAGCCTCTCCTTTAGCCTCGGGCTGTGGGCACTGCAGTCACACGGATGTGCCTGTGCTTAAAGAGATCGCAGTTTAAGCTCGACAAGTAACACTGGACTCCTTTAACAGTTTCATTATTTTGGTTCTTAATATTTCACAGTCATTGCCCTCTGCTCGTTAATCCAGCAGAAGCTGGATGCTGTTTGAGAGCTTAGAAATACAAAGGTTCCATTTCCATAATAGTTTAAATTATTAAGCAACATGTGAATATCAGAGTCATTCAGTAAAGACTGAGGAAGAAGGTTGGGATTTTTCCCCAGTGCTTTGGATTCTCTTGAATTTTCAGTATTTCAGGTTGTGTAGTTCTTTGAAGCTAAACTAGTCATGTACTTTGAAGTGTAATGCTTTATATTAACATTCACTCAGGAATTATTTTGTAGGGAAAAAAAATGTTGGAATATTGCAGAATTCAGTGGTGGATATGACTTATTGGTACGCTTCCTTGATATCCAATGAAAGCACTGGACTGTTCTGCTAAATCTGCATCTGCTCCTAAAGAGCCAACCTGGATTAGCAATTTACCTGTATGTGAACTGAACTGCCTACAGATTTGTCCTGTTCTTAAACAACCCTCTTATTCCAAATGCATTCTAGAATTATTATTTTTGTTCTTCTCCAAGTTTTTAATCTTCCCTTTTCTCTCCTCTGTATTTTGCAATTTTTACATGCACTGAATGTTTGTTCTGTGAGAGTTGTGTTGATGTGCAATGGCACCTTGGGTAGCCAAGGCCAAACCAACAGTCACAGGATCCTCGGGGGTCCCTTCCAGCTCAGGCTGTTCTGTGATTCCATGAGTTATTACTGAGTGGTTATAAGCAGTATGAAGCCTTTACATAGACTAAGGTCTCTGTCCTCTCTCTTTTTGTGACATGTCATTCCTTCCAGAAGTGGTTGTATCTCAGTAATGCTGCAGAGATTTTCAGGGTAGAAGTTACTCTACAAACATGAATGTTATTTAACCTCAAACCCAGTGAGGAGATGGAAAGATAAATCTGGTTCTAATGAATGAAGTCCAAAAGCTGACAGCATTCAGTAATTTCACAGGCTTAGGGTATTTTCTGACAAGAAAATTCATTTCTGAGACTTGTTGACAGAAACATCAAGAATGGAGCTGCTGCCTTTGCCTCCACCCACCCCAGCAAAGAGTGGGGGAAGAGAAGCAGCTCTTATAAATAGCTCGGTTCCTGTTGTATTTGTAAGTTCGGTGCTTTTTGTGTCAATGACATCACCCTCTTCTCCATAGCAACCCTCTACGATGTCAAAACTGCAGGGCACCATCAGAGGAGCTCAGTCCAGCAGATGAACAGGTTGAATCAAGATGATTTAACTACAAAATAGTGCGGAGGCAACAGAAGGAGGTGAGAAACAAACAGAGAGTACTGGCAGCTCTGTTGCTCTGGAAAACCAGCATCTCTGGGGAACCCAGAGTTCCCCAAACTCTGCCCTCTCTCTTTTTCCAAATCCTTGTCAGGAGGAGGTAGGTGGACAGCAGGCAGGCATCTAATTCACAATCTCCAGTGTGTCTGGAGAGCAGAACTACAGGTGACTAAGCAGGAGAAGCATGACTGACTCACTCCTGAATTATTTCTCACTCCTCTTCCCCCTCCCATCTATTCTGTTTGTTTTTTTTAGCTTTCACCCAACAGCTCAGATTTTTCCCCAGGCCCTGATGAGAAAGAATTAGCAGCAGACTTTTTTGTTACCTAACATTCACAAAAATGTGCTTGTGGTTATCCAGGTGAGGAAATAGAAGCCAACTCCAAGAGCAAGAAAAATGTATTGGCTCTCGGATACAACACCTTTATCTGCGGGGGAAAGTGCTTCTATTTTCTGAATGTTGTGTAGGAAATACTAAATTAACTGATGTGCCAGGAAGCTGTAAATAACTGGCTTATTTGTCAAGATACACATGGAAAATACCTAATTGCCTCCCTGGCAGCCCTGCTGGTGTTGATTTCTAAACTGACTGCAGTGGGGAGAAGCCATGGCACTTGTTGTTTTGATAACAGCATTGGATTCTGCTGGGTTGCATCAAGGATCAGAAACATAATGGTTACAGCTGCAGAGTTTCAGCCAGTATGAGCTGTTTCAATCAGCTTAATAAATCTGTCCTCATTTACATCCCTATGAAGTCTGAAGCCTTAGAACAGTTTGCCTTCCTTCTCAGGGTGCCAGGAGAACTGTTGCTGAAATCCAGCCTGCAGATGTGTCAACTTTGTATTAGCTTTTGCATTTTTTTGAAATTTCATGACATAGACCCAGGCAAGTTATGCAAGACCAGCACAATGCCCAGAGTCCTGACATCCACAAAGGGACATGGCAATGCTCCCTATATAGAGAAGGAAGCCTGTGATGGAATAACACTGTATTTGCCACTTGTGCCCTGCAGTTTACAGGGTATGAGAGTCTTTAATAACAGATTCTCAAAGTGTGATGCTCTATCTGGTTATGTCTGTAGCTCTCTCCTCACTCCAGTGTGATGCTAAGCCTGTGATTTCTAGGCTTGGTTGAGGGGGAAATGCATGGAGTTTCTACACACCAGAATCTTGATTAGTATCTTGCTCTTTCCTTTTGTACAAAATGCCACTCAAGGCACTGGGCCATCCTCTTTGCTGAGCTCACAGCATCAGCCCACGATAAAAAAAGGTCCCAGAAAACATTGACTCACTGCATCCCAGCATCCTGACAGGGATGCAATGAAATCTTCTCAGCTGGAACTGTGAGGTTTCAATGGAATTGATGGTTGTGAGGCTGTTTTATCTTTTCTGAGTTGTGCTACCACCTGTACTGCCTGCCAGGAACAGGGGTGGGAGCACTGGGATCACTGCCCAGCACCTGGCACGGGGCAGTGCTGCTGAGGAAGCAGCTGGAGCCAGGGGGGTTTGCATGTGCATGAGGAATTTTCTGCAGAAGCTTTAAGACTAAATTGCTGAGAATTTTTGCCTGAAGCAAGGGATGTTTCCCGTGTTTAAGACAAGCAGCAACCTGCAGTCAGAAGGAAGAAGGGACTGAATTCACTCCAAAAGTATTTCTCCAGGATCTTTTTCCAAGGTAAGCCTGCTTTTGTGGGAGGTAGATGGGGCAACAGGGTTCAGCATTCTGAACACTAAAACTGAGATGACTTCTGCATTTTTGTTACCTTCCCAGTCTGTAAAACTCAGATAAATGTATTATGTTTCTGGTAAATACTCTGTTTCCTTTTTAAGCTGAAAAATCAGCCAATAAGAGCTAATTTTCTGAGGTCTGAAGACATAGAAATGGGTGAGGGAGAATGTTTTTAGCACTGCCTTGTGCCTGTGGTGTTTTTAACATTGCCTGTGTTCTAGTGGTGAATAAATGCCATGGACTGTGCTTCTAAAACATATATTTAAGTAGCAGAATGATGGCTATTGAAAGAGCAGTGGGTGAATGAAAGTAAAATTTTGTAAACAGACATCAGCTTATGGTTTATTAATGTAGTGGTTTTCAACATTGCTAGATTATTTGTTGTTCTGTAGGAGGCAAAATGAAGATGGTTTCTGCCTTTGGAACTTGGACTGAAAGGTTTTTAATTGGCATGGTTTGAAGAAATGCTGTTGAAACCAAGAGCAAGAAGATAAGATTTTTTTTTTTAATTTGAGTGACACCTGAACAGTTTATTGCTGTTGAAAACTATTGCTTGAGAGGCCAGAAAGTAGTAGAGAGCTTGCCCTAGCTGCAGGAAAAGCCTGTTTAAGGTAGGAAAAAAACCCCTTTGAATGTACAGAGATGGCTCTGAACAGGTAACACCTAAAAAATGTTTGAATGTCAACATCTCTTATACCGAAACTCTTCCTAGCTAGGAACCCTCCAGAGTGAGAAATGTGTGCTTAGGCTGTGGAGTATAAATTATAGTCCTTGATGGGGGTGCAGCACAGCATGGATTTGGCAGAGCTGCTGGAGCTGTGGAGGGAAGGCACTTGCTGAGCCTGGAAGTGCAGGGCTGAGCATCCACATTTTCCCTTTGCACACTAATGGTGCTAATACTTGTATGCAATTCCATTTTGCTCTTGGAAAAGCAATGATTTGTGCTCCTAAAACAAAACCACCTTCTGGTTTTGAAAGTAACTGTCGTCAGTAAACTTTTGGGAAAAATCGTTGTCAAGTCTGTGAGAAGTGAAATAAAATACTTTGTTGCCTTTTCTTTTTTCGGTGGGAACCGAGCGGTGCCTGGAGGGAAATTGTTCTCCGGGCAGGCTGCAGAGTGGCTGTGTGAGGTTGCCTGGGGAAGGGCACCTGTGCCCAATGTTGAGGCAGGAACTGGTAGCCAGGAGGGCCCTGGTGCCAGCACTGGTTGTGTAACGTTGTGCTGTCTCTGCAGCTGGCGCTGCCAGGCACTGGATCAGCTCATGCACTTGGATATAGTTGCTGCAGCTTGATTCCACTCCGTAGAAATAGTTGAGGATATTCCAGGAGCCATCAGTTCTGCCTCTGTCACTTGGGGAGCATGAATGAATGACTCTTAAATCATAAATCTAGGGCAGATTCCAAGAATCCTGCATACCGAAGTTTGGAATACACTGTGGTCCAATTCATTATCCAGGGACAGCAAAGACTTTGGAGAGGTGTTTACCCAGGGGTGGCCATGCTGCTCTACAAACTCCCAAAGAAAACCAGAACATGCGAGGGTAGGGGAGCAAGGGAAGTGCCAGCAAGGGCCCAGAGGAGCAGGGAAACTGGAAAGGGACAGTAATAGCCATATGCTGTGGACTGGTGGACAGGCCAGCATAACAGCCTGTGGCCTTGGTGGGCTATGGAAGCTGCTGTTGCTTTTGGCAGTGCCACGTGACATAATTTTAAATTGGAATTCTGTGCAACCAGTGTTAAATATAAGGTTATCTTCCATGGGACAGTTCTTTATATCCAGTAAAACCTTGCATTTTGGCTGATAGGATTTGGTGATAGAGGCGAGCTTTTCAAAGTTCCAGAGAGAACCATGGAAGGAGGGATAAGTAAGAGGAAACAAGTGTTGCTGCTGGAGAATGTAAAGCATTGCAACCTAGATAAAGGTGATCCTAATTGAGGAGGAGGAGGAGGATTGGTATTTAATTAAAACTACTCCTAGAACTCAAGCTCTTAGCAGTAAAATAAATAATAGCAGGACATGAGTAATTCCTCTCGGGGGGGAATGTTGGAGACAAAATTACACTGATGTAGTTATAAGAGGGACCTGTGTGCAATTGCTCAGAGGAATAGGAACAGGGCCGGATAATTTTTCACTGCTAAGAAGTTCAAATGTGGTTCAAGTGAAAAGGGACTGCTGCTGGTTAAAGAACACGTTCCTCGGGCTGCTTCCAAAGGCAGAGTGGTCTGAGTTCCTGAGCTGGATGTTTTTGCTGGGCTTGGCAATCCCAGCACAGAGATTGAGCTCCTTCCCTGCTTTAGCAAATTATGGCAAGCTCTGTGTGTCACTTGTACTCCTGCTGCTCAGTCAGGGTGTTTTCAGTGAATTAAAAAGAAATATTTCAAACCCACACTTAGGACAACTGTGCAATGTGTCATGCATCTGAAGGCAAGGAAGGCATTAAACCAACTTTTGCTTCCTCATTTCCCTCCCATTCCTCGTTTCTGATCATCTCAGAGTTCTATCTGCATTCCTCAAGCTGGGATGCCCATTCTGGGGAGGTGGTTAAATAGTGTGAACTCATTAACCACTCTTGACTGAATAACAGCCAGTGACATAACACTGCTTCTTCTCCATAGCTGCCTTGCATAATGCTGCATTTCAGTTTTGGTTACTCCTTCCATTTCATGCTTTTCATTTCTGTGACATCCATCTGTTTACCAGACAAGGTTGGGGGGGGAGTGGAAATAATCCCAGAATACAAAAAGAAAAAAAAAACAACATACAAGTGAGGCTGGATGGGGCTTGGAGGAGACTGGTCTATTGGAAGGTTCCCTGCACATGGAAGAGGGTTGGAACTGGATGGTCTTTAAGATCTCTTCCAACCCAAACTATTCCATCATTTCTGTGATTCTATAAAGGGGATTTAATGAAGGACAGAGGCATTGAGACACTGGAATGAGAACTGCTGTTGCATTGAGAGAAGATCCTGGATACTTGAGAACCAGGAAAGCAGTTAGTAAAAACTTTTTCCTTTTGTGCTTCTTCCTTTCCTCCCCCTCTTACCCCATCTGCAAAAACAACCAATCAACCAACCACCCACAGCTCCCCCCTAGAGCCTCCAAATTTAGTCAAAGGAAAGAGTGGTTTGTGGTTGATGTAGAAGGTAATTTTTAACCTGCTCTGAAGAATCAATGTAGCCAAACTGTTGCTTTGAGCAGCATCATTTTTAGTCACTGAAGCACTGTAGCAGCATCCCCTGGCCAGGGGCATGCGGCCTACTGATACAACAGAGAGAGAGTGTTTAGACATGATGGTGTAGCTGTTAAAATGAACATCTCATTGCAAACTAGAAAGCAAATGCACTTAGAACTTCAGCAGAGACAGTAACTCCATAAACCATTGATGTCAACTTGATGGCTCTGAGCTCAGCTGATTGTCCCTGAGAATTGGTTAAATTGGACTGTCTGCAGCATCAGTGTTACCTCATTGATAGCCACCTAGTTTGTGTACTTTCTTCCCTGCCAAGTATTGTGGGAACCTTTTTACCCCACCTGTGTCAAGCTTTCAGTCTTCTAAATCTGTGACTTTTCAAGGCACAGAAGGAGGTGAGGGAAAGGAGCGGGAAAGCTGTGTTTAGAAGGGGAGAAGAGGTGCAAGTCTGTCCTTAATCAGGGCCAGGAACACAGGAGTTAATATGTAGTGGCCAGAAGGCACTACACAGATCTTAAAATAACCAAGAACAGGATAATTTGGCTTAAAAAACCATCTGGGTCTTGATTCAGTGCTCATTAAAATTCATAGTAGCCTTATGATTGGCTTCTGGAAGAATTAAGCAGGGTGTTACACTTCATAATGAGTACTTTGGGCCTTGGCCAAGAAAGTACATCACTGCATACAATAATGCTAGAAATTAACTTCTTTCCTGTAACATCCAGCTTAGAATGAGGATCTTTCTTGCACTTGTGGAAGTCAGTGAAAAAGCTCTGGTTTCAAGGGATTTTGGATTGCATCTGAAGAACAGATGTTACAGCTGACTTTGGGAGAAGTCTCTCTGGGCAAGCCATCTCTGAGCTGGTCATGCTGCAGCAAGCTGTTCACTTTGGGGCACTCACAATCTGCAGCCATCAGAGCTCCTGAGTGTGCAGGGAAAGGGAGAAAGACCGACTGCAAACCTAGCACTGGGATGGAATAATTGAGCTCTAAAAGGAAAAATGTCTGCTTGTGTTTATTTCATTAGAAACATAAATGTATTAACTAATGGCACAAATAGCTTACAATCTTGTGGCACCTCATCAACTGTAAGATGATGTCAGTAGACAAAATGTTCCTGTGACTGCTGCTGAAAAAACCCATTTTCTGCCCCTTTCTTATAGAATACTGTTTGCTGTAAAAGGGAAGGAAATAGTAATTCTGTTTGCTCCCAAAGCAGAAATTTGCAAAGCTCTTTGAGCTTTTGTGTTCTCTTCCAAGTTCTAAATATGTTCTCCCAAAGCACCTCAAAACAGCAGCCTGAGTGACATAAAGCTGAGCCAATAACTTATTTAAGGAACATTACCTTTTATTCCTGTGTCATTTAAAGATATGCTTTTAAAAGAGTCTCTTAAAACTTGGGTTTACCTGAATTTTCTGGCTACTCCTAAACTGTGGCCTGGGATCACCTCCAGTTGTCTGTGGCTGTGCTTAAACTAAGAATTTTTCCAGATAAATACTTAAGTATTTCTGTAGGACATCTTTGGGTCTTTAGACATAACTGTTACCCAGGCTTTTCATTAAAATTCTGAAGAACTAAATCAAAAATCGATCATTTTAAGAGTTAACAAGCCTTTTTTTTTTCATCTTCTTTTTTTCCCATAATTGTCCTATGTGGAAATGAACTAGTTAATATTTTTTTGTAGTGGAATGGATTTTTAAAAATCGAATTTAATTGGCACTTCAGAGAGCACATGAACAAGAAGAGGGTTTTTTTAAATTAGTTTGAGGAATAGTCATTAAGTAGAAGATAAACTGAAGTTTTTCAGTTATTTTTACAATGCTAGCCTCAAAATCTCTAAATGTACAGATTAGGAAATATTACATTTTATTTTAAGCTTAAATGGCTATGTCTTATGTTGCTCTTTTCTTCTTTATGGATGATGACGACGGAGATTTTCTTTAATCCTTAAATATATGCACACACATATGAGTGGACTACTTTCTGGTGGCATGCTGAAGAGGATTCTGGTTGAGTTGTTCCACCATGCTTTCCCTCTCTCAGCAGCCAGCAGGATTTAGACTCCTTCCAAAGGAGAGGCATTCACTCTGCCAAGTGCCAGCAGGTCCATGTGCTCAGGTAAGCTGTGACTGCTCAGCTTGGCCTCTCTTAATCGTAGGGTAGGGCTGTGGTAGAAAAATGTTCCTACAATACCAGAGACAGTCGGTGTGTTCCAGTCCTCTCTAATGTGCATTGCTTGTGTGCATGCTTTAGTTCCTTATTGTGGAATCTGACAGCCTTAGTAGTTGCTCAGATGTTTTGGGTAGTTTGGAAACTTGTTTTTGATGGAGACAAGTGGTAGCTGGAGCTTTACTGTTTGCCCACCAGTCTGTGTTGTGCTGAAATTGCCTTGGAACCACCAGCGCCTCCTTCTGTCTTGGGTAGTATTCAGGCTATTAAAAATTCCAGCCTAAATGAAGGCTGGAGGAGATTGCTGCAGATAAATAAAGAAAGATATTTCTGTAACTACTGCCAGGAAAGACCAAAACTCACTCTTAGGGGAGGTAGGAATTAACTTGTTCCTCTGTTGTAGCAGTTAGAATGCAAGACAAGGATGTCTCAGCTACCATTTTTCTGTACTATATCAATAAATCTCTAAGTGGGGATTATAATTTAATCCTTTGCAACCCTTCCTGTGGACTCCAGAGCACTTACAGCTCCCAGAGATAAGGGAAACCAAGGGTAAAGTATTGTGACATTCTGCTCTCGGTGGCAGAACAAGAAGGTCCAGTTCTTGCATTGCAGGTTGTAGCTGCTGAGTTGTGGCATGACTTTGTGTGGCTGAACTGTAGGCCAGGCTCCTGAAACAACCAGAGCTTGAAAATAAATCAAATAATACAAAAAAAAAAAAAACAACCAAAAAAACCCCCAAACCAGTTTTAACCCTTCAGCTGCCTCCTGTTTCCAGGAAGAGGAAAGCAAATGCTTGTTCCAGCCTCGGAGCTGAATTGGGTTTAAATACATTTTGGATACTTGCTCCCATTGCAATTTTCAGCCCTTCCCCTCTTTTCTTCCATGGAGAGGAATAGTTACTCTACCTCTGTCATCCTTCCCCCGAAGGATGAAGGGAAGCTGCTGCTGGGAGGTGACACCCATTCCCTGGCACGGGATTAGCAGTGCATCTTCCTGATTTTTCTGGGCTGAATGTTTTCAGGGTAAGGCTGAGTTGGCTGTGAGGACAGTTGTTCCCTGCCTCCACCAGGCTGCAAGTGGGATGGGAAACCTGTGCTTCATGGAGGCATGTGCCTGGATTTTGACAAGCATAGGCTCCAACCCTCAAATTATTCTAAGCTCTTGAGAGCTGTGTTTGAATGTAGCCAGAGGTAGAGTGACTAATGACAGCAAATGGTGTTAGACTTTTGCAGCCGTTATTTTAGCCAGTAGGAATTCGCTGGATTCTGGCTAATACTTCAGCGATAGCTGACTGACCTAGTTATTCAGAAGAGAGGCTGTGGTCTGTATTCCTCCGGTGTCAGCGAGGGATTTCAATCTGCATTTCTATAGCATCCTTAAGGTTCGCAGCATGCTTGGAAAAACAACAGATTAAGCCGCCTCTGTTCTGGGGGAGTTGAGCATTGTCACAGTCACTTTACCAGCCTGCAGAATGCCTTTCCCAAGGTGACCTGGCAATCTGTAGGCAATGTTGGCTTTCTGCTGTGATGTCGCCATTGCAGGACTGATCATCCTGACTTTTGTGGGAAGCAGAAGATGCACCTTTTGTAGAGGGTGGCACAGTCTTGTGTGGTGGAGCATGACATTACTTCTGTTACCACCAAATAAGTCTGTGAATTTTTGCAAGTAAAATATCTGGAAGAAGTGTGAGGTAGCTGTGTTCCAAGCTGTATTGATATTATCTGCAGGGAATGTCTACCAAGCCACAGGAATTTAACCAGTAGCAAAATAGCATGTGCTGTGTTCAGGTGATCTTCTTGAGCTTTAACTACAATTTCTCATTAGAGTGGGAGTTAAATTTTTCAAAGAGTCTTCTGTTTTCTTACTCTCTCTAAACTTAACCTGCTTTCTTCATGAAACAGTTGTCAGGCACTGGAAGGGGCTGCCCAGGGCAGTGGTGGAGTCACCATTCTTGGGGGTGTTCAAGGAAGGACTGGATGTGGCACTCAGTGTTCTGGTCTGGCTGACAAAATGGTGATGGGTCAAAGGTTAGCCATGATGATCTTAGCAGTCTTTTCCAACCTTAAAGATTCTGTGTTTCTTCCCTCTGGCATTCTCAGTTTAGCAAAATTTGCAGGTCCTTGTGCTGTTTCCATGCAGTGCTCCACCACAGGAGTTGTTTGGCCTGGGAGAACCTAGCTGAAACCCATTGCGAGCCTGAAGCAGGACAAATTCCCTTCTTCTGTGTGCCTCAGTCTGCATTGTTTGGCATAGGGTAAATAGGGACTCTGAGCTCCCCACTGCCCTGCCAGATAGGAGTGTGGGGATGTGTCCAGATCTTTGACAGCACCCAGAGCTCTGGCAGAGTCAATGGACTTGCTTGACCAACTTCCAGTTCTTCAGCTCTGGTGCATTTGTGTTTTGTTTTGAATCGGAAAAAACCTCCCCTGGTTTAGACTGTAAACCTTGGATAAAAACACTGGGTGAGCTCATGCAGCTGGAGTGCAAGCAGGTCTTTGTCCTGCTGGCATCTCAGGACACTACCTGGATAATGGCAGCAATGCATAGTAAGCAGGAGGATAACCCAAACACTGGAGCTGGCCATCCAGGTAATGCTCTCCTGTAATATTTCTGCCCACCTTGGAATGGGATACCCTTGGGGAAAGGTGTAAGCACTTATTTAAAGTGAAACTGCGTCTGGATTGCTCCCTCCTTATCTCCACTCCTAGCTCACATCTTGTGTTGATTATGAGACTCCCAGACTTGATTCCTATCTCGTGCTTCCTCCCACCAGGTCGGTGCTGACGTGGAAATTTGCAACCCGCCTTCCTCCTAGTGACCCCTTCGTCCCAATCCTTAAATGTCTTCTTTCACTTCCCTGGCCAGCTTCTCTAGATTTACAGAACCCAGAAGTGAAGAGGAAAGGGATAATATGTGGAAGAGCATTTCTGCCTCCTAACAGATCCCTGAGCATAGAGAAGACTTGATGGAAGTCCTGAACTTCATCAGGTGGAATTGCTGGCTTCATAGGTGGAATTCCTGTAGTTCTTACTAGGGTTTCCTGAATGTATCAGATTTCTTGTGCCTTGGTGTTAGGCTTTTCCTGGAAGTTCTGTTGAATATGATCCATTTTCCTTAGCAGTTTGCCCAGTTCTCACAGGCTTCAGACAGGTGGGCAGGTATATTTCTCCTGGCTGAGATAGAAGACAGACATTGTATTTATTTATTTATTTGTTAAAAGTCCTCAGTGTTGCCTGTTGGAATAGGAAAACATCAAATAGTGGGGTTTTCATCACTAAGTCCTCCTCCAGTGGCAATTAAATGGGATTAAATAGAACCTACTGCAGCAGCAGTGCAGGATGTGAGATCCTGGAGCTCTAGCACAGTGATATGGTTGGGCAGGGTGAGGAACGATGTGAGATCAGCACTTTGGATCTGAAACTTGCTTTGCTTTTTTGTGTCTGGGGAGGGAACATGGAATATGGAATGGCCTTTGCTGGGAAGATAAATCAGGCAGGCTGCAATGCAGACATTTAGTCAACGTACCCTGCAGCCCTTGTTACTGCCAGGAATGGCTGTCCCAGAGACTGACAGGACCTGAGTGAGCAGCACAGAGCAGCCGTAGGAGGAGTGGGGCGTGTATCGGGTGTTTATATAAATGTGCCAGTGTAATTATTTATATTGTCTTGTGCAATTCTCTAGGCAAGAAGGGAGCAGTGGGCAGGCAAGGAGCAGTAAAATCTGTAATGAAGGGATAGTTGCTGAAGGGGAAAACTAGAGACGTGTCGCTTTACTGGGAAATTTTTCTTCAAAGCATGCAGGACTGCTGGGACCAAACTTGTTAATATAAAGACTGGAAAATGTCCTTGTTTTTCATTAAGACTGTGGCAGCAGAGGCTCACACTGACTCAGAACTGCCTTGGTTTCATCTAAGCTTGTGCCTTGACAAGTAAAATCGGGCTCTGCCATTTATAACGAACTCACGTCTTGTTCTAGAAGACTGTGCTAGCACTTAACCCAGGAAATAAAATACTCATGCAAATGTGGAGCAAGCTCCAAAGCTAGATGACTCCTTGTAGACTGTGAAAGCTGTTTGCATGGGACACTCCCCACGCCATGGTTATGCAGTTGACTCCTCACTGCTTGGCACAGCAGCAAAGCCCAGGTGCACAGATGACAGGGATGGTTTGCCATCCACACCTACCAGGTTCACGCTCTGCTTGCTCATCCCTAATCCTCCACCATGCTGCTATGCCTTCTGAGTTCCAGTGCTTTGGGAAAGAATGCTGTCCCCCTTTGTGATTTGTTACTATTAAAGGGAACTTTCCTTTTTTTGATTGCATCTGTGTATGGGGCTTGCCCTGTAGGAGACAGAAGCTAATCCCCAGACAGAAAGGAACCTGGCTAGCTCTATTTCCTATACCCTGGGGAGGAAACAGGCAGGAAACCTGGGTCACTGTGGCAGGCAGGGACCTGCAGTGTAGTGTAGAAGCAGTGTCTGCATATTCAGGAAGCAGCCTTCCACAACTTAGCTGGCAAATCTGGAAATGAGGATTAGGAGCCTCAGACCATTAGCTCCAAAAGGTTCTCTCTATGAACATTGGTTCTGTTCCTTCTCCAGTAGTAGAGTTGATAGTACTGTAGAGCTCATGAAATCCAACTACAGCTGAGACACTGGTGATTTATAAGGATCCTGCAGCTCTTTTAGTTGGAATGAACAGGTAGAGAGGAAAATGGGAATGGGGGGAACGTGTCTGAAAGGTCAGTGAGCTGACTGCAGGACAAGCCACTCCCAGCAATAATAATGACAGCCTAATGATTATTTGCAGCATGTCACTCATTTGTTTATTTTAAAGGTAGTTCAACAAAACCAATGTTAGAAAACCCCTAAAAAGTTACAGAGGTGTGTTTTTATGATTTATATCTCAGTTCTTAACTCTGAGGGTTAAGTCAGCATTGTCAGTGGTTTGGGGAGGCCAAGAATCCTCTTTGCAATGGAGGGTTTGCAGCTCATGGTTTTGCTGCCATGAACTCTGACCGCTCCGGGCTGTAATACCTCAAGTGTCCTCTGATGATGGCCCAGTCAGCAAGCCCAGCCGGCACTGCTGGAGTTGGTGTCCTGCTGAACACAGTCGCTTGTTGGAAAGTCTATTTCCAGGAGTCAGTAAACCCTGAGGCACAGGCAGCGCAACAGGATTAGAGGGTGATCCCAGACTCCAGACCCAGCAGCACTGACTCACGGCGAGGACAGGAGAAAAGTAAAAGCGCCAGGTCATGTGCTGCTCATCTGCAATGCAAATAAATGGACTGAATTCTTCTACAGAGAGCCATAAAGCAAGCAATCAAAGCTTTCCTTCCTGGAATGACAAGGGATTGGTGGCAGGTCCTGAAATCTGCAGCCAGGCGACACAGGCGGAGATATGGGTTCGTTAGAAGCTCCAGCAGCTCCCGGCCCCGAGGCTGTGGAGCCGAGAGAGAAGAGCTGACGAGTGGAGCTTTAATAAGTCACACCTGGGCACTCCGATGTGCCGGGTCTCAGGCAAGAACCTTGGGGAGATCATCTCTTATTCCCCACCGCCCTTTTTCACCGCCCCACTTCACTGTGACTTATTAAAGCTCCACTCGTCAGCTCTTCTCTCTCGGCTCCACAGCCTCGGGGCCGGGAGAGAAGAGCTGACGAGTGGAGCTTTAATAAGTCACAGTGAAGTGGGGCGGTGAAAAAGGGCGGTGGGGAATAAGAGATGATCTCCCCAAGGTTCTTGCCTGAGACCCGGCACATCGGAGTGCCCAGGTGTGACTGAGCTCTTTCTCTCTCTCCTTCCCTCTAGGGACCAAGAACGGAGACGGTGAGAAGAAGGCGAGACGGTCCCAAGAGGCTCTGCTGTTGGCATCTGTCGTTTTCCGTGGAACAGGAATCTGAGGCTTCTCCACGCTGAGCGCTTCTGTGTCCCATCTGCTACCACACCCTGAAATCAAACTCGGCAGCTTAGGTGAACCAGGCACTGTACAAACATGTCAGACTTGCCTCCACCCCTTTTTATTCTCCCGCTTTCTCCTGCCGTCTCTCTCGCTCAAGTTTATCGACGTGTCAGCGGATTCTGGTGGCGGAGCATTCTCCCTTCACCTCTGGTCACGGAGCAATGAGGAGTCAGGGGTAAGCGCCCTCCCACAGATTTGGGGATCAACATTGATTTGCTTGCTTGCTTTAAAGCCTTAACAACCGTCCTAATGGCCGCTGTTTCGTGGGATTTGTTCCCTGTGTTTGCGGAGGACTGGGTCTGTCAGTTTAAACTAAGTCTCCACTTCCCAGTGGTTGTGCTGCCTCGGCTTAACCCCTTCCCTTCGGAACTGAGCCGCGCCACTGCCAAGGATTAGCGTAATGATCACACGTGTGTTGGCAGCGCCAGCCTGGGGTGAAGTGAGAGTGGAGTAGTTCGGGGGGGGGTCATACAATTTTTTCTCTCAAGGGATGCTTCTGGAAGGGAAGAAAAACTGGGACCTGGATTCCTTTGGGAAGGAGTTTGCTTCATCTTTACTTCTATAGCCCAGCAACACCGTCCTCCAATCGGCTTTGCTGCATGACAGTGGGAGAGTTTACCTCCAGACCCTTCTTTCTCCTCTCCCTTGGAACTGTCCACCACCGGCATTTTTACAGCAGGACTGCCAGTAAGATCTTATGGTTTTTACTTTCCAGGGTCTATGAGGTGGGACAACATGTAGGGCTGAGGTCTGGTGGTTCAGTCAATGGACATTCAAGAGGATACAGAATGTGGAGGGAAAATGCCTTGTTGAATAATGCAGGGTGATGCTCTTAAAACCTTGGGGTGAAGAAGGGGTTAAAAATTACTCTGAATGATGCTTGAGAGAGCAGACAGCATGTCAGGAACATGCATACTCATCGACTTTACAGGAGACAGAGCAATATCTGCTCTTAAGTATCTTGTATCTGCTAGGACCCTCACCATACCTTACTGAGAGGTCTGGTTAAACCCTTCCTGTGTGTATTCCCAACCTTCTGGCGGCTGTGCTGGCCAGGATCCTTTCAGAGCACCTCCTGAAGCTATGCTGGAGTACTCGTGTGGGGCTGGGTGTGTGAGTGTGTTTTGGCTGGCTGAAAGCTGCCTAATCTCATCCTATTTAAGTTACAATATATGGTTTTATTGGGTATTTGTACTTAATTATTTTTGTCAGGTAACCAGTGCATACAGGCAGGTATTTGCAGTGACAGAAAACAGTCCTGTCTGTTAATATTTGCTTTCTTCTTTGCCAGGACATTAATGCTTTAATGTATTTGGGAACAGAACACTGAAAAAACAGAAGAGCGATTTGTGTCTGGTGTGTGCGAACTCTCAGGTGAGGCTGGGGGACGTACAGAGAGTAAGAGACCTTTGCCCAGTCTTTGTCTGCTTTTCTGAGTTCTCTGTTTGGGTACAACCTGAGTCAGCCCCTAGCAGAGCTGTGGGAAGGAAAGGGAAACTACTGCCTCGCTCTCTCTTCAGCCCTGTCCCACAGAAAAGTCTCATTCCTGATGGTATGATAAAGCTTTATATTGCTTTTAACATTCAGTGCTGCCTTGGTATGTACATCATGCATGCTTTGTGAACAATGGTCTATGAATCTGGAAGCAAAGCTGATCAAATAGTGGAAAGAGCTACCAGCAAATAGCTTGCTGGATTAGTAATTTTGCTCCCAGATGAAAAGCCTGCTCACTACACAGTTTCTGTCTAGATGGACGTGAATATGGATGTACCTGGGAAGGTCATTCTGGGTCCTGCTGTCAAGACTTGCAAAGTGAGAAACAGCACTTGCTTGGTCACAAAATGGTTTTAATTCCCAAGGAGAATGAAATGAATTAAGAAGAATTCTTTAAAGTTTGGCTGTCCTGCCTCCAATCAGGAAAAAAGAGCTCTTTTTAACCTACTTCTTTAATATGCTTAGGGAAATTCGCAAGCAGAGAAAAGAGCTAAATATTTGTGTAAATTGCTTTAAACAAAATTGCTTAAAGCAGCTTGGGCTAGCTTAGCCCAACTGCAAGTAAAAGCACACAGCTGAGGCTCTGTATTGCACTTGAGGAATTTTTGAGTACCCACAGGGGTATCCTGCTAAAGTTCCATTCCATTCAGAGCAGCACATAAGCTCTGTACCTGGACAGGACACAAGTGAGCAGGAGTATCTGAAGGCTCACCAAGAGCTGTGCTTCCCAGCACTGAGGGCTGCAGAGAGCACAGCAAACTCTGACACCTCATTTTGGGGGGATTGTGGACTGGGAACCAGATTCCTTGTCTGTGGCACCAAAGCTGCTCCTTTCTCACTGACTTTGAGCTTTAATGGCATAGACTTAGTGCACTGGAGTGCAATGGCTGCTGGAGGTTTTGTTTTCAAGGAACTCCTCATTACGGTTTCTAAAGCTGCAGGATTACCATGTGGTTTGAGGACTAATGCACTGCCATCGGGCTTAGCAATGATACTGTTGTTCTGATACTGACCTTCCAGTTGTCTGGCAAAAGAGGACAGTGGGAATAGAAGGTGCCCATAGACCAAAAGTTGAAATCTATTTTCCTCAAAATTGTCTCAGGAAATTACACTTCCCCTAGGTTTCAGCCATTTAACTTATAGTATTAGTAATTGGATTATTTTGTAATTAATTGATGAATAGAATGTAGCTGTAGCCAATAGCAGACATTTATCTTGTGTTAGATGAGGGCACCTCAGGTTTTTATGTACAGAGGGCTGTGTGAGCACTCACAGTCGTGGCAAACAGAGCAGGATAACCAATATTCCCTGGGAGAAGACTTGTCTGTTGTGATTTAAATTTTCATCTCAGTGTTGGCAGCAGTGAGCAGGAAGGCACTGAGAGTCAGGCAGGTTGTGGGGTTAAAGCAAGGCTGTCCCCTCCATGTTTTGGGGTATGCTGCCTGGGCTGCAGTTTTCCCATCAGTTATCCTGTGTGGATAACACAAGCAAACTGCCATGTAGGCTGCTGCCAGCAATTAAATATATTTGTATCTCTCTTTGGGAGAACATGACGAGCATGTAACTAGGGACTGAGATTGTTTAGTGTTGGCTGGGAGGAAGTTTAACTCTTGCATCTCTATACTTGGGTGATCTGGGAAATTGCCCTTTGCTGTGCTACTGGAGTGAGTGTGGTCACCAGTGCCTCTGCTGGGACGGGTCTGCTTGAGAGGATTCAGCCCTGCTCCCTGAGTGTGGGCCTCTTCCTGCATAGAGTAAAACCTGTGCTCTGCCCATTTGCACACGGAGCTGCACCTTCCCTCTTGTAACCCCGTGTGCCAGAGGCAGCTGGATCTGTGAGCTGTGAGAGAGCACACTGAGGCTCCAGCGCTCGCGTGGAGCTGCAGGACGTGACGCCCAGTGTTGCAGCCCAGTGCCTTGGCTCCTTCCCCTGCCATGTGACCCCACATGCCAGATGTGGCCCCTTGGCTTGTCCCAGCGTAACCTCTTGTCTGATATGTAAAATGTTGCTGTTCATGTGAATTTTTGGAGACAGGGCCTTAAATGTTCTTATTCTAGTCAGTACTTTTTTGCTGATTTTAAATGGATCTGTCACACAAGACAGTGGAAGTGAAGCCCTGAATCCTTCAAGCCCTGTCTTGAAGCTCTGTGGTGCTTTGGATTAAAACAAAATACAGCAACTTGTTTTTAACCCTGATGCATCCTTTGCAGCAAAATTATGTCAGTAAATCCATGCGAAATAATGCAGCTGCTCTTTGAACAAGGATCAGGGAAGAGGGGTGTAGGTGTGAGGTGAGTGTCTGAAGTGCAGTGCAGTGTGGTTTGGTATAGCCAGAACAGGGCATGAGCCGCATGAATCATGTAAAAGGTGGGAGAAAAGGGTCAGAGTTGTTGTGGTTTTGGTCTCCACCTGGTGACCAGCAGCACACATTCTGCTTGCTCTGTGTGCCAAGGACATGATGAGTGAGCCACCTTCCCTGATGCTGCAGCAGCATTTGCTGGCTGTACCCTCTCACACACTGAGTTCAGCTGGTCATGTAATAAGGCACTGGACTGCAGCTGAGGTTTGGGTATGATTTCTGTCTGTGCTGCTGGGTTCTGTCAAGGCATCTGGACCCACATGCTGGTGTCCAGATCAAACCTATGGTCAGAGTGTGTCTTGGCCTCTGCTGAGGCCCTGCACCTACGTTTTCTCTCTGTGGAAGCCAGGGTGTGTTGGGCCTGGATCTGGCCTTGATGTAAAGTTAAGGAGCAGCCAGGAGACATACCTGGGAGATGTTGTGCATCTGCTAATCTAGACATAGGTGGGAAGAAACAGGGCTAGTAATTTTTTTTTCTGTCTCGTCTGCAAATGAGGATAATAATTCCCTTTCCTCACCTTTCGTGTGTTTTAGATGAAACCTCTAGAGGGTGGGGCCTGACTTCAGAGACAGGCACAATGGGATGGTGACTTCAGCTGGGTTTTCTAGGGGACTGTAAATAATGGAAAACTTCATTATTTGTCAAGGGATAAAGCCCATTAGCATTTGGGACATGCCTGTGCTGGTTTTGGAAAGTTCAAGAGGTCTCTTCTCTGCAAGTGCTTTTATATATGTCCCAGAATGAAATTGGTATGGTATAGCTAAAACATATCTAAAAGTATGTAACCCAGCAGCATCCCAAACAAGCTGAGCAAATAGGCGTTCACTGGGTTTTAGGTTTTAGTCCTAATTTTTTGAGCAAGGAAATGGAGCACAGGAGAGAGAGGCAGCACCAGAGCCTTCAGATCCTGCTCAGTGGAGGCACAGCAAAAAATGTTGAGGCAGTTTTGCTGTTCTTCTCATTTCTCAGAAATAAACCCGCCAATATAACAAATATGTCTCTCCCTAAGCTTAGTTTTAATGTAACATTAATCTGTGCTCTTGTGTGTGTTTGGGCAGGATTTAGAGCATTACATCAGTTTGCTGTGCTGTTGCTTTGCTCTGACATGCAGCTTTGCCATGGGGGGGCTGGTGAGGGAGAAAGAAGTAGAAGGAAAGGACTTGAAATGAGGAAATGGATAGCACAGCAAAGAAATATCCAGTCTTCCCTTAGGAGGAAAAAAAAAAGGTACTTCAACCAGTATTTCTAAAACTAGAATTGAAGACAAATGAGGAAGGTGTCAGGGTAGTGCTCTTAGATACTATTTCAGATTTTGGACTGTTTTACTTTTTTTTTCCCTTTCACTGACCCTTGTTGCCATTCTTTGCTGTGTGAAGACACATTTGGGTTTGTCAGCTCTTCAGGGATCTAACCTGTCATTTCCCTTTGTTTGCAAACTGCTATGATCGTTTATGGCTTGTTAAAAATAATAAGAGTGTTGGAAACCTCAGAAAGGCAAACATGAGTATTTCAGAAGGTATGGGATGCAGTGAAATTCCATGTGTGTATATTCACACATGTATTTGTGTGAACACATGGATAATGGCCTAGTTAACCTTTAATCCATTTCAAATGCAGCACATGACAGTGACCTGAGTAGCAGAGTATGGAAATACATTTTTCCTTTTAATTGGCTGGTTCTCTGGGACCTTCATCTTCCCACTGCAAACTCAATCTGCATATTGCAATTCCTCAGGACCTGTATGAAGTGTTCTGTTGCTCTCCCTCTCCTCTTGGAGCTGGCCAGAGCAGTTTGGCAGATCAGCTGTGGGAGGGCTTGGAAATGATGGGAATGGCTTTCTTGAGCCCAGGGACCAAGCGTTATCTCTTGCACGGGCCAGGAGGAATGTAGGGAGCTGCGTCCAGATCTGCGATAGCGACGCAACGAGCTGATGAGCGAGTTCAGTGCTGCAGCAAGGAGGGGGAGGGAGAGCTTATTTTTAACTGGAAACTGCACAAGTGAGACTGAAGTAGCTCTGCGCTGCCGTGCTATCATCAAGTGCATGTGTGAGTGAGGGAGGGTACGAGCACGGGGCCGTACGGCTCGGTGTCCTAGTGGAACGTGCGGCTGGACGTGAGCAGGGTGGAAGCAGGTCGGGTGAAAAGGCAGTGCATGCTGCTGCCTTTGTCTGGGCGTTGGAACGAGCCACTCCTGATAACATTTATCTAGTTCTTTTTTTTTTTTTTCACTCCCCCCCCCGCCCCCCGGTGGTGTTGCTTCTTTTCTGTGCCCTCCTCCTCAGATTGCCTGTCTCCCACCCATTCCTCTTTTCCGTACTAACTCTCATTCCCCTTCCATCCTTAATCTTCCCACCCCTTCCTCTCATCTGAGCCTGACCCCTCTCCCTTCTTGCCCCTCCTTCTCGGTTGATCCCTCCCCTTGCTCTGGATCTGCTGGCTGTGGGATTTTTTTCTCGTGCTCACTGGCAGATGTGACAGCTTTTGGAACTGTATCATCTAGGAACAGCTATATCTGGAGTTGAAAAACCTAACGTGGTTTCCCAGGCAGCAGGAATGGATCGCTGAGAGAATTTCAATCTCCGACTGCTTTTGTCTTGTGGTAGTGACTTTTATTATTTATGTTTGTGACATTTCTTACAGTACAGTTGTCAGCACTGAATGAAAGACTAAAGTCTAGTAGATTATTATAAAATCAGTGTCACAGTATTTGTGTTGTTATATTAAAGGGATGCTGTCTATGTTTAAATACAGGTTTGGCTTGATTTACAAAATCTTATATGCATAAAATGTTCTTATGTATTTCTTACTGAATTAGAAAAGGCCTGTTTTTATGTGTTTTATTTAACAATAAACATTCTTTAGCTGCATATTGGAAATACAAGTAAATAGCTCTTGCATGAAAACCACAAAGCGAAAGGAGACTGGTTAAATACAGACCTCCTCAATGAGATGCAAAACCTACCAAGATTATTAGAATTCACTGGATTTCAAATAACTATTTTTAGTGTATGTATTTCATTTGATCTTAATGCAGTTTACCTTTAAACCACCTGTCTGATCTCTTTATAATCAGGGATTGATGCTGTCCATATAAAGCAAATGCCATTGGATGCCCAGGGGTGTGTTGTATTTGGAGCTGATTACATTTTGTTGTTTTTAAGCTGTCTGTTTTAAGCCAATAAGGTAGATGCAGGCCATGCCAACCAGTCACTTAAAACTACCCATGAACTCAGTAGGTGCTCCATTCTGGGTTTTGGAAGCCTGTTTTTGGTGATAAGATCCAAGTGTAGTCCACATGTTGATTGTCAGGGATAGTGATTTTATGTAAATATACAAATGCAGTATTGTGTTTATACATCTGCAAACTGAGATGGTGAAATAGAGCCACTGTTCTGGATGGGGCCAAAGTATCACCTGGGCTTTAAAAATTTGCATTTTGAAACACTTAAACCAGAATCATTCTCCTTAGGGGGAAATGCCTGACATGTTCAGAAAACCATTGATGCTACAAGTGCTAATGGTTGTGGCATTTGTAACACCCTGTTTTACAGGACCCTTTGTCACATGAAGCATTTAAAAGAGCAAACTTGAGACTGTCTGCTATGCCCTGGGTATCCTCTCATTATAGAGCTGTGATAGTAGAGCAGAAGGAGAGATACTGGTTGAAATAGTAAGATCACTGGGATTGCAGTGGCTGAGTCAAGGTAGATCAAGGAGCTGTCAAAACTCACATGTAGTCAAGGATTCAGAACTGAGCTGCTTGCTATAATACTACAGAGATACTCCCTGCTTTCCTTGGAGGCTCTCAGGCTCCTCAGCAGCTCCAGCTGTTGGTTTGAGTACTACTAACACCATGAGCTATTAGAGTATCTTTCCTTTCTGGGATTGTCTGCACTTTTTTTTTTTCCTTAAAGAATTGCCCTCTGACTTTAGTCTTGATTATTAGTTAATAAGCAGCACCTAAGGGGCCAGAGAGATGAATCATTGTGTTTGAGGAGCTGCAATACAGACCTGGAGCACAGACACCCTTCCCATAAGCTCTCCATTAAGATGTATTGGGGTTTTCATTGGAGCTTGTTCTAAGCAAAGATTATTCTGGCTGCAAAATCTCTTCTAGGCAGAGCACTTGCTTCCAGCCTCTTTTGTAAGTCCTTTTTTTTTTTTTTTTTTTGGTCTAGTTTCCTAACCTTTTGTTTTCTTTTTCACCTGTGAGGTATCTTTAGTAGGCTGTTGCAATGGACAGTGCATGTGAAATTGGTGTTTCACCAAGGATGGGTTGCATGTCTGGGGGTTAGATGGAGCAAAGGTCCTTCTCTGCCATACAAAGATTTCCTATCCCTGTGACTGCAGGATGGTATTAACCAAAGTGGGAGCCAGTGTATATTGGATTTCTAAGACCCCAGTCTAGCACCAGGGAACAAAGTCATTATTCAGCTGGTGGCTGCACTTTGCTCCCCAAACAAGTTTAGAGTGGGACAACCTGGAAAATGTTTGACACAGATTTCACTGTGATGTGCTGATTTTGGAGGCTGGTGTCCTCTTGAAGTGTGTTCATGTCTACACCCCAGCGGGTTATCTCTCTATGCAGTCTGTCTCCCTGACCCTTGTAAATATTTATTCAGCACAAATAGTTGGAAGCTGAGGTCCTGTACAGGGGAAGAGTGACTGCTACAAAGTTGAAGATTAAGTGGCAAAAATCCTCAGCCTGATGTCAGGGAAGAGATGGCATTCATGGCTGTAAGCAGTGTCAGCGAGAGGCAAATGTCAATAGTAATGTTGTCTGTGGAAAAGGAAGAGCATATAGATGTTGTTCTTTTTCTTTACTGGTGGATGTTAATTGCTTTTAAAAAACTGTGCAGCTTTTCCCCAAAGCAGTAAATAGAGTCATAAAACATTTCAGGGGAGAAGGGACCTTGAGAGGTGCAGCCCAACCCCCCCCTGCTCAAAGCAGGGTCAGCTCAGAGGGTCAGGCTGGATTACTCAGGGCTTTGGCTTTGAGAGCAAACCCCTGAGGATGGAGCCTGCCCAGCCTGTCTGGGCAGGCTGCTCCAGTGCTGGACGCTCCTGGTCATGGGAAAGCTTTTCCCTCTATGCTGTTGGGACCTCTCCTGGTTTGATTTATGCCTGTCTGTCTCTCACTCCCGCTGCTCCCAACTGTGAAAAACCTGGCTCTCTATAGAAAATCTCCTTATCTCACCCTATCTTCCCTATCTGGTTTTTGTGAAGAGGTTGTGTCAATCCATTGCAGTTCTCCAGCTTTCCCATCTCTTGACTGCATGCGGAACTTCAGTTCTTCCTTTTCCTTCAGATCTTCCTGATTTCAAAAAGGTCCAGTCTCTTAGCTTTCTATCCAAGTATCCTTTTTTGGTTATAAATTCTTAATTCAGATTTTGAACGTCTCCTGTGTTTCAGTATATTTCAGTGTTAGGTGCTTCTGGCTTGTTGCACTTGCACTGGCTGTTCACACAAGCTGTCTCTCTCAGCCCCCAAGGGAAAGGAATCTTAGTTTTTAATTTTAGCTTCTTCAGCTACCTGCTGACAGAGTTTGATTTCCACCTACACCTCCTCTCTCCCTCCGGAGCCCTCTGTCTAAGCAAGAAAAACTGAGATCCAGAGTCAGTCTCAAGCAGCTCTTCCTTTGGCAACAGCTCTGTTGTCTTTAAAAGGGAACCAAGTGGATATTGCTACTTGGAGCAAGCAGTGAGGAGACAACCTGAGTCCTGTTCACAGCTACCTTAAATTTCAGGCTGTGGTGGAATCAATGCTATGTAACTGGCTGGGCTCCAAAACCATTTAATGTAGGTACAAGCAGGTAAAATATAAACATGTATCTCTTAATTATTCTTAAATGGTTTTATCAGGCAATATGAATTGGTAGAAATAAAGGAAGTCACTAGAAATCCCATCTGAGCCATGAGTCTGCGAGGTGGTCTTGGGCAAATCATCACTCTCTTGGTGCCTGTCTCCTCATCTGTAAAAGCAGGTGATCAACTCCTGATAAAGTGCTTTTCACAGGAAAATGTTCTCAATACAATATAATTAACTCATAAAATTGATACATGATTTTGCTGGTTGGGTACTTCAGCCCTAGACAGGCACTGACAGTGTTGCCTTCTCTACTTCAGGCATCATGTTCCGCAAGAAGAAGAAGAAACGCCCAGAGATCTCAGCCCCACAGAACTTTGAGCACCGTGTCCACACCTCATTTGACCCAAAGGAGGGCAAATTTGTGGGCCTGCCACCTCAATGGCAGAATATTCTGGACACACTGAGGCGCCCCAAGCCAGTGGTAGACCCTTCGAGGATCACAAGGATGCAGCTCCAGCCTATGAAGGTAAGGGAAGGGAGACTGTTCTTTCTTTGGGGGGTTGCCTCCAAATGGTATCTGTGTGGAATTCAGTGGATATCAGGCTTTGATAGCCCAGTGTGAGAGTAACTTCAGGAATAAGGACAGTATGATCCTGACCTGTTGCTGTCTCTGTTGAAATAACCAGCTGGCTGCCTGTCACTGTGATGGGAACCTGTGAAAGCTCCTGTTGTAGCTGACAGGACCCAGGATGTGTTCAGCTGTTGTACAGGGAAGCCAAGAGAAGAATTTGTGGAGAGACCTGTTTTAGCAGGTTTGTCATTCTCATGGGTGAGCAAATTTGGCTGGTAATGAAGTTGCCAGGGGAGCCTGAGTGGGAGAGAGAGCAGGGTAGCACTGCCTTGCTGTTCATGGACAAGTGAGGACAGCAAGGACTAAACTAGGGTCTGGGCTAAAATGGTTAATAAATCAGCATTTTAATGGAAGGTGGAACATAGTAGTGGGAGAACGTCCTTCATTAAGGGAAAAACAAGTGATTCCTGTAGATGGGTGAGTTTAGATGACTACTGGTACTGGCATCTGGAGACTGTGTAAGTGACAGCAGGAGCATGCTGTGGGAAAAGGCAACTTTGCAGTGACCTCTCAGGAAAGGAAATGAAAGATGATGGCAGAAATATTGTGCTTAAAGTCTTGCTAGCTTGGGGAAATTTTTGTTCTCAGTTAAAAAAAAACCCCTGCATGGGCCTAAAAACTGAAAGGTGCATTGTAAAACAGAGATGTTGCTACTTGGATTTTAGGAGGGATATAAAAAAGAGTTGGCTATCTGATGAATATATTTAGCTTTTTGTGTACAGGTGCTTAAAACATGGGGACTAAAGGGGACTATATTTGGTATAATGTAAGCCTTAGTACGTAATCAAACCTGCAAATGAAACGGCCCATCACGACCTTTGAGCAGAATGCTGATTTATAAAAGAAAAACTTACTTAGGAAGAATAGGTGAAAAAAAAAAGGTAGGAGGGATAGCCTGGTGTCCTGAATGTGCTTTGAGGTTCAAAATGTAGTAGGGGATAGGAGCACAATCCAGAGAAGAGATAAAATGTGTAATAAGAGACCAACTTGGTTAGATCAGGAGCTCTGTAATGAGCTTAAACTGCAGGAGGATTGCTCAGAAGGGTGGAAACTAGGTCAAGTTATAAAGGGCAAAGAGAAAAGAAATTCATGTAGGAGCAAAACTGCTAGGCCAAGGCACAAAAAGAGATGTTATTCTCAAAGAACATAAAGGACATTAAGGAGGACACATCATGAGTGCAGTGAGGAGGAGAAGGAGGATGAAGGAAAGTATTTGTTCAGTGCTGGTTTTGGAAGAAAGTTAACAGATGATACCAAGAATTCCTAAGTGTTTAATGATTTTCCTCTGGTCTTTATTAAGTGTGATCAGTGGGCTGAAAATTAGCATGAAGGGATGAGAATGCAGGCCAGAATAAGAAAAGAACAGGAACAGAAATGAGACTTAACTAAGAAGTTGCATATTTTCAAGTCAGCTGGGCCTAATGAAATTCAAAGAATTGCAGATCAGTCAGAATAATTTCTATCCCCAGAAAGTGACTGGAACAAATAAGCAAGTAATCTGTTTGCAGCCACTTTCCAAGGAGATAGCAAGGTAATAGCTGGCAGCCAGTATGGATTTATCAAGAAAAGAATCACGTCAAGCAAACCCATTTTTATCAGTCGCAGGGTGGGGGGCTTTGGATCAGGGAGAACTGATAGCACTCCCCTGTGTCTTGATTTCAGTGAGGCTCTGGACACTGCACTGATGGTGTATTTCCTCAAGTATTAGGCAATAGGTGCTCAAAAAACAGTGTGAGGCAACACTGTTGAAACAGAAATGTGTGTGAAGAGATTTCCTGGAGTTTGCCCTGAGCCTTATGCTGGTCAGGACTTTGATGTCTGACTTACTAAACCCGAGGATAGTAAAAGCTGAAAGGAGGTGCAAATCCTTAAGAGAATAAGGACAGAATACCCATCAGGCTTTAAAAACTAAAGAATCATCTTAAACTAACACTGTTTTTCCCAGTAATTCCAAGTACAAACACTCTCATAGACTGCATAACAAAGCTGACTGTTTCTGGTAAACTCCACTTGAATTAATTTTTGTTCAGTTATACCAATCACTTAGATCCTTTTCTTTTTTCAAGTGCTAGTTGGCCAAGCCCTCGTATATAACCCTGGGTTCAATTATCAGAGTAGTTCTTGGGTTTGTGCGTAGCTTATAAAAAGGTGCTTTTCTTGTTATAATTTCTCAGTTGGGTCAGTAAGGCATGATTGATGTTGAGCACTCCATATAGTTTTGGCTCAAATTTGGATGTTTCCTCATTGATCTCATGCAGACCTTAAACACAGCAGAAAAGCAAGATCAACTCCCATCTTCCCTGTGTGCTGGGGCTAGGTCTGACTTCATGGGAGTGGCCTGAGTCTAATTCTAGGGAGTTTTAGCTAGAAGGAGAGGAGAGCACTGGAGTGGATTTTCTGGAGAGGCCATAGCATGTTGTTGGAAGACTTCTTATTTTGAGAATACCCATGCCTTTCTGGAATGACTTTTGCCCATTTTGGACAAAAAGATCATGTCCCCAGCACATTATTCCGTGACAGCAATTTGGCTGTGAAGGAGGGGATGAAGGAGTAGGAATGAAGACTAGAATTTCCAGCTGTAGCTGGTATGTGCGCCATGGAGTGAGTTGTCCTTTCTTCATCTTGTTGAACAAAAATCTTCTGTTCTGCCTTTCATTCTCAGATGCTGAGCAAACCAGGTGCTAGTTTGTGCACTGTGGTGGCATTCTGTTGAAATTACTGGAGCTACTGTGTTGCACCAGCTAAATATTACTCTGTGTAATTAATTCAGCATGTTAGAAGATCCCTGGAGCTCAGTTAGCAAACAGGAGATTGCTGTCACTCCAGGGAAGGACTTTCCTCAGGCAGAGGTTCATGAAAGTGTAGGAGTGATCCTGTGCTGCACATTTCTGTGGAGAAATGAAACATTTTGATTCCTAGCGCTAGAAAAGCTTCTGTAAGCTTTTCAGTTCCAGAAAAAAAAAACAAGGTAGAGCACTACATAATATACCAACAGCTTCAAGTGTCCTACTTGTACAGAGCTGGTGCCTGTTGGATGGAAGCCTTGTTCTTCAGTGTTTGCTTACAAGGCAGTTGTGAGCTGCTGTGACCCTTTGTTCATCGTTTTTAATTATAATAGCTTGGCAGAGCAGAGCAGGGAGGCAGAGTTGGAACAGCACAGTCTGCACTGGTCAGGATGGAGATGTATTAGCAGAAATTGTGGAGAAGGAGACTGAGGGACGCTGATTACAACGCTGCTGAGAGTGCTTCAGGGGAGAGACAAACCTTGTGTTGGCACAGCAAAGGTGAGTTTTGCAAATGGAGCTTGCAGCATTTCAGAGAGAGAACTAATATTTCAGGAGCTTGGTGAGTGCAGTAGTGATGTAGTGTCACACATTTTCAGCACAGGAAAGGCAGGTGTGTTGAAATATCCCAGTTTTGCTCTAATATTGTCTTTTAGAATGTGAGCAGAACAGCAGAATTGACTGTTCTGGCTGACAGCACTGCTGCTCTGACAGCAGGATGTAACCCAAGGACTCCCTTTTCCCTCAGTAAAGGACAATGAAACAAAAGACAAAAATTGGTATTTTTTTCTGAATTCCTTGAGTTGTCTTTGGCTATATGCACAAAATGTAACCATTGGCAAGATAAATTGAGCCTCGATTCTTACAATTCTGACTTGTTTCTCACCTTCCCTGTGTTTCCCAGACGGTGGTGCGGGGCAGCACCGTGGAAGTGGAAGGCTACATCTCTGGGTTGCTCAATGACATCCAGAAGCTTTCTGCCATCAGCTCAAACACTCTGAGGGGCAGGAGTCCCACCAGCAGGAGGAGAGCCCAGTCCCTTGGGCTCCTGGGAGACGAGAGACCCCCAGACATGTACCTTCAGAGTCCTGAAGGAGACTGGGCAGACAAGTATGGGAACTACCTCAACTGCAATGGTGGGTCCAAGGTGACCCGGAGGCAGACCATGTGGCCGGATTACAAACCCCGCCTGGAAGGGCAGTCTCATCCCAACGGGATGGTGACAAAAGCGCAGTCCTTGGGGCCATCGGAGTTCCAGGGCGCCGATGGCAGCTGTCTGCAGCGCCCCTCTGGGCTGCAGCACGTGCCCGCAGCGCCGGGGGACAGCGAGACGGCAGTGAAGAGCCCGGAGGAGGGCTGGCTTCAGCGACAGCCCAACGCCAGGCCCTCGGGGGAGGGCAGCCCCAACTCCAAATCACGGGAGAACAGCCTGAAGAGGAGGCTCTTGCGCAGCGTGTTCCCCTCGTCCAGCACCTCAAACAAGCCAGGCCCTCCCTTGCAGATCAAGGTAAGAGTTATTCACTGGGCTGCAATGTTGACTTTACAGTTCCAGAGGTTACATATGCAGCCAATTTAATTGCAAACATCGGGCAACCATCTGTTCCCGTTATGATTAATGTTGGAATCAAAATAGTCCCGGGCAGGGGAAATGTGTGGTTCGCCTGAGCTTCACGAGATGCTGCAAGGCACAGCTCAGGATGGCAGCCAGATCTCCAGCAGAAGATTTGGCGGTGCTGCAGAAGCGTGGGCTGGGAAGGACGAGGGGTCTTAGTCATTACCTTCTGTGAGGTAAAGGCATAACTGCAATGCCATTCTGCTGGCACCAAAGGGCCTTTGCCATTTGGGAAATTGCCACGATTTGCATTACCAGTGTATTCTTCTGCCTGTGCAAACCAGAACTGCCTCGGAGGAGTGTGTTGGTTATAGCTGTATCTGCCAGGCTGCTACAGCAGCAGGGTTTGCATCTGCACCCACGGTGCTGTCACACAGGAAGTCAGACTGTTGGATTTTGGAAAGGGTGGGACAGCTCATAGCTACAGCTCCCCCAGGAAAGCTGTCCTGAATGGATGACTCATTTCTTGTTAAACTGGAGAAAGTCTCTGGTTCCTGGTACTGCATAGGAAGTGCAGCCATTGCTTCTTTTCCATTCTGGGCTGACCCAGCCCCCGGCTTTGCATGGCTTGTCTGGTGGCTTCAAAGCTGGTGCTGGGCCAAGCTGTTTCCCAACAGCTGTGAAGTCCCTGAACTGGGAGGATGATGACAGGAACCACTGTCCAAACCAACCTGGCTGTTCTGAAGGGTGTTTCAGGGAAGGGGGATGTCTCCAGTCCAGCTTCTTGGAGTTTGGATAAGGATCCAGGCTCAGAGCTTTGAGCACAGGAGGTTTCTTTTCCAAGGGAGAGGATTTTGAAGGAATGCAGTCCTTGTGTAACACAAACTGCACTTATTGTTGTCTCAGTGACTCTGGGCTGATCTACACTGGTTGGAGGCCTGTCCCTGAGTAGCTAGAACTGGCCATTTCTGCCTTCTGCAGACAGAATGTCTTTGCTGTGCTCAGCGTTTGCAGGAGCAGAAGTTACCAGCCAAGTGGATGTGCTTGGAATTGTTTGAACTCTGGCTGTCAGTGGCGGGGTGTAGGGAAGACCTTGAAGACTATGTCATCTATCTCTTTACTCTGGTGAGGGATCTGTGCCATCCCTGGTAGTTATTTCTCTAAGATGTTCTTACCAACCTCTGATGTTGAAAATCTGGGTCTCCCGCTCTGATGGAGCAGATGATGTGTAATTGCAGATGAAAGGGATAGGGATGTAACTGAATCATGGAATCCCAGACTGGTTTGGGTGGTAGAGACCTTAGTGTCCATCAGATTCCACCCCCTGCCACAGGCAGGGACACTTTCCACTAGACCAGGCTGCTCCAACCTGGTCTTGAACTCTTCCAGAGATGGAGCATCCACCACTTGGCTGGGTGACTGACTGAAATGGGAAGGTGGTGTCCTGAAAGTCACCATGGGAAGTTTGAGTGCACCTTCTTTATGAAGGGAAGGAGCAGGAGAACCAGTGACACCTCAAAATGTGCCAAGACAGAAAACATGTACACGGGGGACTGTCAGATTACAGGAGCAGGAAATAAGACTTACACGTGGTTAAGCAAACCTGTGTGAGCTTGCATGTGTGTTGTGTGCCCTTCTGCATGTTCTGGGTTATGTAAAACGTGTTGGTTTTTTTTTCTCTCTCCTGAGACAAAACAAAATTTGGGAAATAAATTCTGTGTTGCTGTGAGCATGTCAGCACAGGACTGCAGGGGTGGAGCTGGTACATGGGGAGGAAGGAACTCCTGACAGGCAGTTGTGTTTGTGCTGTGCCCTGATGCTGCTAAATCGTGTTTTCCAGGGCCTCTCTGTATGTGAGACTTATGCAGATTCTGCTCTTGACAAAAATCCTTGATTAAAACCCCAAGTGCATAGAATTAAATCCTACACAATTATTCCCTGTCTGAGACAGGGAAAATGAGTGCTCTTGTAAAAAATTCTCGATTGGCAGTTTTCAGTTCCCATGCCCATATTATTAACTTTATTAATAATGTCTCTGAATTGTGAGAGAGAAAAAGCTTTTTGCTTTGAAGTTTTTATTTTGCCCTATAATATAAATGATGGGCTTGCTCTTTCTGAAGTTACTTCTTTGACAGATCCACTATTATTTTGCATTTATTTATATACATGTAATATGTGTATTTTACATATATATATATATATGTATGAATATGAAATATTTTGTACCCCACCTGCTAAATGTTGTTTAATTTTAATCAACATTTCCAGGGTGAGTATTAGCACGACAGTATTTATCCTTCCTGGCATGGGAATGCATATCCTGAAGCCACATTCCCACAAGCTGTGATCTTACTACATCTCCTACACTAAACAGGGTTGGGCCTGCTTGTCATTTGAGTGGGAGGTCTACAAAAAACTCAGGCACTGCTAGTCCAAACTCACTTTAGGTCAGTTTTAAGCCAGCGAGGTGGCAGGTGGCTCTGTGTAGGTGGAGTTTCACGGTGGGTGCCTCCAGCTTTCCTGGTGCTTTTCCCAAAGCGGAGAGCTAATTCCATGCCTGATCGACAGGAATGCTCTGCAGGTACCAGTGGAAAGTGCAGGGAATGTTTTCAGTAGGCAGAGTGTAATTACCCAAAGGGAATTAGGCCAAGACATCAAAGTGATTTACAGCCTTGGCATGAATCCCCTTTCCTTTTATACAAAGGAAGATCAGAGGCACAGAGAGATAAAGGATTTTCAAATTCTCTGCAGCACAGGTTACCCCTGAGTTTTGGTGGCAAGGTTGGAATGCTTTTTAGCAGCTGGGGTTTTTTTTTCTGAGGGTTTTGTGTCTTGGTGTTTTTTAAAAAGCATGTTCCCTTTAAACTGACTCAGTTTGGAGGCTACTAAAGTGTAGCACCCGATCCCTAAGGGATTCTTGAAGATCTGCATCTAAGGAGATCTTCCTCCCAGCCCTGTGTTGGGCAGACCAGGAGACAAGAACCTGAAGTTCTTGACTCCAGTCTGCTCCAAGATGTGCTAGGATAGAGTGGGATCACACAGAACTGATTCCTCACCTCTCTGCTTGTTAATCCAACTATCACTTTTTTTTTTCCCCCCCTCTCACTTTCCTCTTTGTTCTTCTTGAAGCCTAATGCTTTCTTCAAGCCCCAGCAGTGGGGTTCCCCCCACAGCCCTGCAGCCAAAGCCCAGTCTCTCCCCCCCAGACCAGCCTGCCTCTGAGTTCCCCAGGATGATCTCTGAAGCTGGGACCCCCCAGAAGTCCCCAACAGCAGAGAAGGCTGTGGCAGTGCCACCAGGCCGGCCCTCCCCAGCAGGGTCCCCCAGGAACCGGCAGACCCAGACCAGTTCCAGCAACCTTCACCTGCCCCAGGACTCTGCTGTCAAGGGACAGCCGGCCAGTGAGGACCCCGTGGTTGTGACTCACGAGCAATTCAAAGCTGCCCTCAGGATGGTTGTGGACCAGGGAGATCCTAGGACATTGCTGGAGAATTACATCAAGATTGGGGAAGGCTCCACGGGAATCGTGTGCATTGCACGGGAGAAGCACTCGGGGCGCCAGGTGGCTGTGAAAATGATGGATCTGAGGAAGCAGCAGCGCCGGGAGCTCCTCTTCAATGAGGTGAGTGTGCTGAAGATGGGGATTCTACTGTCCACATTGGAACAATCAGCGTGGCAAAAGGAAGGGAAGAGCAGGATCATCTTCCTTTTAGTAGCATTATGCTTGTACCAAGAACAACTACTGTTGTGGGGGTGGAGCTCTGCACTGTATTTGCGGGGCTGTGTGTGCTCACTTGGTTGGATAAGATGAAATGTGGTGAGTGATTTTGTGGTGGTCACTTGTCCGCTGTGGTTTTACAGGTGGTGATAATGAGGGACTATCAACATGTCAATGTCGTGGAGATGTACAAGAGCTACCTCGTGGGAGAAGAGCTCTGGGTGCTGATGGAGTTCCTGCAGGGAGGAGCCCTCACAGACATCGTGTCTCAGATCAGGTACAAAGCAAAATCCCAGACATCAACATGGGAGAGCAAGAACAGCAGAGTGGGGATTTCTGGGACAAACAGTTTCCCTCAGAGAACTTGTGTTTGTGGTGCTCTGAAACTGCTACAGTTTATTACTGTTATCCATTTTAAATATGTGATAATACTTCTGATGTAGAAGGGACTGATTTAAAGTACTGATCTCTTTAGATACCCACTAGTCATCCTTTGATGACCTTCCCTGTAAAACAGTACTCATAAAAAGTGTTGCTTACTATTTCTGTTGAATCCTGGCCAGGAAGTTCATTGAATAAGTATTAAAGAGCATGCAGAAATAGTTTTCAGTGGTGCAATCTTAGCCACAAATTCAGCCTCACTAACTCCTCTGGAGAAGTGCAGCAGAGCCTTGAGATCTGGACTCTTTCCCAAATTTCATTGCCTAAAGATAGCAGCTACTGGACACTCTCCTAAATTTGTTCCCTTATCTACACTGCTTCATATTCAGTAGTGCCCAAAGCATTTCTGTAGGGCAAAGAAGTTGTTCTCAGATGGCCTCTGGTCCCTCTCACAAGGTGTTCTGGTGATGCAGTTATGGTGATTGTGTTTTACCCATGACTCTGGAGCACCCTCCTCATGCTTCAGAGCAGTCTTGCAAGGCTGAAAACTGGGGCAGGGAATGCCAGTGGTAAGACTGACCAAGAACATCTGTAGGATGAGAGTTTCTTTTTGGAAGAATCAGGATCTTAATTGTATTACAGTTAGGCAGTATTGCTAGCACTGATTGTATTCAGTTTTTTAAAAAATCATAGTATACCTTTAGTTCCCAAACATGCTTGGCCTAGGTCCTGTGGTGGGTTTAAGGCATCTGTCTTACTCTCTTTGGTGGATTTAAGGCATGTGTCTTGCTCTGTTGGGTTCTGTGTTTTGGAAGAGCACCTGTGATAATTTTGGGAGGCGCCAAGAGCCACATTGTCCTCTTAGCCACGTAGCCTCCCACAACCCCACCTGGAAGGAGTGTCCTGGAGATAGTTACCTGGGCAGGCAGAATTAAGTTCAAAGACATCTCAGGGTCTGCAAGCCAACATTTAATCCTAAGGAGTGCTGAGTTACAGCTTACAGGACCAATGAAACTCTTGTAGCTCTTGGCTGGTACTGAAATACAGATAAAAAAAATAATGATGAAGAGGTTTATGAAGGGTCTGTGTGTTTATATCCAGTAGTGAAACCTCAGCCTTGATTTGTGTTAAGAAGCTTTCTTTGAACCTGTTAATGAATGCTTTTTTTTCCACATGATGGAAGCAGGATCTGTTATAACCATAACATTTATCAGAAGTAAGCTGCAAACCTTTATCAGTTTTTCCCAGGGAGGAAAATACCATCATTGTAGTCATTAAACTTTTGCTGAGGGGGATAAGTGATTTGCATCTCCAGGAGTGAGGTAATCCTCCAGTAATCTGTTTTACACTACGCAGTCACTTGACTGAAACCAAATTCCATACGTGACAGGGTGAAAGTGCACCTCCTATGATCTTCTGGAGCCACAGGGCTCTCAGCTGGGTCAGCTCAGGCAGTTTGAAATGAAAAGCTGCTCCTAAAAACATTGGGTTGTGTGCTGGGAAGTCCACAAGTAGCCTTTGTGCTTCTCCCTTTTCAGGTTGAATCATAAAGGCAGAAGTAGCCCCCAACACCTTTGGATTTAGTTGCCATCATTGTGGCACAGTGCAGCTACAATCTGTAGCTGTCCTGGTTTGGGAGAGTAAGGTATGGGATGCAAACAAGAAACACAAGTGTAGATTTCTCAGCTGATGGTGTAGAAATGGTTATGAGTTTAGAAGGTGCTGGTTCACTGCAAAGCTTTGCCTTCTGAGTGCTCTCTTCTCCTTAGGCTCACTTGCAGACTCAAATTTGAAGACATTTCCTTTCTCTGCCCTCAACTGGGGGTTGTTCAGAACAACTGCTAGAGACAGGCTTGAGAATCCACAGTACTCAAATTAGGTTCTTCAGCTGTTCTTTGAAATAATTCACTCCTATCTTTGCTCAGTGTAAACATGCAGAGCTGTCACTATCATCAGGTACAGGAGAGAATTTTCATTTCTACCATTTTCACTTGATTGTGAAGGTTTTTGTATTGCTATTCTAAACAGCAACAGTTTCTAAAGAGGAGGTTCTTGGGGCTCATATTCCATGTGCTAACAGAGTGGTAGAAATCAGGAATGACTTCCCTGCTTGTTGCCTGTGCTACCTTTGGTTATGTGTGAGTGTACCCCAAGTGTCTTCAGGAAACACTTAAAGGGTCCCTATATTTGCTGTCAAGTGTTGCATTTGGATGTTTTGTGGATACAGTTGCACAATGAGCCTTGTGAATAATGGCTTTACTGTATTTGCTTTAAAAAAAAGCTGTCTCACCAGTTACTGCAACACCTTGGCATCAAGCAGCACTCCTGCCTGTCAGAACTGCTTGAAACAGCATCTTGCAGAATGAGTTTAGGTACAGAATTTAAAGTGCAATCTCTCTGTATTAAACCTGTGAAAACTTAAAATAGTCAACCATCAAGTCAAAAACGTTTTCTGCAGTAACAGATGTGGAAGAATGGTAAAGGTGAAATTGTAATTGTCATAGAGAACCCAACTGTCTGCTTTAACCTTCCCGTGGCCCCGTGAAGGAGCCCTGTGCCCTGCACAGTTTAAGTCCCCTGTCTCTAATTGCAGGCTGAACGAGGAGCAGATTGCCACAGTGTGTGAGTCAGTGCTGCAGGCTCTGTCCTATCTCCACTCTCAAGGGGTCATTCATCGAGACATCAAGAGTGACTCCATTCTTCTGACGTTGGATGGCAGGGTGTGTTTCCTCAAACAAATTGTTTCCTGTCTTCTGCTGCTGCAGCAGCCTCTGTCTCTTACTTCCTTTCTGTTCCCAATCCCTTACTTACCCTCATCCTCTTACTCTGTCATCTTTGTCTGTGGTGTTTCCCTGTGTTGTTCAAGGCTTTTAAGGTTGGTTGCTTTTCTCTTTCTACAGGTCAAACTCTCTGATTTTGGCTTCTGTGCTCAGATCAGTAAAGATGTACCTAAAAGAAAATCCCTGGTAGGTACTCCTTATTGGATGGCTCCAGAAGTCATTGCAAGGATACCATACACCACGGAGGTAAGGGACTGCCTCCCTAACAGCAGAAGAGCAAGTCATATTGTGAAGTGTCACAGGAAAATAACTATTGGCTTTTCCAGGAAGTCTCCAGATTCTATTTAAAATACAATCCCAACTATGACTACAGCTTTGGTGATGGCATCAAATTTCCTAAATCAGTACAAAACTAGATTGTTCTTCTTTCAGGAACAAGGCATCAACTTGTTCTATTTATACACCTAAAGCCTGGCCTAGACTTGTACCTGCTGTGGACAGATGTGAGCAAGGAGCAGCTTGTGACATGATAGGGATCAGTAAATTGATTCCATAAAGGAAGGAGGGAGATGTGATCTCTGAGGGGCTCAGCTCAGGGCAAGCAGACGTGGGAGCTCTGGAGTTCTGGGCAGGTGGCAGCAGACTGTCTAGATTTGTTTACCAACCAGCCAGGTGTGGCACAAGCAGTTACTTGCACACCTTTACATGTTGCAACACCAGTGTGGCTCAGTCCTGGGTGCAAAATTGACTTTGTTAAATTCCTGTAAGGAGCCCAAGAGCATTAAGGACATCGGTGTTGGACTCTCTTGGTATGATTTGTAATGGGTGGGGTATTGTGGTCTTTGTGAAAGCAACAAAAGAAGGACCTGCTGCTCTGGAGTGTGTGTATTGATGTGACATTGTGTCCCTCAGGTGGATATCTGGTCCCTGGGGATCATGGTGATAGAGATGGTAGATGGAGAACCCCCCTACTTCAGTGATTCTCCAGTCCAGGCAATGAAGAGACTCCGTGACAGCCCTCCTCCCAAACTGAAAAACTTCCACAGGGTGAGCATGCTGCCAAACACTTGTAAGCCTGATGGTTATCATGGGCAAACATCCATATCAGCTGCTCCCAGTACAGCTGGCTGTGCAAAAATGGTCTTGCTGGGACATGTTTCTTGGGGAATGGCTTTGGCCCTGGGGTGGCTTGGTGGCTGCAGTCTGCTGCTGACAGCTGGTGGCTGCTTTGGGAAGCAGCCCTGGCAGTGTGAGGGCACCTGGGCATAAACAGAGAGTGCAGGTCAGAGCTGCTTCAGCAGTTCCCAGCTGGATGGTGTCAGTAGAGTAGATCATCTCCCGTGGAAGGGAATAGGAGGATCCCTGGGCTTGGGAGTTTCCAGCTTCAGGACTACAAAGGCTGCATTATGGTCAGAGCATGAGAGCTCAGGACAGACGGAAGCTTCTGGAGATACTGCAGCCGCTAAGAAGATGAACTTGGCTTCATGGTTTCTTAGGAAAAATTAGCACTGACGTAACAAATAGAGTGGTCGCCTTTCAGTGCCCACTTAAAGCAGCCTTCCTTTCATTCCATGCCCAGCCTCTGAGATCAAACAGCTTCTGCAGCATCCTGAGCTTCCCAGCCTTTCCAATTAATCAGAGCATCTGCAGCTGCTAAAACTGAATTATTTAAGAGAGTAGACTGCTGAACTAACAGCACACACTCCAACATCAACAGCTGTTCTTTCCTTTTTGCCTTTGCAACACTAATTAAAATGTCATGATCATGTTCTGGACCTGGTGCCTGCCCTCCTTGGGCAGTGCAAAACCATCCTGGTCTGGGTCACACCTTGCTTGGTGACATGGCCCTGCCACAGGCTGTGACAACTAGAACTGGTTATGGTCTTGCTGTGCTCCACTTTGGAAAGCAAACTGGCTTCCAGTAGACCTCTGATTTACAGGCTGGTGGGCATCCTCCCCAGTTTCCTGCTGGAGTGCAGCTCCACCCGTCAATTCTGGTGCAAATTCATGGCTCACTGTGGTCAGTGACTGCACTTCTGGGGGGCAGTAGGATATAGGGATGCCACCTAAGATAATCTCTGCTGCATTGCTAAAGCATAGGCAGATTTATTCACAGGGATTCAGGCTGGATCCTGGCACTTCTCCTGAGTTGCGCAGTGCCTCCTCCAGCAATCCCAAGTGAAGTCATCCAAAGCACTCCTGAGATGAGCAATATCTCAGTGTGAACAGTATTTCAGGATCTACTGAGTGAACCAGAGCTGGGAAAATGCTCCTAGTCTAAACTGGATGTAATTATCAACATTAAAATAAATAAATATATGCCAAGTTCATATTTTATTCCATTTTAAAGATGCAGAAGATTAAACGAGACAGAGATTGCAGGGTCTTGAAGTAATGCTTGGGGCTGGCTACTCCCAGGCTTTTACACCTCTTCCAAAGGACAAATCTGTGAGGTCATTCAGCTTTTTGGTACTGGTTCTGCAGCTTCTTCATCTTCTTGTACCATTAGCCATAAGGGTTTTTCAGGCTCTCAGAACCTCTTGGAGAATCCTACTTAACTCCTTTTCCATAATCTGTGACCTGTAAAAGGATGGATTGATGCCCCCTTCCCACCCTAGTGATGTGCCAAGGTAGCAGGAATGCTGCTGAATTTTTGAACTGAAATCCAGGAAAGTTTAAGTAATAACACAGGAAGGAGAAGTAACCCAAATTGAAGGATGTGACAGGCAGTCTTATCTTAACTGGCTGTATCCCATTCAAAAGAAAACAACCTAAGTGTTGTGCCTGACAGAAAGTTATGTCCATATTATAAAAAGCATGTGACCCTGTCACATTGCTGGAAAAACAGGGATACAGATTTGGAATGTGCAGGATCCTTTTAACCACACACACCTTGGCAGCCTGGTGTTGCATGAGCTGTGCCTGGTCCCTTTGTGAGGTTGACTTGGTTGGTTACTTTTTCACAGACCTCTCCAGTTTTGAGAGACTTCTTGGAAAGGATGTTGACACGAGATCCATTGGAAAGAGCAACGGCACAAGAACTTCTGGATCACCCCTTTTTGCTTCAGACAGGACTTCCAGAGTGCTTGGTGCCCCTTATCCAACAGTACAGGAAGCGCACCTCCACCTGCTGACTTGATATGAGGGGAAACTGTAGGCAAAAGGAATGTTCATAAAAAAATATATAGAAAAAATTAAGAACCCAGGCAGTCTCAACCTGTAAATGGTGCTTGGAACTTGCCAGTGGTTGTTTTGGAGGACGAATGTGAATCCTGTCCGTGCATCCTCAGCCTTCTGTGACTTCTCCTTTGCTGAAGACAATCAATATTGACTAGATCTAAGTGAGACCAAGTCTGTCTCAAGGATAAAGCGGGTATTCCATGGCTTGGGCATCACTGCTGCTGAAGGATGGTGTTCAAAAGTGGAGTCTGAAGTGGTGTATCTGAATGTCTGTGGTTTTCTGCACACCCTGGCTGCTGCCTATGAGCTGGAACGATATTTCCCACTTAGAAATGTGATCTTTGTTTCCTTCATTGTACACTGGAGCCATGAGCTGACTCACTTTGGGGCACAGACCCTTTTAAACTCTCAATGCACAAAGACTTGACTTTTTTTTTTTCCTCTGAGTCCTTTTCACAGATTATTATAATTTCCTTTGATTAAACATGGACCTAGAAACCTGCACACACTTCCTTAGGGAGCAGGTGTGATATGTATATATTTATTTCTAAGTGGCTCTTGCATCAACATGCTTCTCTTTTGCTGCAGAATATGTATGGTTTAGTGGTCAATCTTGAATCCATTTCATGATTTTAAGCTTTTGGAGGGAGAAACCCTTGGATAAAGGCCTCAAAGTGGACTCTATGAAGACCAGGTGCTCTTACCACCAGGATCTTATGGTTGAAAATTCGCCATTTGCAACACCTCGTGTGGAATGTGAGCAGTGTGTTCCTGTTCCTGTGGCTGGTTTCCAGGAGCCTTGCTTTCCCAGTCTTTTCTCCCAGGAGAGGCTGGGAAGTGCTGCCCTGGGGCAGTTATTGGGGTAGCATTTTGGGGATGCTGGAAGAGACCAAATGAAAATGTTTGAGCTGTTCTACATATCCCAGGATTGATTTTTGTGTTTGTGTGCTGCTGTCTGGATATTGGTCTGCCCTTCCCCATCAGTCCTTTACATCTGGAAGGTTTCTGGTTGTCTAAACAACTCTTTTAGTTATTTTAACATAGTTTTAGGTATTTTGTATGCTGCACTCTCTGATCAGTGAGATCCTCAAGGTAATTGGACTCTAGGTTGGGATTAACATTGTACAGTGATGGTGTGTGTTGTTGTGAGGTCTCAAGAATATATTTGTACGTGTGGAACTGGGATCTTGTTTTCAAACTTCAGATACCAAGGTTTTGGACTTTTAAGTTATTCTCAGGACAGTTCTGCTGTCTCAGAAACTGACCTCAGAACTGCGTTTTCTTCAGAAGATGTTCATAACTTCTGTCCTCTGCTATTTGCTCCAGCTACAGATCCTGCTTCAAAATTGAAGCCATGGTTGATTACTTGAAGTAATTTGAGATGGAATTCATGTGCACTGCTGCCAGCCATCAAAGGATGGGCACCCAGTCTGTGGAGTGTGTGGGTTGGCTCTGTAGCCCATGGGGAGAGGAAAACCCCTGGGAGAACAACTCTGCAGGTTCATCCCCTTGGCTCAGACACCTGCTGAAGCATGAAATCACTCTCTCTCTCACCCATGGCAGGTAGAGAGGTCATAGAGGGTTTCTGGAGACTGGATGTCTAAGTTCGGGGCAGATGGATTTGGTTGAGATTAATTCATTAAGCTCCTCCTTAGCTGCACTGGAAAATTTTTGATGTAAAATGTTTCTGTATTCCAGATATATTGCTTTTTTTAATGCAAAACAAGCAGGGCTTGGAAAAGATTTATAATTTGAAACAAACAGTCCTGCTTATCTGTAGTTGTGAATCCTTTGCACTTGTGTTTTAAATTAAAGTAGTTCTTGATTTATTCATAAGCCTGTTACAGTGCTGAGATGTTTAAAAATGTGTCTATAGTTCAGTGATGGGAGTGTGAACTTTGGAGTTTGCTCTAACTTCCCTGCTATGTGGCTTCTAAAACAAGAGGAGACTGGGTCAGGAGCCTGGTTCCTGAGTCCTGAAATAAAGGTTTTTTGGAGATAGGGATGACAGGTTTCGCATTTAACACCATTTTATACTTCAGCCCAAATGACTAAACTCAGTGAGGGAGGGCCCTGGAAAAATTGCATTCAAGTATCTTATAAAATTTTAAAATCTCATTACTATATTTGTGAGGAATGCAGAAAGGATCCGTCTTCCTGCCCAGCATAGAATTAAATTCCTGCTTCTTACATTTTTCTCTTTGCAGTTCATGCGTGGCACAGCACCAATTAACTGCTCCTTTACTTAGATGAGTGTGGAATCAAACATAAATCCTGAGATAAACCTAGACTGAAAGACTGAAACACCGTCTCCAGGGCAAACAGGTCCTTCCCCAGGAACCAGGCAGCCAGGCAGGAAAATGAGGCTACAGAACAGGCTTGGAATTTGCATTGCAGTAACGTTCAGGTTGCGATTTCATATATGCTCAGTGAGATCTGACTGTACAATAAGGTGTAGCCTCTTCTCTGATGAGCTCAGAGCCTACACTGGCAATTATGATCAGAGAAGTGTTTTCTCTGAGTATCTTTCCTTTTCTACACGGGTGCACTTGTGTCTCAGGGTTTGCTGCTGTTCTGTGTCATGTTTCCCATGAATCCTTCCCTTTTATTTTCCTTCCTGTCAGCTTTGCTGGTATGGAGCCTTTTCCTTGCTGCCATAGCCCTGGCAGTCAGCATCCAGGAGGTCTTTGATGATGGCACATAGTATTTGTATGAGCAATTTGCTGAATCAAATGGGGAGTCTGTCAGTGCTGTCACATCCCAGTTGCACTGATTTATCTATAATGGTGCCTGTCTTCCTTGGATGCAGCAGCTTATTATCCCATCTATTTTGGAACAGGACAAATCATCATCTGGAAGCTCTGGTTTTTAACCAGTGGCAACACAAGGACCCTAGTTCAAATGAGGTTCCTGAATTTGACATCCTTGAGTTTGGTTGGAGACATTGTTTTGAGACAAACCCCACCCTTCCCTGTAGACTGAGGAGGGCTGCTGGCTGTGCCCTGGGTCCAGGGGATAAATGGAGATAACACGTAATAGTCTACATAATCTTGGAGAATCTTGACATGTAGGATATATGTGGGGCAGGGAGAGTGTCTCTCAAATGGAACAGTTACTGTGCAGCAATTCCTTCTCTGAGTGCATTAGGCACATCAGCAGTATCTCTGTGATGGAGGTAAAAAAGGATTGGGGTCCTTCAGGTACAGTGTCTCCTGTTTGTGTCCCTTGCTGGGGTTGGAGTCCTCCTCTGCTTTAGACACCCCCATTATCTAACTTTTAATTATATAGTACAAAGGTTGGTCCCACTTAAATATTTTAGGCTCACTTAAATATTCTATATCTCTAGAATGAGATCTAGAATATGCCACTTAAAGGATGAAAATGTGGAAAGGATCAGAGATTGTACTTAAATCTGCTCCTGGTCAGTGTCTGACCAGATGTTATTGTCTCAATTGCCATTGAAATGGAGTTTTCTGTATAACCTGGCTGGTGAGAGGCCTATCTGAGCCAAGTACCACATCACCCTGTGCTCTGCAGGTAAGTGAAAACACAGGCAGGCCTGCACAAGAAGGAATCCTCAAGGATGTCTGAATCCCAGAGGAAGAAATAGTGCTGGAAAATCAGATGGGCCCTCTCCTCTGGAGTCTGTAAGTAACCAAACCATGGTGTGACTGAGTTGTGCTGTTGGAGAGATGATTGGGTTCAAGGTGTGCTTGGGAACCTTTGCACTAATGTTTGGTTTTAGTGCCTTTATTTAACTTTGTCCGTTTCCTATCTTGCAGAACTTTCCCCCATTTTGTGCAGACAGGGAGGTGATAGAGGCCCCATGGCATATGTGGGCTCAGAGAGAGGAAGGGGGTGATGCAGAGTGTGGTCTGTGCTTAATGGGATTTACTTACAGTGATGCTTCTGTGTGCACTCTGAAAGGTACATTTAGAAGGTGTTGTTTAACAATGAGGTGAAACCTGTGTAAAGGATTGCACTCATGTTTTTCATGAGCTTTGGCATCAATCCCCTGTGGCTGTGTTGGGTTGCAAAGCAGAAGCTGTGTGAGGTTGTAAGGGCACAAGTTGTGGTGGGTTTCCTTGCTCAGGTTTCAAACATCAAGGACATTAATGCCACGTATCCCAGGTGCTGAAGCTCCATTTTCTTAGCCCTGTGTTGTAGTCTAGCTGAGCTATGGCCTGTTTGGAAACGTCCATGCCTCAAGGAACCCCTGCAGAGCATTTCACTCAGGTGCTCTGTCATGCCTTGCTTTGGCCTATGGATTTGGGCTCTTCAGAGCTGTTGGACACTGATACTCTGCCTGGGGAAGGGGCAGAGCAGCTCAGCTTGAGAAAGGCAGAACTATGGGTTCTGCTGGCTCTCAGATGGCTCCAGGGGAGCAGTTTATGCAAGGCAGGAATTAGAGGGCTCCAGGCTGGAAAGTGAAGCTGTTTGGGAATTGTGGCAGGCTGAAGGGAAGGAGACTGTAGTGGTGTTGTGCAGTGTCCCAGCTTGTGCCCAGCTGTTGGAGCAGCCTGTGAGATTGAACCTGACTTGGAGTATTTGTCCTTTTGTGTGCCACGTGGAGGGGCAATGTCCTGCCTGCCACTCTCGACTGTCTCTGTGTAACATAATCTCCTTTAGGTTGTGGCACTGGAGGAAGGAAAACTCCTGCGAGCATAGACACACACAGGGACACAGACACAGCTACACATCCACCTGGACACAGACATTGAGACACACTCACACCTGCCTATGGACACACAGACACACTAACTGCAGCTAAGTACCAAGTGGCCCAGTTGTTTAAGAAAAGCAATGTTTTAATTTTTTTTAGAAAATAAATAACTCAGAAATGTACAATCCATAATTCCAGTACTCTGGTGGCACCACAGGGGAGATGTGGACTCTTGTTGGGTGTTCAGACTAGGCTTGGAACATGCTGTCTCATACCTGCTGGAGCTGGGGTTTGGTTTGGTTTATAGCAGCATTTGTAATTGTTTATTAATGCAGCTTCAGGTGTAACTGTTCTCCTGTAGCAGCACAGCCTGGTGTGGCTTGCTGTGATTGAGCCCACTTTCCACCCCCATCCCCACCTGTGGTGTCTCCGTTTCAGTGTTTATGGTTTTTGTTTGGTTTGTTTATTGCTGTTTTGTTGAACCATGTGAAAGATGTTAGGAGTTGGACTGATGTGAAGGGATGCATGTGAGTGATGAGGGAACCGACTAAAAACTGGTCTGTATGCAAAGTAAATGTTCCTGTAGCTGCTACTGTAATGCCAACAGGGAGCTGGTCTGCAGGCACAGGCCCCTTCCCACTGCTGAAATACCTCAGAGCTCAGGCTGGGGAAGACAGAGGGTGAAGTACTCTGAAGGGCGAACTCTCCAGACTGCTTCCAGATATCTGGGATAATGTAGTACATTCCTGAAGGATTTCAGGAGCTCCCCAGAATGGAAAGGGACGGCAGTAGTTTGTGAAGCTGGTTCTTACTTCACCTTCTTGCAATGGACAAGGAGGGACAAGTAAGGAAGGAACTCATTTCAGAAGATACTCTCTTCTATCTCCACATCCATTCTGGCTCCTGAGGGCTCAGTCATTGCCAGTGTAAGCCTGGACACCTCTGCCCCTGGGATGTTTGCTTCCTGTAGGCGTGTAGAGCCTTGTTCTCCCTCAGGAATGTTCTGACCCACTTCCTTCGCAGTCTGTGGCTCTCCAGGAAAGCTGATTTTGATATGGTTCTTCACCATCTCCTGAACCTCCATGTTCAGAGCTCTCAACTTCTCCTCATATTCCACCCGTACCTGCTGCTGGAGCTGCAAATGGAGAAATCAGGTCATTCCCACACACTGGAGCAAAAGAGAGACCAGGAGCTCTGGGATGAGCTGTTGGTCTTTCTGGGGTCTGTGTGAGCCCCTCATGCACTTTGTCATCCCTTGGGAGTGAGTGGGCTGATGGTGGCAATAATAATTGATAACTCTGGGGGTTTGGACTTGTTGTGCCAATGAACAGCCCTGACCCTAAACGTTGTCCTAACCTGGCTTTCTCTCTCCTTGATGGACTGGAGACTTGCTGCCTGCTTCTCCTCCAGTTTCTGCTGGAACCTGCCAGTCTTCTCTGTCACCTTTAAAAAGAATAAATTAGCCCCCCCCTTAGATTCCAGTTTTATAAGCAAGGACTTTGGACAGCCCAAGCTCAGCCCAGCAAGGCTGGCCTGGAGCAGCAGCCACAGGCCAGCCTGGATTCAGGGACACCGTGACAGCCTGGCACAGGGACATGTGGGACCTAGGGACAGGGACACAGACACACAGAGGGTCATGCACAGACATACATGGATATACAGATTTGTATAAGGACAGACACCTGGACACACACAGGCACACAGAGGGATGTAGACACCCATGGAAACACACACAAGGACAGAAACAGACACACACACACATGCACCCCTGGACACACCTGGACTTGGACACTGCTACATGCCTACAGACACAAACATGCTCACCTGGAGATGGACACACAGATCTGGACATGAACACAGGCACACACCTGGCCACAGAAGCACATGGACATGGACACACACAGACACAACTGGATACAAACATGGAGAAACACAGGCACAGACAGGGACATAGACGCACAGACAGGGACACAGGCACACACACCCCTGGCTGCATATATACAGACACACAAAGATATCAACAGTCAAATGGACGTGGACAAACAGACACACAAATGGACACAGAGAAATAGGGATGCAGACGCACGTGGACACACACAGGCTTGGACACAGAGACAGACACATGGACAAAGACAAACACAGGACATAGACCTGCACGAGCACACAGATACAAGCAGACAGATGGACAGACATATGGACAGAGGCAAACAGACATGGACACAGACACACTAACGGAGACACACACTGACACATGGACACATCGACATGAACCCACGCAGACACATGGGCATGCACACTGATATAGGCACAGACATGGATACAGACTCATGAATACACACTGACACATGGACACAGGCATGGATACACACACGGATGCTCACACGGACACAGACACACACGGGCACTGACAGGTGGACACAGACAGACGGATATGGATGCAGACAGATGGGGACACACAGGCACAGATACAAGGATGCAGACAGAGACACACAGGGAGACGGACGCAGGCAGACACATGGACACAGGTGTGGATACACATGGACACATGTATGCAGGTACATGGACACAGGCACATGGCCATACACAAGGACATACACATGGACATAGGCTGACACATAGACACAGAGAGAGGCAGACACGCAGACACACGGGCATGGAAACAAACATGGACACCCACATGGACAAAGATGAACACACTCCTGGATGTGGACATACAGACGCACAAAGACATGGACGCATGGAAAAACAGACACACAGAGAACAGGGACACAGACACAGACAGACATATGGAGATGGACACAGGCAGGCACAGGGCTACACACATGGAACCAGACACAGGCAGAGAGACATGGATGCAGACACACAAGCACATGTGCACACGGGACGCTTTCAGGACAGACTCATGGACACAGGCAGACACACAGACCATAGAAGCAGGAAGACACATGGACAGAGACACATGGATACTGGCATGCATGCTTACACAGACAGAAACATGGACACACGAACACAGATGCAGACACACATATGGACACAGGCACACAGACAACCAGGACATGGACACACAAATGGGGACACAGACACATGGGGACATGCACACAAACACAGAACATGGATGCACACATGCAGACACAAGCTTGGGCACAGACATGCAGACACAGGACATGGATATACACGTGGGCACAGACACACTGACACAGGCAGACACATGGACAGGCATAGACACATACATGCATGGATGCAGACAATGGACACAGCAGCCACACATGGTCACAGACATAAGGATACAGACACGAAGACACATGGACACAGACACACATTCCTAAGCTAAGGTGCAGGGACATGCAGACATGTACACATCTGAACACAGGGACAAGGCAGAGACACATGGTCACGGACATAGATAGACAAATATACACACACGGACCACCAGAAGGACACATGGACACATAGAGGTGCATGGACAGACAGACACATTGACACGGACACATAGACAGACATGAACTCACGCACAGGCACACAGAAATACAAATGGACACACATGGCTGGACACAAATGGACACACAAACTCCCACCAGAACACAGACATAGACACACAGGGACAGACACCCATGGACAAATACAGACAGATGGACACCCAGACATACACATGGAGGCACAGAATCATGCACAGAAACACATACCTTGACAGACACACGCAGACACGGATGCAGAGACAGACGGACACACACACATTCAGGGACACAGGCACACAAAGACACTCGTGGTCACAAGGACAGACACACATGGACATAGGCACAAAGACTCACAAAGACACAGACTCATGCACACACAGAAACAGACACCTTCGTGGACACCTGCATGGACATTCACATGGGAACAGAGTGTCATGTAGACACACTTACATGGACACACAACCATGCAGGGACACAGAGGGACAGAAGTTGCCACAAAGACACATACAGATGCACACAGACACAGACACACTTGGACAGACACACGAAGACAGACACCTGGTCACAGGGACACACATGTGGACACAGATGGTTAAACAAACATACATGGATATACACACCCATGGACACACACACACTCACACAAGGACAGGCTCCTGAACACAGAGACATGTGGACACACACACACACGGATACAGACACAGAGATGTGCGCACACACATGAATAAACACAGACATGCATGGACACACGGATAAAGACAGACATACACAGACACACAGAGACACAAACCCATGCATGAACACACACAGACCCACACAAGGACACAGATGGACATAGACATGTTGACAGAACTACACAGATAGACACACGGACACAGACATACATGGACGCAGGGACAAATGGATACACATGCATGGACACAAATGGGCATGCAGACACACAAGGACATACAGACACGTGGACCCAGGGACACATGCATACAGACACCCAGACAGACACGGACACACATAGGTACACACATGCTCACACAGACACACAGACATGGACACACATGAACATAGAAACACATACACAGACAAACAGGGACACACACAGAGACATAGACTCAACACAGAGACATGGACAGAAACGCACGCCCCCACACCCATACAGAGACATGGACAGACAAACACACAGACACTTGCAGGGGCAGGGACACACCCATACAGACACAGCTGGACACATGGCCACTCAGACACACACAGATGGACAATATGGACTCACATGCTGACACTCACTGAGGGACACTTGCTGACAGACACACAGACATGGACCCAGCTTTGTCTCTGGGGCTCTAAAGGGCAGAGCTGGGGTCTCTGAGGTGTCTCTCCTCCTGCCAGGCTTTTCTGTTGTTCCCAGCCATGGGTTTAAAATGCCCCAGACACTCCCCTCAGAAGTCAGAGTCTCTGGGGCAGCCTGATCCCCCAGAACTCACCCGTTTGACTGTCTGGACCACTTCCTGAATGTGGGAGTTGTTAATTTCTTTCTTCAACCTTTAAAGAAAATTAAAAAACTCTGTAAAATCTAGCTGTTCTCCTTCTATAAAACCCATTTGTCAGTACTGATCAGTGCCATACTAATCAACAGGTGTCTTACATTCCCATTGTCCTACCACAGGGAGAAGCTGCTGTAATTTTAGGAAGGACAAATAAAACACCACTCAAATTCGACCTGGCCATAAGGTAAATAACTGAATGCGAAATTCTACTTTTTCAGCTTCCAAGTCAGCAGGAGATCCTGCATTGTGCACAGACAGAGCTCAGGAACATCCACTCCCGCACCTCTCCTGAGCAGCCTTGTCACTGGTATTCCTCAGCATGGCATGGACCCGTTCCACTCTCTTTGCCTCCATCCTCTTCTTAATGTCCTTAATGTTGCTGTGGAGAGAAAAGAGGAGATACAGGCCTGGTTACCAGCCCAGACAGCAGAGCAGTCGTCCTTCCCAGAAACACCAAATGTGAGGAGACTGTGTGGCAGGAGGCCTGGAGTCTTAAGCATATTTTAAGTCCCAAGTCAGGACATGTCCTGCCCCAGCAGTGGAGGCAGCACATGCAAAAGGCAAGCGTAAGGAAGAAAAAGTGTACAGGAAATTTTCCCTCCTCCAGCTTCCCAGTTTCCAGTCTATCCTCCAGTATCTATGCACGTATCTTGTTCCATGATGTCACTCATACTTTGGAGTTTACCTCTACTTCTGGATTTCACAGCTCCTTGCCCTGAGAGGAGTGGTACTTAATTTATAGACAATGTGACAGAGGCACCCAAGACATTCACTGAGTGTCCCACCCTTCTTTCCTATGAGAAACAGTGAGCAATCACTTCCCTCTTCTCTTCCAGACCATTCATGATTTACACATTCCTGTCACATTCCCTCAAGCATCTGTCCCATATGATTCCTTTTTGTGCAGAAATGGCTCCTCAGCGCTGGCTGTTCTTCTTGCTCTTTCAAAGACTGTTTTTGTTTGAGATGGCACACTGAGAAGGAGACAGCTCTACACAGACAGATCCAGTGACACAAGGCTGACTCAATCTTTTTTTTTTTCCCCTGTACAATTCCCAAAATCCTGGTTGCCACTTTGGCCACTGTGGAGCTGGGAATGAAGAGCATCCACAGCAGCTGAAGACTTCTTACCTGAGTGCCAACACCAGTCCACAGCTGGGCTATGGCCAGGGTTTTCCTTTCAGATTATATTTATTCCTGCTGAACTGAACTGCCATTTCATTGCCTGTTGCTCCAGATCCTGAAATCCTTCTGGAGCTTCTCCCAGCAGATGTGACTGTACTAGTGATATCCTACTGTCAGCAAACCATTACCTGGCGACTCCCTATTTCCTTAAAATTGCCTGAATATGCTGAATAGCTGAGAAAAGAGATTCTGGCTTGGGGCAGGACACAAAAATAGGGAGTTTTATCTGAATTTGCAACTAAAGACAGAGAGAATTTAATGAGAAGGAGGAATGAGTGAGGATTTTAGCTTCAGGATAAAGTTCTTGCAAGAACAAATAGATACATGTCTGGCTAGAAACTGGTCAATTGATTCTGTCAGTTTGTTTAAATACTGGAGCCAAGATGATCAATTCACTTAGAAGATGGAGTGGATCAGTCCCTGGAAGGGATTAATGTGAGGTCCTGACTGCAAGAGTCAGAGGTGGCAGCCAGGGACCAGCAGTGCTATTTCCTATCCTTCCCCATCAGGAGCTCCAGGCTGCTTACTGCAGATGGAACACTGTCCTGCTTGGTGCTTCGTGGCAGGAATGCTGTATTGGGGATCACAAGAGGCCTCTTTTACCCTGTAGCACTGAGTGAGATCCTGTGTCACATCCCCCTGCCTCAATTTCTTGCCAAAGGAAAAGAAAGCGTTCTCTTCCCCATCTTCACTCCCTGCCTGCAGACCAGAGCTTTGAGATCCAGCAGAAAGTGCTGCCCCAGAGCAGAACTGGGCATTACTGGTGATTCCACTGCTGTATTTACCTTTCTGACGTGTCCCTCAGCACTCGCAGCTCAGCTGCTTGCTTCTCCCTGGCCAGCTCCAGGATCCTGGCAACTTGCTGTTCAAGGGATGAATACAAGACCAAAAGGGAACAAACCAGGATGAGACACTGCACTCCACATATATCCCATTGCACCCAATCAGCCGCACACCTCCTTGCATTGAATTCCAGGAGCTATAGATTCCAAACCCACGAGGCTCAGTGCAAACACTGGCACAGCAGGGAGCTCAGTTGTGCACACACCCCACTGTGCCAGTGGATTGACACTTGTGAGACAGGAAGGTTTCATCCCCGGCTCCTCTCCCAGGTAAGAAGCCTGATTCCCAGGTGAGACAGTGCCCAAGTGTTATTTTCCCCTCAGGGTTGCACACAGCTTGCAAGGGGCTTGTCAAGCCTAAGGTGCACTGGGGAACTGAAGATTTAAAATGTATCAAAATTCCTTCAGAAAAAACTAATGGGAAAAGGCCTCCCAAGCCTGGAATCACTCCCCTTTCATTGGAACAGATAGCATATGCTGGATTTACCACCATCACCCCCATGGCTTGCACTCTGCCCCACACACCACTGTAGCTCCTGTTGGCCTTGGCTGAGTTCAGCCTACAGGACTCCCCTTACCTGGATTCTGACTTCCACCACGTCAAACAGCAGAACACACTCTGGTGGTGCCACTGGTGAACCCTCAGCCCACCTCCATGCCACCCCAGCTCCCAGGGTTCCCAGGCTCCCAGAGAGGCAGCACCTGGCAAGGTGTGAATCCACCAAACACCATATTAATTCCGTGCTAAGCCATCAGAAGAGCTGGAGCAGATGGAGCCTGATGTGCTCCAGGGCAATGCTGCTCTTTTTTTAAAAAACAGCAGACATATAAAAATGTTCCTGCAGGATTTTTAGGGCTTCTAACAAATAAGCTTCACATCTTCATTCTCAGTTACCTGGCATGGACCTGACAATGCATGTGCTAGGTGTGTCCTGGGGCTATGTTCCCAAGCTCAGTTCACTGAATGACTTGGGATTTTTTGAGCTGTCCCTGGATACCTTTTGAGGTGACACTTGCAGCCCTCACCTCAGTGGCATGCTGCTCTTTCTTCCTTCGGATCCGATTGTGGTGCTCCTCCCCAAGGTGGATGAGGTCCATCTCCAGCCTCTCCCTCAGCTCCACGAGCTGGCAGCAATTGATGCTCTCTGCTGCTTTTACAGGATTTTCACTGGTACCAGCATCACTTGGGGTCACACTCCTGCAGAGCAGAATCAGGGGCCATGCTGCTTCTTGCCAGGCCAATACAATCCCAACCTTCCCACCTGCCCTCAGTGGGAGCAACCCAGGGACATGCAGATGCCTGCACTGCTCCATCTTCCTGCGGAGAAGGGGAGCCCATGTTTCCCTGGGGATGCTTGTTTTGGTTTAGGAAGGTGACCCCCAGCTGTGGTTACCTCTTCCTCTGGGTTTTCCTTGTGCGTATGGTCCTTTTCCTGCCCCCAGGGCAGGCCAGCTCCGAAAAAAGCACAGAGTATTTCTGCAGCAGCTCCTCTCTCTGTTTGCTTCCCTTCTGCTCCAGCTCCCTCAGCTCCTTCTCCTGCCTCTTCAGCAGCTTCAAGAAGCGCTTCTTCTGCTGCAGCTCAGCAAGACTGATTGTCTCAGGCTCTGAAACACAAAATAAAAAGGCTGAACAGGGCCAGCTCCTTCCCAAGGCTTGGAGTGGAGAAACTGGAGCATACGGCTCCAACACATGTCCCTCAACCACCATATCCAAACCCAGAGAGCCCTCTGCACCACAACATGGGATGCCTCTCCCCAGGTACATATTCCGTCCCAGGGAACATTTCTCTTAGGAGTAACTTTGAAAAAAGCAATGTACATAACAATTACTTGCCAATATATCTTGAGTGAAACAGGTTTCCACTTGTGCCTTCAGTTTTGAGGCACAGTTAGGCCTGTGTTTGCAGGAATTGGCATCCCATTGCATTCAGACACCCAGAAGCAGGTGAATAACACATTGCACAGGGAGTGCAGGTGTGCTGAAGGAAACCTTCCTTGAGCCCCAAGATTCCTGGGATTTGTCTTTAGTGCTGGCTACACCAGACAGGGTTGGGACAGGTCTTTTTAATTTGGGAATGTAAGATGACAGGCAGGGCCTCAGCCCAAGTGACCAGCATGAGGAGTTACCTGTCATCTGCATCGCTTCTAACACGGCTTCATCCTTAGTGAACACTGCTGCTCCTGAAATCCCAAAAGAGGTTCCTGTTAATGTCCCATCTTGGATGTTCAGGTTGGAAATGGAACACAGCCCGTGTGAAGGATGTTTGTGTCAGTACAGAAGCATTAATTAAGCAGCCAAAATGCTTAAATGCTTGGAAACTTACCTGTGGACCCATTAGAGGGAGGAATGCTGGGTTTCCCAGTGAAGCCTGCCACCCCATTAGTCTCAGCAGATGAGAGGTTTGTCTGTGTGCCAGACCTCTAAAACAAAGATCAGAGGGAAATGAAAACTCCATTATTTCAGGCTGAATCCATGCAAGGTGCTCTAGAGAACAGAACCTGGAAAAACTCACCTCCCCTGAGGTATCCTTGAGCTTCGCCAAGCGCTTGTCCTGCAGGTTGAAGAACTTGATGGGGTTGGAGAGGGCAATAGTGAGATCTGGAAACAGAGCAGGGCTTGGTTTGGATAGCAAACAACTCATTGGCTCATTCTCCCTCCCCAGCACAGGACATTGTGAAGAAGGAATAGTTGTGTTCTCTGCTTGTAACCAATCTGTCCCTGACAGGACAAGGGAGAGAGGAAGGGAACCTCTTTCACCTCAGTCCCAGCCCCCAGCCCAAGGCCATGGCTCACAACTGATATTCAGGGCACCTTGGTGAAGTGATTTTGGGAACTCTGCTCCCAAAATCCAGGTCCAGGTTAAGATTTTTATTGCCTGCACAGCTCTCTGCTCCAATTCCAGCCCAGTGTTGTATAAACCTCATATTTTTAATAAAAATGCGATAAATCAAATTTCTCAGGATTTCCCCAATGAATAAAGTTAATTTATATAAACACAGGGGAGGAGAGAGCAACATGAGAAATATTTATAAGAGTTCCTATGGCTGATGCTGTTGCACTGTGTGGGTTTGGTCATGACTGTTGATTCCTCCATCGAGGCTTCTGTCTCATTCAGCTCTGATCCTTCTTAAATGAAGGTTCCCATATCTCAGTACCAGCAAGAACGTCCCCTCTCTTCCAACATGGAAGAGCGTCACTCCTAAAACCTCCCTAAAACCCCTGTTCTCCACAGCCCCTGAGAGATGTCACCTATTCCCTCATGGAAACCTCTCCCTGCCTCTCAATGACAGTAGGGCTGAGCCATTCCACACTGGAGCCTGGTACACCTGCACTTCACCTCAGGTGGGAGCCAAGCACAGCTGCAGTGGGAGCCTCCATGCTCTTGCCAAGGCAGCGAGGCTGTGACAGGATGCTGGCGTGCGCTCAAGTCCCACCCTGACAAGGAATTGAGGGTGCAGCAGGAAAGCACTTCCCAGGCTGGAAAAATGCTTCTGAATCAGAGTTTCGAGAGGGCCAGAAGCACTCCCTGCACATTCCAGCAGTCCCTACCTGCCCAAGCATCCGGCACGTAGTCCTTGATCTCCAGGAACACGAAGAGGGCGGGCATGGTGAGCGGCATGTTGCTCTCGCTGCGCAGGCACACGTGGTGATAGCCTGGGGCAGAGAGGGGAGGGAGCTGAGCTGGCAGCATCCTGTCCCTCCCTGTCACTGCTCCAGCAGCCCAAGGCCCTCTTTACAGGAAGGCATGGTGAGTATATCATGGGATAAAGCCAAGGCTATAACAAGATGGATTTGAAAGTTCCACTGCCTGCAGGCATGGAGATTAAGGAGCAAAGAATGCAGCTGTTTGTATTATCTTTATGACTCCCACTGGACAGATCTCAAGGGCACAAAAGCTGAAGAAATTTCCACTGATTTACCTGGGTGCAGTGCGATGATGGGAATGATACGCTGGCCAATGAACTTCCCTCCTTCTTCCCAAGCCACAATTTTGAGAGACGCCAACTCAGGCATCATGATCTAAGGGGAAAGCAGAGTAAGGCACCAGTGTCCTCACCTCTAACTCCTCCTCCTCTTCCTTCCAATTAAATAAATCCATCTCTTCAGGGATGGCACTACCCTATTTCTGCATCTTTAATTTAAGGGCACAGTTTATCACAGACATCATAGCTGAATGCCCAGAAACTCCACCAAATGCAGGCTTCTCAAGCAGACCCAGGGTCACAGGTTACCTAAAGACAAAAAAAGAGCCACAAACCCTCCAAACCACTGCTTCCAGAGAGCAGCTCACTGAAGAATGGAAAGAACTGGGATGGATAATTTAGCAAACATAGTAACATTGCTAATAAAGGCTTTTGACTCCTTCCTTCCCTGTTTTCTTGTACTATAAGATGAACTCAAAATTATTCTGCCAGGAGTGAAGCATGTGAGTCTTTCTGAAAAGAGATTTCAGCCAAGTAGGCTGAAAATATCTGGAGCTTCATACTATGCTTGACAGATGAATTGTGTCACGGGTACTTGACTTAAGTTCCCTGTGCCCTGCAGCTGGATTGGTGATCACTGAATTCTTGGGGAGAGACAGGGCAGCTTTCCATGCTCTGGCACAACTGAAAACTGGTCCCATTACTGCTCCAGTTCAGCTGTTTCTCATTGACAGTTTAACCACAGACATTCAGTTCCTTCCTGGTGCTGGAAGTTTTCCAAACTGATCAGTCTGAAGAGGGCGTCACAGAGGGGAGACTTTGGATGCCTGTTATTTCCAGAACCATTCCCAGCTACCCCTTGTCTGTTCTGGGAAACACTGACGCAGGATTGTTTTGGATATTGTTGTTTGGATGTTACCTTAGTGTGTCCAAAGCCAAGTTCAAGGTCTCCAGAGGGGAGTCCCTTTTGCTGGCACTGACCTCTCCCAGGTCAGTGCTCATGGCCATCAGGAGCTTTAAGGATTCTCCATCTAAATTACTAAGAAATGTTCTCACCTTTTCAAAAACAAAAGCCTCCTCTTTCCACACAGGGTTAATGGAGTTGGCAGTGGAGGTCAGTTTGGTTCTGTGTTTGCGTTTGGCATCCCTTGGCAGCCCAAGGAGCTCCACTTCCACGTAGGTCTTCACACTGCGGTCTGAGAGGAACTGACCAGAAAGTACCTGTGAACAAGACATGCTGACTTAGCAACTGCTGGGAAGAAGAAAACAGAAGGACCCACCCAGTCCCTCGCCCCAAAGTCACTCTCCCACCCCAAAACAGCTTTTCTACTCCAGCTCTTCTTTATCTACACCCCTATTTCTTGCTTCAGCACTTCCTCCCTCCCCACCAGCACAGCCTTGGCTGCCTCTGCACGGCAGATGCTCATTTTCCATTTTCATGTGATTATGATTAATTTAAAATAGCGACAAAACTGGGAGTTGCCACAGTAACGCTTTCCCCCAGACTCCACAGGTTTATGTGGCACTGAGAGTCCCCCTGGGTGACACAGGACAGGGTCCCCAAGCTGTACTTGCCGTGACACAGACAGTAATGGCCACCAGCCCGTCGATGCGATCCACTGAGAAGGGGTCAAACTGCTTGTCGGGGCGCCGCATGAACTCGTGCTTGAGCAGGTACCCACACTGCCCATTGAATTCAAATAGGGCCATGTTCTGCTGCATGGGGACATCTGAGAGCAGAACAACATAGTGACACAGGGCTGGGGAGGACAGGCAGCCTGTGTGCTATAAGGAAGCTGAAAGCTGCCGGAAGCTTTTAGCCCCTACGAGCCCACAGCTCTCAAAGCCATCTTGAAAACTAATTAAGCCTCTCTGCACCCTACAGGGAAAAATATTACAGCAGCTGTTGTAAGGAAGGGAAGAGGTTTGCTTGCACTTGCACCTGAAGTCATGGACAGAACTAAATTAAAACCTGCTTTAAGGAGGGTTTTTTTGGGTTTTTTTTGCATGGGAATAAGTAGGTGCCTAAGCCCCTCTGCTCCTTCCCCCTTTCATTTTGGGCCTCTTCTGAGTCTGTCTTCAGTCTGACACTTCTGAGGACATTGCCTGGTGGTTTTTGCACCTGCCTGCACTGTGTCATCCTCCTCAGAACCAACCTTGCTCTTCCCCCTTTTGTATAGAGCTCCTATGCTCTATACATAACACAGCCCTTTGAGGAAGAGGGTTAAGGAACAGCTTTCTCTCAAGGCTTTTCTTTCCTTCTCATGCTGATTGTGCAGCAAGGAAAGGCCCTGCCTCTCTGCTCAGGTCAAAATCCTGGACATAATAGCACAGACAGGTCAGTGCTGTGGCCAGATGGAGCTCTGCCTCTGCCTTGTAGAGGTGGCAGCTTGGGGAAGGGGGCCTGCAGATGCCCTCATGGATGTGATTCAGTGTGACATTGTGGAACAGGACAGCCAGAGACAGTTCCCAGGCACAGGATGACAGCAGTCCACATGTGTGTGCCGGGCATGGAAAAGTGCTGTTGGTCTGTGGGAGATGAAATCAGAGGAGAACAGCACTTTGGGAAAAGGCACATGGAATAATGACCAGGGAAATGGCAGAAAAAGAAGAGACTGGAATGAGGAACACCCAGGGACCAGCAGCACCTGACCTCACCCGCTCGGATGCTGGAGGGCACCCTGACACTCACCCATGGTCTGGAAGTTGAGTGCCACCATCTGACAACCCACGTTCCAGAACATCTGGGGCTGGTAATTGGAAGAGTCCATCCGGGTGCCTTTGGGGTAAATGCGGCTCATCTGCCACTTGTTGTATCTACAGGCACTATAGGAAACAAGTTGGGAGTGCTCCTGTTGTGCCCTGGGGCCAGCTCACATATTCCCCTTATAAAAACTGTTGGACCTCAGCTATCAAATGCTCAGAGCCTTCCAGACAAGTCCGCAGAGGCCCAGGCTCCTTACGCACTCCCTACACATTCCACTTAAGGATGAGCATCTGGCAGCCTTGGCATTGGCTACAGCAGGATGCATCCTGTCAAGAATCTCCCTCACACTCCAAGCAGCCAGTGGCACTGGGAAAGGGCTGCCAAAAGGATACTCCACAAACTGCAGGGGGAACTTGCTCAGTAGATCGCCAGCCTTCATCTCGGTGAAGGAAGAGATGACATAACTCCGGTTCTTCTCTAGAAACAGGAGATTGTATTTAGGAGCAAGGCACGCCCAGTCCCCGTTCTGCAGGGGGGGACTGATGAAGTCAGGAAGCACTTGGCGTGGATTCCAAAGGGACTGAGCCTGACTTACTGGCAGAGACCTCGAAGGAGTTGAATTTGATGGGCTGTATGTAGTTAACCAGGCTGGACATTTCCTCGTACGCCGTCACTTCCAGGCCAGCTGTGCCCTGAGCAGAAAACAATCCAAAAGAAGACAGATGAAGAGACCTTCCCTGCAGAATGGACAAACTGCAGTGGAGCCTCCCAGTCACAGAGTCAAAGAGCTCTGGTGCCTGCCCGGACCAGAGTGCTTCAGTTTCTCTGGCTTCCCAGTCCTACAGCTCCATGGTGGGCAGGGGCACAGAATCTCCAGGTGGCTGGGCAAAAGTGGAACCAAGGCACATGGAAAGATTCCAAGGAGGATGTACAAAGCCAGTAACCTCTTTAACCCCTCAGAACAAAGGATACCAAGGAGATGGAAATGGGAAATAGACTTATTATTCAAAGGAATTCTGATCTCCTCCCTCCCTCTTCAGCAGCCCCACTTTCAGTAACAACTTCTTAGACCAAGGCTAAGCCTCTCCGACACCCCCAAGGCAGACAGTTATCTCCAAATCATGCAGAGTCAGCAGTAACTCCTCTGCCACATTCTTTACGCTTGCAACAAAATTTCTCTTCTTCAGTTTCTTCAGAAAAAGGCTTGTTGCATGGGGGATGGAAAGCCCTGACAGGTTCATTACCCTTTGCACTTCGGGTTCATCTCTATTCAGTAGGATGAGGCCCCAGAGAAAAATGGAATCCAACAAAAATCCAAACAGAAAAGAAAAAGAACCAACAGTGGCAGTACCTCATCTGACTGCATCTTTTTAATTTCCTCTTCATCCAGGTTTCTGAGCTGTTCATCCTCTTCCTCTGGCTCCTCTTCAGCCACATCACCTGCCCAGACTAAACACACAGGCTCTCGTCAGTGGTATGGATCAGCAGGACACAGACAGGACCCTGCAGGCTGCTGGCATTGGAGGGCTCTTCCAAACCTCACCACCAAGTAATGCTGAAACACTGAGGGGAAGAATTCTACAATTTTATTGGCCAAATCCGAATATGAACTTGTACACTGAGGACCAGCACACCCAGGAGACCAAATCATTCCTGCTGCAGGCTTCCCTCACACCCAGGAGTGACAGTCACTGGGCTGTTTACCCTCCAAATAAATGTGGGAATAAATGTCCCTTTCCAGGTGTTCTGCAGCGGTGCTCACCTTGTCCTCACACGACTTCACGTGCTCTTACCATGACAGAGAATGTGCTATCACAGGATCCCTGAGCCCAAGAGGTGACGGGAAGGGAAAAGAGCTGCAGGTTTTATGAACCTCCAGGACCCTCAGGGTGAAGAATTAGGCTGTGGTGAATTTGTGGTTATCAGAGAGCTACAAGCAGTAAAAAATTATTCCCCTCCTTCAACCCAAAATCAGTGTGTACCACTGGATCACTATGAGGTGATGGGCCGGATGTAAATGATTGTCTCTTTTAGCTGGACTGAGTGTTCAAAGTATTCTGAAGATTTAATTTCTCTTCCAATTTTCTGCTGCTGCTTGGGCTGATAATGACTACTGCTGGCTTGCCTGAAGCTTGTATTGGGTGGTTTGGAAGGCTTTGCCCATCCATTTTATTAGCCCCACTTCCCTTCAGACATACCAATATCTTCGGCATCCACTGAGGTTGGCTGCTCAGTAGTTTCTGGTTCCATGTTCCTCCCTTTCTTCAAAGAGTTCTGCCTCTTCCCAGACATAGATTGGTTCTTTTTGTTTTTAATCAAGATTTTCCTTAAGAGATCCTTAGGACTCGGCAGAGGAACTCCTGGCTTCAGCTGCAACAAATAAACTTCATCACAGAGAGAATTCAAACCCTCACCTCTCCTGTCCCCCTATCAATTGCCAGTGCACAGATACATCTCTCAGCCACTGTACACCCGATTTCCTCCATCTGCCAGCATATCCCACTAGATTAATGCAGATTTTTCCTAAGATTTCACCTGTGATTTCAGACCAGCATTTTGCACCTCCCAGGCTCTGCCATGCTGCCTAGCTACCCATCCTGCTAAAAAAACACCTACATGGCCTGAAGGCATCCGCATACCTCTGGCTTCACATTCCACCTACTTCTCTCATTATATCCCAGATCCTCAGTCCCTCATCAGCACTCAGGCCAGATTTAAACATTGCCTGCAGCAGATTTAAAAAAGATCTCAGAGGAGGTGGCTCAAGACAAGGACATGTGACAAGACTGCACAGACAGCAAAGGCCTGTTAATAGCTGAGCTGATCCCTGCACTGCTCCCCCCCCACCATCCCTCTGTTCCTATTGCCTGGACATGGTGCTGGACTGTGGGCAGCTGCTGCTGGCTCGCTGCTTTTTTCCAGCTCTTCTTTGGATCTTAGTGCTCTCAAAGAGATGCTTGGGCCAGGTGCCTCAGCTGCCCCTCCTCTACACACTGCAAGGACCTGCCTCGTGCCCTGCAAAGCACAAGCCCTGCTCAGCTGTTTGAAGCCGTGTCCCCTGACACCAGTGACACCAAGGGTGTCACTGGGCTCACAGAAATACCTGTTGTACAGGTAAGATGAAGACTGGGGTCAAGCAGATGGGGAGCTTTCCTCAGTTATTCCAAGCACATGGCACTGACCAGCCCACCTATGCTTGGAAGGGAATATTTCCAGCCTAGAAGCAGGATTAGGCTCTTGTTCTCGTTTCCAAATGCTGGCAGAGCCAGCACTGCCATGTACAGAATATACCTGGTATTCCCGGTACATCCTGGCCACCCAGAGCCGCTCAGGTGGCAGAGTATTAAACAAGAAAACCTCTGTGGCAGAGCCTTCCACCCATCCCTACAAACTACGATCCATATCCACAGCACTGTGTTTGTTGAGGCACCTCCCAGCCCCAGGAGTGACCGTGCTTTCCAGAAAGGCCTCCCCAGGGCCCTCCTGCCCCAGCCCCCTCGTACCGGGTATTTCTCCAGTGGCTCTGTCAGCAGCATGTCCCCAAAAATGGTTCGGCAGTACTCGGCCATCTTTGCCTGCTGCTTGGGCCTAAGAGAGATCAGGCAGGAGTGAAGAGAAAAGCAAATGCCCAAATCCAGACTTTGGCATGAATGACCAACTTGCGATCCATGTCCTCTACCCAGAACACCATCTCAGCTATGCAGATGTTGAGGTCCCCCCATTCCCAACCCAAGTCCCATGCTCATACTCTCCAATCCCAAGGCAAAAGGCTGCACAACTGTGATCACTCCACTTTGCAGGCTTGTCTCTCAGCTCTGACCCACCTCTAGTTGCTTCAGAAACCTCAATTAATGCTTCACTTCAGCTCAGCACTCGCTTAAAACCCAGCAGCCCTTGCCTGTGTATTTTCAGCCCTGGACACAGCAGACAGTTCTCCCAATCACCAAATACTCACGAGTCCACATGGTTCTCGAAGGACAGGATCACAGGGTACGGAGATGTTTTAAAAGCACTTTCTGCAATGGCCTCGATGGCATCCTGAAGGAGAGACCATGGTCAGAGAGAGCTCAGCACTCATTAATAACAGACACACAGCTGACCTCCCACTGAACAAACTCCAAAATTGTTTTTCAGGAGCTCCTTTCAAAGTCACTAAACTTTTCCCAGTAGGAAGGTGAGAAGTGTCACCTTTTGCACACCTGCCCATATTTCCTGCTCCAGAGGATCCACGCTGAGTTAAACTCAGCAGCTTTCACCAAAATGAAGCTGAAAATGCAAGAAGGTGATTTTTTGGTTTTGCTGGATAGCTCAGTGTACACATCACTGCACGTGAGAGTAACTGGCCAGAGGGACAAACCCCTGCCCCAAGCACCTTGAACTGGCACAGAAAGGTGTGTGCAGCATGAGATTAAACCACTGCAAACTCTATCCTACTCACCTCAGAACCCGCCCAATTTTCTATCATTTCTGCTGCTTATAAAATTATTTTGCCTGGTAGCAGAGAGAACTGGAGTGTTCAGTCACCAGCTGTGCTGACATTTCAAATGCAAATACCATGAAAACCTTCTCAGAATTAATGATGTAAGAAAAAATAATAATATTTTCCCCAAGCCCCTGTTAAACTACCACAAACTTTCCACTATTTTCCCTTCTGGTGCTGCTAATTGGTAAAGAAGTGCCATTTGCTCCTTTGCAATTACAGTCCCTTGATCATCCCAAATCCTGGATCAGCCGTGACCTCAGCACGGAGGGAGGCTGCCACAGCTGCTCCTCCATGGACCACTGGGAGTCTGTCACAGAAGCCTCAAGGCTCTGAGGAGAAGCCTCAGACAATGCTACTAAAAGGCCACAGGAATTGTAGTGGAAGGAAGGACTATGTGTTATGTAAAACCAAAACCCAGCACATGCTGTGTTAGCAGGTTATAATTTCCTTGAGGAATAGTCCCAGGCTTCAGCAGAACTCTGCAATTACAGCAGCTACAAATGCCATTATTTCTGTTCTATCTGCAGTGAACTGCTGTGCAAAAAGCAGCAGTGATACCACAGGGCTTTAGAGATTACTGAATCTGAGGGTGACAACACCTCTGACCTTAAGGACTGGTTTGGTTGGTTGTTTTCTTCCCCCTCACACATAAATATTTTAGTATTAGTGAAGTATGGGAATTAGGGGGAAGATACAGAAGCAAAATAAAGAGCTGGAAAAAAACATCTAAAGTGCCTCTACCTGTTGGCAGCAGCTGTGTAAGAGTGCTGAAAAAAAGTCAGTGGGATGCCTTTATTTGCACCCTGCAAGCTGAGGATAAATGCCCTGTACTGCCTGGCTTTGTGCTCTGCTTTGGAAGCCTGAGAGCTGAATCCTCAGGGAAGCCAGCTACTCCAAAGAACACATTCAAACACTCAGGTCATTAGGAAGGAATTGAACCCTATTCTTCCAAAAGCCTCCACTTGAGGCTGTCAGCCACAGAAACCTGCAGACCAGAAGATAAACTGTTTTAACTGTGTGTGTTCTAAAAGCCATCCTGTTTGCCCCTCTGATGTGCCTCTATCTATAAATCCACCAGCCTCGTGCCACGTTCTGTCCATCCATCCTGTGACACAGCCCTGTGTACACAGACATCTCTGCTTAGCCACCTTTCATTGGCTTTCACCTGACTTCCCACATTTCCCTCCTCCATTCATCCATCCATCTTCATACAGCTATCAACCTCTCTGCTACTCCTCCCATTCCAAAAATGTACGAACTCCAACCTAGTGCTTATCTGTTCGCTTTTCCTTCTACCCACACATTCATTCACTTGTCACCTCACCATCAATCTTTTCCTCTCAAATGTCTTTGCCCTCAGCCATCTGGCTCCCTCAGCAATCAATCTAAAAGCAGGCAGAGGAAAGCATCCATGGAGAAAGCTCTTCCCTACCTTGAAGAGGATCTCAGTTGTCATGGTGAAGCCGTGGGTGATGATGGGCTCCTCGTCTGGGGGCCGACCCTTCCAGCAGTCCAGCTCCACACAGCGGCAGCCGGCCAGCAGTGTCTGGCGGTACATTTCGGGAGAGGATGTCCCAGAAAACTGCCCAGCTGCAGGAGAGAAGCTCAGCATTAGCAACTCACACAGGATAGCTCCTGCACAAATAGGGGCAACAGGAATCCCCACCAGCCTTCAGCAGGTGGACACAGCAGACTGACAAGATGTTTTCAGTTGCAGGGTGACACTGCTTCATGTCATGCAGCATTTAGAGTCAGCCCAGCCCTCAAAACCCCCAGGGCACACGTCTGCCTGGTTGATTGTGTCCCTCCCCTGCCCCTGGGTGTCCTTCCCAGACATACCGTACCTGTCAGATAGGTGTTGTGTGAGGAATTGATGTAGTAGTGTGACAGTGGCTGGGTCATGTCCTGGTACAGCATCAGCTTGTCCATCACTATCAGGTTGTTCTCAGGGCCACACAGGAACCAGACCATCCCTTCTGGAGAAAGCTGCCCTGCATGGCCGAAAAAGCTGTTAATGGTCCTCAAACAGAACAGTTCTGGCACCTCTTTGGAAGTGCCTTGCAACACAGGGGGCTGTGGGAGCCAGGCTGATTGCTCCCCTGGGAAGTAGGATGGCAGAAGGCACGAGATCTTCTGCTTTCATCCCACCTTTATAGCAAGAGCCTTGGGCTGAACAATATTCACCTCTCTGAATGTTAAACGTGCTGGGCTCATACTTCTCTATCAGGCTCTGCACCTGCTCGGGTTTGGCTGGCGGGAAAAGGATGTCATTGAGGCGGGTGTCGCGCTGCTTCTTGTTGATGAATTTTGCCAGGTGCTCTTTGGTCATATAGGGCTTTGCTTTTAGATGGCTGCAGTGAGAGAATCACAGAGGGGCAGAGGTAAGGCCTGGGAATTACCCCTGAAACATTTTCACATAGGAGAGGTTGGTCCTTCCTCAGGCTGATCCTCCCATATATTTCAGCGTCCTGTAGTGACTCTCCACAGTGAGATCTCATACTTTTTATTAAGGCAGTGAGTGAAGGCATTAAATGACCTGGGATCCTGCCCTTCTAAGGCTTAAGGCCAGACAAACCACACGACATTAAATCCCTTCCTTCCTATCTATATTTTGCCATCAGAGATCAAGTTCTGGGCTGTGGCTTGAGGCAAACTTACTGCGAGGTAAATATCTCATCAATCTCGGGCCGTGGACACAGATTCATGAGGAATGTTTTGTACACAGGCTCAGGGAAGTCCTCAGGGTTGATGGCATCATTCTGAGAACACAATGAAGATGTGTCAGAACCACAAACCTGTGACAGCTCTTACCTGTCTCCTAACATCCACAGCTCAGCCCTTGACTGTGACAATCCCAGTAAGTGGAACATCTGGCCAGGTGTTGCTGCTCCTTGTGCCACACAGTGCAAGTGCTGGAGTCACAAGTGTTACAGGAAGGCAGCCAGAACAGATGCCAACAGGCCAGAGTTAAGGCCTGGGATTGGTAGGGTAAGGTAAGCAACTATGAGCATCTCAGCTGATGTTTTTTTTACAGCCAAGGGCATCCCAGTCAGGGCAGGGAAAAAGACCCTTTTTAAGCTCATGAGACTTCTGGATACCCAGAGAAACCCATACCTTGCCATTTGGCAGATGACAAGCACTTAATGCTTCTTCCACCCTCTTTTTGTCTGCAGGGAACATCTGAAAAATACTGACCAGAGAGACAAACAAATATCACCATGGAGCAGGAGAGAAGTTTGGGGGCTGGAGCTGCACGCAGTGCAGGACATTCCAAATGCAGAGCAAGGGAGACAGGCAAGACAACTGTAAGCATGAAGCAGCAAAGACAGACAGTGTTTCTCCAGAGGAATAACTGATAAACTGAGTTTGATAAACCTACATAGGATTTTTTTGACTGCTGATTTAAAGCAGAAATTCTGTATTTCTGCTATGGACTCTGTAAGAGCCCTGTCACTCAAAACCCCTCTCATGTCCTTGTCTACCCCTCTTGGAGGTGCTTCCTACGGTACTGTGGAGAGGTAAAAGCAACTGAACCTTCCCTCCTTGCAGAACATTCCTGTCAAGAGTACCATGGTCTCCTTCACAGGTAAATCCAGCCCCAGCTCTGTTAAGCTCCCGGAATCACAGGTGCTCACAGCAAACATGGGAACAAGGAGTGCCCTGTGCTGCCAGGAGGGAGTGCCTGGCGGGGGCTGCAGCAGCTCATGCAAACCCTGCCCTTTGCAAGGCAAAACTGCAGCAGCCTTGGTATGATTCCAGAGGGATTTACATATTTAAAGGGAACAGCAAATGCTCGTGGAATTTTCAGGGGTTTCGAAAGCCTTACATTTACCTGCACCTGGAGATATTGAGTATTTTTATAAACCTGGTTCTTAATCTGGGCTATTTCATGGTCTACATTTTTACCATTCTGAAGAAGCAGGCCCTGAGGAGAGGTACAGTCTGTATCAGATTTTTTTTTTTAGCTTGTTTCAGAGGAATAAGCTGCTTTCTCCCTGTAGCAACACTACCTTGCTTGCATTTTAAAGATTAATTCAAAGCACTCTTCCCTAGTGTGTTATTCATTACAGACCTACAGATTTTTAACAGCCCTTTGATGAATACTCTGGTTTCTGACAATGAAATTCTGCTGGTTGGTGGTTTAGAAAACAAATAACAAAAAATGTTTAGTGTTGAATAAAGCTCAGCCCTCCAGGAGCCCATTTAGTCAGCAGAGCTCTAATCCAGCACAGTTCTGCCTTACGACATACCCTGGGGCCTGTGTTTATTTGGGGTGATTAGTGCTCACCTCTTGTGATGCTGTAACACAGCAGAGCACAGACAGAGAGCAGAGCAGTTCAAAACTTCCCAAATGCACTGTCTGCAGCTCCTTATTCTTAAAACAAAAGGTAATTGATAGACTCAAAAGGGAATTCAACATGGCAGTGTTGCCTTTTGTCATTCTTCAAGCTAAATCAACACAGAGGAACCACAGGACCAGTCCTGGAGAGATTTTACTTGAGAAGACATTGAATGGCACAAAACCAGTTCCAGATTCGTGCCACACAGTGTATGGGAGAAGGGACAGGCTGGCCTTTGCTTCCCACTCTAATGGGAGGCCTGATGCACAAGGCCAAGCTGGGTACAGAGAAGGACAAATCTCCATCTGCTCTGCTCCTAAACCAGCACTAAGACTGGCCCAGAGCCTGCTTCACTCTCATGCACATCCAGAGTGAAGGCTGCAGGACTAAGGAAGTGGGGAAGGACTGAATTGGTCACACAGGGAGAAAGGTGATAAGAGAAGCAAGGGAGCCCTGCTGCAGGTGAGCTGGGGAGGGGGAGTCCAGCAAAGAGCTCTCCAAATACAGAACTCCTTGCAGGAAAGCAAAACAATCTTACACTCATCCACATATCAGCTCAGGCTTGTTTTATAATCTGAGATCAGAATTTTACCCAAGTTGCTTTGTTTCGTTGATTTTTTTCCTTGGCAATGACCAGGAAGTGATATCTGTGGCTATTTAAGCCATTTCTTGCTGTAGATGAAGGCCACAAAGTCTCCTTTCCAGACTCAAATTATGTGTCACCTAGGTGCAGCAGGAGCCCTTCCAAGGCCCGGACACAGAAGGGAAGTTCTCTGCCTCTTAGGTGCAGGAAGAGCTGAAGCCACTGAGCAGCCATCCTCTCACCAGTTGCTCTGCCTGTAGTCTGACTGAACACACAATAAAACAAATATCCACACTCACTTCCGGACAGGAATCTTTCCCTCTTCATTCAGTTGCAACTTCAGCTTCACCAGACTGTGGGAAAAAAACAAACAAAGACAACAAATAATGCACTTAGTCAATCTTAAGAGATACTACTAAGTAAGAAGAAAGAAAAAATATGTAATTGGGAAAACAATCTAACAGTTACTGAAAATCAGGGTCCTATAGACCATCAGCTTAACCTTTGCATGACTCAGGCCTAGGTCTGGAGGCTGCCAAAGGACCTCGATGCTTAGAAGTCTTTTTTTCTTTCCAGTACTGATAGAAAGGGAAGGACACGGATGTTTCAGACAGCAAAGCTTCTCAGAAAGGACTTACATTTTCTCTAGGAAGGTGTAGCGGGGAGCGTTGTACGTGAGGGGATTCCGGGCAATGGCCATGATATCCTCAGCCCAGTCCTGGAACAAAGAGGGCAGAGGAATTTGGGCATTATGAAACCATTCCAAGAAGTACACAGCAAACATGGAAAGGGCTGAATCCTGGAATGGTTTGGGTTGGAAGGGACTTTAAAGTCCATCCAGTCCGACATCCTGCCATGGCCAGGGACACCTTCCACTATCTCAGGTTGCTCCAAGCCTCATCCAATCTGACCTTGAACACTTCCAGGGACAGGACAGGCACAGCTTCTCTGGGTAACCTGTGCCAGGGCCTCCCAGTCTCACAGGGAAGAAATTCTACTCACATTCACTCAAAAATCTACCCTCTTCCAGTTTAAAACTGTTACCCCTTATCCTGTCTGATAGTACTGGGCTTGACTCAATCACCTTCCTCCCACCTAATAAACACAGGAGCTGAAACTTTTCCACTTCTCAGCTGCCTATTCATCCATACAAAATACACGAAGGACAACAATCACCAATCTTCTACTGGTGCTTCTCCATGCAGGGCCGAAGCTTCTAGAATTATGGAGATACCACGCCTGACTGGAACATAAACCTTCTCGATTATAACCTTGTCAGTAATGCTGACAGGGCTCAGGCCCCTCTCCTTCTCTGCTCTCCACTGAATGCCCCAATCCTTAGTGGCTCTCAGTACTTCCATGACCTCAGGCCCTGATACCTTGCAAATATTCTCCTTGTAGGACACAAAGTTATGGAAAGTGAGGTCAACCATGTCAGGGCCAGATACAATCGTCAGGGTCTTCAGCAGGAAGGTGCTGTGAGGGTGATCCAAGTTAAAAACCTCTCGGAGCTTCAGGGACTGCAAAAGAAACAGAACAGATGGGGGTGACTGGAAAACGAGAAAATGGTAACAAAAAAAAACCAAAACCACAGACTCCAATACACACATTGGCCCAAATTCACAGCAAGCAAAATTGCTTAGTGCAATGTTCCTTTCCTTGGCTTTCCTTATTTTTTGTCTTTATTCTGGAGTCTGCATTACTGGATCCTCCATGAGACAAACCATCATAACTAACACCCCTGCACAAGTCTGAAAAAGAGTTGGAGACTGCTCTTAAAGAAATTTCTTCTGAAACTCCAGGCTGGACTTGCAGACAAGCAGGAGAGGGTTTGGCCTACTTGTGCCAGAGGTGTGTAACCAGTTGATTTTAACAAAACACACACACTAAAAAAGTGCATTAGTGTTACACTCTTATGTGTAACCTCCTTCCACAAGAAAGATGGTTTTTGGGATCCCCTGTCACCTCAGAGCTCGGTTCTTTCCCTCCAAACCCCATTTTCTGCTGCTGTCTCTTGATTGTAGTGGTTTTTTCCACAGCCATTTCAGTACCCTACAGCAATGGCTCACCAGAGACTTGTTTTGTTAAGTGTGAGGCTCATCCGATCAGTGGTACTTGGATTGCAGCACCATATGAAAGTATTTATAGAATCCTTTAAATTATTCAGCATTTTCTGCATTCCTATGCGTTGTATCACTAAGCCAAGGTATCCAAGGTATCCCAGAGTTTTACTGATGATGCTATTTATAATGGGAAGATAAAATTTCCATTCATAGAATAAAGCACAGCGATCCATTATCTGAAGTGCAGGACAAATCCCTGTCCAAGCAAACACGGAGCTGTCAGAGCACCTGCTCCTTTAGAAACAGGGCAAAATCCACAGCCTGGAACTGTCAGAGCAGGTCAGACTTGGAAGTTAAACTGGAGCTGGTATCTGAGTGCACCTGCAGGTTTCAGTCTGCACCATGTCACACACAGAGCTGTATACAGATTTTACAAGGAACTACAGAATTTTTTCACTGCAATTTTCCAAATTTCTGGAGCAATATTGCATTTGCAATATCTGTAGCAAACAGGCATCTTAAAGAAAAACAGGATGGGCTAGACTGTAACTCAGGATGACCTGACTGCTGTCTTTCATTTTGGAAAAGCATCTCTCCAAGGGGGTAATTCTGAAACCTGTTTAATCCCAGATCATTTAGAGGGAGGGAAGGAAAGGAATATTATTTGCTTATTTTCTACAAGGGAGTTTCGAAAATGGCTCCTTCTTGCTTTCTGAGCCATTTTCATTCACCAAACTGGGCACCACCAAACACCCACATCTCCTTCCCACGCTTGGGCCAACTTCTTGTTGGAGCTCAGCTTTCCAGTGTCAGCAGCAAAGCGTTGGGATTGTAACCCTAAACTTAACTTCATCTTGCAAATGCACCAGCATTTATTCAGCTCCAGGGCTGTACGGGAGAGGCGGCCCAAACAATGGTGAACTTGTGGTTGTGATGAACTCATTTCCTGCATTTGTTATCCGGGGCTCCTCCCAGCCCTTCCTTCTCCCCACGCTGCTCTCTAGCAGACGTTCATCACCTGGCTCTCTCCAGACCTTTCTGTTCAGGCCTTGTCCCCAGCAAGCTGAGTGCTTTTGCCCTCATCCAGGCAGTGATGCATCCAACACCCAACGAAGATGTGAGAGAGTACCAGAGAATGTGTGCAGGAGCCCTAAATCTGATGCCAGATCATGTCTCTTTCACAGCCTGAACTCGTATAGTGCCTTGTGCCACAGCTTCACTCTGGGATTACTCACTGCCATCTTGCAGGCAGCAATAAAGGAAAAATAGGAATTGCTGCATGAAAAGCAGGACATGCATATTAGCCATGCAAATCAGAAGGGACACACGATTAGCAAATCCCCTTAAAAAAACCCAGACAAGCAGAAAACAACCCACTGGCAGAGTGGCTGAAATGTGGTGTTAGCTGGTGTTTCTCGTCCCACCCTCCTGATTTCCCTAAAATCCTCAGCTGTACTGAGATCCACAGTCCAGAGAGAAGCAAATTCTCATGCAAATATAAACAAAGAGTCTGAGGCAGATGCAGGACAGAGCAGGATGGTCCTTTCTCTGTCTGAAAGGGGGCAGAGTCAACTGACGGCAGGACCTGCTGTGTTACTGTGCCCTGACAGAGCTATGCCTTGTGGCACTAGGACAACAAATCTTCTCTTTTGGCGAAGAGAGGTCTTGTCAGAAGGGGAAAAGGAAGCTCAAAGGTATTTCTGATGCCATTGGCTCCAGAGGTAACGCTCCTGTCCCCATTAGCCTTGCTGCTCCATCCTGGAGGTGTTGGCTGCAGAATGGGGAGGGCCAGCCTGTCCCTGTGCCAAGCATCTCAGGGACACAGGCAGACAAAAATCCACAGTGAAGCACTCTCAGCTCTCAGTGTCTTATCTAAAGGAACTCGAAAATGCAGCAGCTCAGATTCCCAGGTTCAGAATAGTCCATGCTATTCTGCAATCCAGCAGGTACACACTGCCATGGACAGAGGAGACTCTCTGTGGCCTCAGAGCTCACTGCACATCGATGGCAGAGGCAGGAGGGTGCAGCACGGCAAGGGCCATCATTCACATGTGCCCATTTCCTTGCTTGGCTCCTGCTCCACCATCTCTAAACCCTTTGCCAGACACAGACCTATACCTGCTTCTCTCTTGCACACTCACAGATTGGTGTCTCCATATGGTTCCATATGATCACTCTCTCCAGTTGGAGGGCTGGAATTAGACTTAGTTCAGCTCCATCCTAGGCTCACAAATTGCTGAATCCCAATGCCAGAGCTGCTCATCCCCTGTGCTGCAGCAGAACCACTGACCACCCACAGTGTTTACAGCCCATGGCCCATAGCCCACGGCTCAACTCTGAGAGCACTTGATTGTCCTGCATGGTTCCTCAACATTCCCACTGGCTCCAACTTTATAATCTCAAAACATGATTACTGAAATGCCTCAGTATCATTTTGTCCCTGTACATGTGCAGTTCAGGCCACATCTCCAGGTTCAACACCAACAGAATGTGGACAGAGTGTGAAGTTGGTTTATAATCATTACAACCAGAAAGTACAACTTTTGTTTTTATTAAAAAATATGCCTGTTCAAAGCCAATGCCTCCTGAAACATCTAAACAAACCCCAAGACACAGCCAATAGCCCAGAAGTCTGGCCTAAAACATAGTGTATTTTGGCCTTAATTATTATTATTATTACATTCTCCATCAGCATTCTGGGGTCTTGGTACCTAAAAAAAAAAAAAAAAACAAACCCACGAAAAGCTCCACAAATGGAGCAGCCCTTATTGTTCCTCATTATTGAAATGAAAACACAGACCTGAGTGTAAATAACAGCCTAATCTGTATCGGCACAATGCTGAACTACATTTAATAGCTTTTTAATCTTGTCTCCTTGCTGTTCTAAGGCCCTGCTCATTCTTATCTTTATAACTCTTGAATACATGCCAAGGTTCGTTCTGCCCCATTTAAAAAAAAAAAAATCTTAAAGAAAAGTCACAGCAGAAACGCAAAGCTGCTCTCAAAGAGCCTTGCAGGGGCAGGTGAGCAGGGGAGCCCTGCACAGGCGTAGGAGGGGCCAGGAGGATTCTGCTCTGTGATGAGACGAGGGCTGGGCCGGGCAGGTGAGGGCACAGCAGGGCCGTTCCCAGTTAGAGGCGGCTCCTATGGCTGCCAGTCCCTTTTCAGGCTGTGCTGGGCACTACCTGCTCCCCAACCATCCCTAACCTTGGATGGGGTCCCAGCTGTAACCTGTGCTGGCAGTGCACAGAACAGCAGGTCCCTTCTCAAGTGATTTAACACGTGGCTGCTTTGGTGTTATTCTTCTTCTTTGTGTGTGTAGAGGCTACAAAGAAAAATCACAAATCTGCAGGGTGGGAAAGTGCTACTGAAAGCAAGGAACTCCCAACATACAGTGACCCGCTCCCTCCCAGGGAGGCTCGTCAGTGCCATGGGACTGGAAAACTCACGGCAGGTTACATCCTTGAGCCACAGCCCAAACCTGCACAGACCCCTGCTGTGGAAAGCAGTGGCACAGATGCTCTCCATTAAGCACTCTTTCTTCTGGATTTCCTTCAGTCACAATCTAGTACGAAAACCAGGCCACAAGCTTTGCCTCAGAGCAGCTGTGTATTGACTGAGGCATCACTTGCAGGGAAGGAGAAAGGATGCTCCTTTTGTTGCTGGTGCCATCCACAGCTCTTCCTACGCTGTGATCCTGTTCTTCTTGTTCTAAATAAGGCAAATGGCTCATTTCTTCTCCACTTCCAGGCAGTGAAACAAGCAACTCTTTGTATTAATTCCAACAGTTCTATTCCACAACCATTCCAAGCCCCTATTTTGTAATAGGGCAGAGAGCACCCATGTTCCTTCTTCCACCTCAAAACAGATTTTATTAGCTTCACTACACCAGTTTTTGATATGTATGCCTTTTGTAACAACGCCCCACACATAGCTGCCCCATGTGGAGGGTGTGGTGGTTCATGTGAAGAATTCTTCCCTGCTTTCTGCATTCCTTTGTAAAACTCTGTTCTCAGGAGAGCCAAATGAACATGACCCTAAAGGCTTTAAGCCAGAGGCATCATGGATAGCACAGCTACATGTAAGAATTTTCCAGACTCAGATGGCACATCTTTGGTTCAGCACCCCTTCAGTGTTCACACAAGACCTCCCAGGATCCACACGGGAAAGGTGGATAAGGAGCCAGTCTAGTGCATTTTACTACATGTCATCACAGAATTCCTGAAAACTCCCTGAAATAAAAAGGGGACTTATTTCAAATGAGTCTCTGTAAAATGCAGAATTCAAAAAGCACTTGGGATTTTCCCAGCAAAGGTTGTCATCAAATGCATTTCTTCTACCCACTGAGAATGCTTAATAAATCACTTAATAAAGTGCTTGACCTTTGCTTAGTTTTTCTTCAAAAATGAGCTGCAGCCAATTCCCAGGACTCTAAAATCCAATCCCTGGCCTATTGCAGCTAGAACAGAGCAGCTCCATGCAGATGCCCAGGGAAAAGCACTGGAACAGGGCAAATGCACTGGCACTTCCCTGACACATTCCTATAGCTCATCTAGGATTCATCAGCTTCCTAACCCAGAGCCATTATCTCATATTTAATAACCTTCTAAGGGCATTTCCTTCTTGAACTGACATTTTATACTCACATTTCCATGACTGTGCAGGAAGCATCACCCATGGCATGGTGATATGAGGAGGGACAGCAGCAGCAGCACCTCCTGCTTGTGCCACTCCTCCCTCTGGAAAATTCCACCTTATATGGAGCTCCTGCACTGGAAGAAACCCTGAGTAACTGCTTCAAACCCTGAGGAACTTGTTTGTGCTCCCCTTCTTCATTCAACTCCTGATTTTACAGCACTCCACATCCCTTTCACCTTACTCCTTCTGCCAGAACACAGTCCCTCCCACTAAGATGCTCTGCCCCCAGCAGCCACTTCCTTAGTTAATCCTGCTGCTCTTCCATACCTTTTCCAGTTCTCACCTAATTTAAGAGTCCACTAGAATTGCACATAAATATGGGTCCATTTGGAGTGTACACAACAGCATAACTTTCTAATGATTTCCTTATAATTCCTAACATACAGTTTAGTTTTAGGGGGCAAATACTGCTGAACACTACAATGATATTTTACCATACACCCACGATGTTTTCTGAGTAGCAACAGTCAACTCAGGGCCTGATATTACTGAAGTATGATGGATTTTTTCTGTGTGCATTGCCTGATTGTTATCTGTATAAAATGTATCACTCATTAGATCATGCAGTCAATCAGCAATTCAAGGTCTTCCTACAAACCAGCCTGATTTTATTATCCCAAATAAATCTGTACCATCAGCAAACTATCTTCTCCTGGTACTCTACAAATAGTCTTACTTAACTAATTCCTAAAATCTAGGACATGTTTCTCCAGCCTCCTGTTGCCACCAGGACATCCACCCAAGGCCTCAGTACTTCCACCCTGTATCATCTATATCAAAGAACAATTCATTTTGCCAACAGGTTATTCCTCAAAGTTTAACACCCCAGAAAAGAGCATCTCATACCTGTCCTTTAAGTCAGCCTCCTCCTTAGTGTGTCCCATCAGGAGGGAAGAACCAATGCTAACAGCCCCAAATATTTTATTCTCTCAAAAAAATGATTTTTTTAAAAAGAAGATGAGTACTGTTCTTGAGCTCTGCTGTGCCTTTAGCACCCACCTTATTATCGTGTTTTGAGAAATATTGGTCTTGGGCAGCTCTGAACAAACATCTTCAGAGGAGATTGAGAAAACAGCCACACAACTTATGCAAAAGGCTGCTTGAGGCTCAGTAGATATTGCAAAACCTTTCCCTTTTGCCTTAGAGAGTCACCTGTGTCACCCCATGACCCATCAGCTTTACTCCTTTGGTCCTTTTTCCACCTTTGAGCTTTACTGCAGTTTTCTGCTTGCCTTCTCCATACATGGAAAAGTTAAAAACAAACAAATAAAAGTCCCAGAAACAAAGTCCTAACAAGGGTTGCAAGAAGTTTCAATTATAACTGAAATTGAGAACAAAGCCCTGATCACGTGCAAATGTAAAAATACATGGCAGAGGGAAGAAAAATAAACTAGTTTTTCTGAAAATGCATTTTCTTCCCTTTAAAGGGAAAAACCCCAGCGCACATACTGTTGGAATGGCATTGTAACTCCAGGATTGTGGGTACCCTGTGCATCTTTACACAAGAGAGCTCCAGTGACTCAGTGCAGGAGCATCAGTCTCCAGCAAGACTTATTGGTGCAGCAGGGCACTTGAAAGGGGAATTGGTTTTCCTGGCTTTCTGACATATTCCTTCCAACGAGCCCACCTACCATAGTCTGGAAGTGCCACTTTTGGGTGCACAGAGGGCCTCTGGGAGGTCAGAGACAAAAGTCAAGATGGCTTTTCTGTATTTACATAGCTGTGATGTAAGGAGATGAGATCCTCTCTACTTTCTTCCTACAGAAATCCAGGACAAATGGTCTGAGCTCCTGCCAAAACCACAGACAACCTGCCTTTCCATTGAAACATTGGACAAAAAGAAGCTGCGGACTCACCTTGGGCATTTTGGCAAATCGTCCCGCTCGGGTGTCTCGGATGCTGGTGATATCCAGAATTTCCCTTTCCTACAACAGAATAAGGATAAGGAAAATGAGGAAAGACAAAGGAGGAAAGAAAGCACTCCATGACAGAGTCCCCAGAAGCTGTAGTGCAGATTTGGCTCAATGTCTTTCCCAGTGGAAATGCTCTTCCAGCAGGAAAAAGGCAGGGAGGGAAGCCATTCCCATAGAGGACACTGCACAGCCTTCCCCAGGCAGCCCCTCCATGTCCTCACTACTGGCGTGTTGTCTTGTTTGTTCTTTTAATATCCAACCTGAATTTCCTTCCTCTGTTACTAATTTTTCTTCTCACCATGGGTCTGGAGAACAAATTATACTTGTTGCAGCAGCTAATATTATTTTCCAAGATCACAAAGAGGACAATGTGGATGCCATGTCTTCTGGCTGTATCCCCATGTTATTGTTAAGCAGGACAGTAATTTTACTCCTCATTCCCCTCCTTTCTGAGTCTCTAGTGCAAAACTTTACTAGTCCTAGTCCCTTACTTTAGCTGCTAATCAACAGCATATTCCAGGAATGCAAGACCCCTTCCAGTCTGGGTTTCCTTGTGGCAGCTATGCTTTCTGGCCCCTGCTGCTTTCCCAGGTATCCCAATGAAGGATCTCCCTTTCCATGGTGACACCAGCTCCCCTTGCCTCACTTCATGCTCCACTTCTTTCTGCTGGAATTCTTAGAGCAGAAATTCTACTGCCCAAGTGAACCTTGAAGGCAGAACCAGAGCATCAGAGACATCAAGGGGAATCAGTCCCCAGTGTTGTAACTGTTCCCAGGGGATGTGGCTGCAGCAGTGCCCAGCCCCAGCTGGCACTGGGCACAATCTCAGGAAAAGCAAAGCTCACCCAAACCCACCAGATCCCTGGCCAGGGCCCATGCAGGACTGTCTGACTCTGTCATGGCATGTAGGTCAGGCAGAGGAAGTAGAGCTGAACCACAGCCTGCTCTGGAAAGCGGAAGTAAGCCCAGCCTTCCACCTCCCTCTCCATCACTTGATGCTACTCATCAGTGAGGAACTGAATTCTCTTTCCTCCATGTGTTGCCTGTCCCTCTCCTCCAGCAGCTGGCATCCTGTGCTTTGCTCTGGCAGCCTGCACACATCACCCTGAGCGCAGTCTCCAGACCCCACGTAGGCCCTACATCACTATGGACACAACTTTTAAATTAAACTGTCTAAAACCCCAATGAGTCAATTGATGGCCCTACTGTACAGAGTAGGAGAATGCTGTATCTTGCTGGGTGACAGGGATATCAGCACAACTGTTCTCCATGAAGGACACATAATGAGCTTTGCAGGAGTCCAAATGCTGGCATGAAAGGCACAGAAAGACCACACTCACACCGTCAGTTCTTGCTCTTTCCTGGTGCTGTGAAGACCATCCTGCCACTGACCAGCTCCCACTCCTTGGTGGGGTGTCCCCTGCTAAGAGGAACAAGCATGGCAGTCTGCTTCCAAGTGCAGGACTTGAGCACTTGCAGTATTGACATCTCACACAAACCTGACCTGGCTTATTGGAGCCCAGGCTGTGCCGTCTCAGCACTTACTGTGTTCTGATGGGTCCAGTACACGTAAAAGCCCTGGGGATCCACTCGCAGAATCACAGGAGAAGCACTCGATGTTTCCTGACAGAAAAACAACATCAAAAGAAAGAATGTTGGCACCTTGGGTGACTTGGAGAAAACATCCTGGGACATGAGGTTCCCAGTTCAAATACAGATCCAGGCAGGTGAACCCCCTCTGGGATTTATGGGAATGAACACAAGGATTTTAGGACATCTCTAGAGTGACACTGCAAGGCTCTGGAAGCTGAAGCCTGAGTCTCATCTAATCTGTGCATTTAACAAGAACACTCTCTTGGAGTTTTCTACTCAAAGAACTGAGAGAACAAAGTATCTGGAGATTCAATTAATTGTTTCATTTGAAAAGTCTTGACCTGCTTCATTCTACGAGCTCAGGAGTAGACCAGGCCAAGCAGAGAAAGCATTCATCCATAGGATCTCCCATCCCGGTGCTCATGCAGATTATCTGGGCTCCTAGTCAGAAAGGCTTCAAGGAGGGGATCCATCAATGCAGCATCATTATGCTGCTTTAGGTGGGGATTCTGAAACTTCATAGACTGTCTCTACACAGACCATCAAAAGAAGCAGCTGGGCAGACACCCACACCAGAAGCTCAAATCAGATGAAATTATTTGGGGCTGATCTTGAACCCCACGCAGACATTTCTGGGAAGGCTCCAAATTCAGGAAGCTGGAACACCTCACTGCTAAGATGAAACCAGTAATGAGGTCTGGAAGTTGTGCTTCTCTCTTGGCCTCAGGTTCTTCAGTTTGTTACTCACTCTACAGTCTATCTGTATTGTCAGGGACCTCAGTTTCCATACACAATATTTACAGTAAATGCTCATTGCACAGCACATTGTATGTGGTCCTTTTGCTGCCTCCTGTCTTCCTCCCATGTGCCAGGGCCAGCACAGGCCTGCCCAGCACCATTTCCATGTTCTCAGAGCTCTTGGCTGGATCCCTGCACACATGGCCATGGAGTGCACAACAGGCCCCACAGTACCACCACAGAGTATTGTGCCATGTTCTAGATTACCCTTATCTCCCACAAAGCAGCTTTCTGGAGGGTGAGCTGATGCTGCAAGGAAGTGCTGCCAGCCAGGCTCCTGGGCCGTGCCAGGCCTGCCTGGGGATGCAGGCAGCCTCTCCAATGGGGTGGCCCCTGGCAGCAAAGGAAATGGACAATCCTACAGAAGACAGTCTGGCAGCCAAACCAGCTGCTTTTCACTCTGTGGGACAAAGAGCAAACGCTGTCTACTAAAATCCTGTAATTCATAATCTTTCAGAGACAGGAACAGTTTTGACTCTACTTTGAGGACTCAGAGGCAGCACAGAGCCAAACCCACAGCCATCTAACCCACTCAAGAGGTCAGCTACTACCCTGTGCCTTAGCTGGGGTTCTGACAGGGCCCCCAGCTGATTCTTCAACTCAGCTACCACCCATGTAAGTAGGACTTTACTTCTTCAGTCTGCTTAGGAGCCCCAGCTTGCTGGATGCTGAACAAAGCACTGCAGAGCTGCCCCTCACCCTAAGGTCCTGTAACTAACTCCATGGGACAAGTCAGAACAGTTCTGCCTGTCAGGGATCCATTGCTCTCTCCTCTAGACAGTGCCTTACCAAAGCTGGACAAGGTGAGGGCTCTGTAGAAAAAATGTGGGTTTGCTTTTCTTGCTTAAAGGCCCTAGTTCAGTCCCAAGCTGAATAGTGATGTAAGAGGCCAACCTGATCTTCCTGAACTGCTTTGCCTCACTTAGCCTGGAAAGAGTTCAAAACTGTTACCAACACTACAGTTAGGTCAATTAAAAGAGAGACAAAAAACACAACACTCATGAAATCTAAAGCACAGCAATCCTGCAATCTGGAGATCTTGTCATCATCCTCTGCAGCCTGTTCTAACCATGGGTTGGGAAAGCCCAGTGTGATGAAGCAATGTGACCAGATCAGCCCACTCATGGAGAAGCCTTTCTTTATTGGTGGAGATCAAGCCTGTAAACTACTTAGTTGAGGCAACCTCTTAGAAATATTTATAAATATATAAACCTTAAGGAAAGATCCAGACAGGAATTGAGCTCACTAATCAACAGCTACAGCAGCAAATAAACATCGGTGGGCCTTGGAAGCCCAACTTGACTCACCTTGGGTTTCAGGGGAACCTATCCCAGGAATACCCAGGGAAGTACTTAACAGCTTCAAATTATTGGGAGAGTGGTCCCCAAGGACTGAGCACAAAGTTATCAACAATTTTAGACAAGTTTGACTACTGTTATTCTGAGAAAGCAGATTTTAAATTCCAAGAAGCCCCAAGTGCACTCTGCAGGCAGTGTGCCCACAGGAAAGAGGAAGGCTGCACTTTCCACTGTAGCCGGGTGTCATCCTCCTGTTTATGTACTGCTAACGGAGCAACTGGCAGCCATATTCCAAGCCATATTCATCATATCCATCCTTTCTGCCAGCTGCACAGTAGCTGCTCTCATTTCCCAGTGCCACTGGACCACCCCACTGATGCTGTGCACAAGGGATCCACTCCCCCACACTCCTGTGGGATTTAACACTCTATTCCAGCCTCATACTCACGAAAGTGCTAAACCCTCGTGCACTGCTGCTGCAGGCTCCTTCTGATCATCTCATTTGCAACACCACATCAACATCTCCCCAGATCCCTGTGAATAACCATAACCTGGGCTCCCCACCTTTTATCAACATTCATGCTCAACAGCAGACAGTTCATCTCCAGACAGCACAGATGGGCAGCTGCTCTCCTCCTGCTCGGGTTTGTGGGTGCTGGGGTAAACACTCCTTTGCCTCCTTAGAAAGTGAGGAGGGGAACCCTTACATTCCAATGAACTCTATGCTTTCTGCTCCTCACACAGAAAGGCAGTGACTGCAAAGCAGCTGTTTTGAAGGTAAAGAGGACAATGAGCTGAAGAGAGCAGCAGTTTGCTGCAGCAGCCTGAGACTTCAGCCCTGTTAAAGCGCAGGCCCTTTGCTGCTCGGTCATTCCCAGACCCAGGGGCCAGGCAGGCGTGGGAGGCCATGGCTCACCCCCAATACACTCAGGCAACAGGGCCATAAGAGGAAGCAGCTTGGAGCTGATTTCATCTCTATCTGCAAAGTGCAGTAAGTGCTCTTTGCTCTGGAGTAGATCCTACCGCTCATGCTTCTCCAGAAAGTCCAAAAGCGGCTTATGCATCTCATGCCACAGAGGCTCCTAGCAGCAATCACCTCCCTGAGGGCTGGACCTTGTGTCCTACACCAGGGGCTGCACACACAAAGCCAGTGCACACTCACTCCATTTGTTTCTATCCTCCACTACAAGATGCGTAGAAATCACATCCCCAACCCCTTACACATGCCTCCTTAATTTGAGTCCTCAGCTTTCGTATTCTTCCGTGTTCCCTCTCCCTGTCCAGAGATCTCTGCTGTCAGGTGGGATAGCACACTGAGCACAGGCCCCCAGCCTCCCCACAAACTGTGACCTAATCAGTGCCTCCATGCCACCACAGCCTAGGGAAGGAACACCCCAGTACTCACATCATCCCACTTGATGAATCGGTCACCCTTGCAGAGGTACTCCTTCACCTCCGTGGGCTGCAGGACGGGGTTCAGCACGGACATGGTCCTGCAGATGTGCTCCTCAGCTACCAGAAGCAAGAGCAGCTGCACAGTTCACTCCTCCTTAGCCCCCTCTCCTCTATCTCTGCCTCTCATGTGGCAGGGCGTTCTGCCATGGCCACTGTTGGCATCGGAGAGCAAACAACCTCTTATATCCCAGCCCAATTTAGGAGGGGCAGGAACAGGCAGGCGAGGAGCGATGAATCTGCATTGTAAATCAACAGCTCTCCAGGCAAGCAGAGCCTCACCCAAGGTCACCCAGAGGGAGGCTGGCGATGGCTAAGTGCTCGTGGGCACAAACGCCCACCGTCCCTCCGGGAGGGATCCACTCCTTGGAGCTGTGCTGGTGAGGCACCCGGCTCGATGAACTTCCGCAACTCAACTTCCTTAAATACTCCCTTGACGAAATACAGGCATTGCCAGAAATGCTCCAACTGCTCCAGCAGCTGTGCTTACGGAGTAGTTCAGCTCTGACTACAGGCAGACTGCCCCCTTCATGCAACAAGCCGGATGTCCCAGGAAATCAACTCGTTCCTTGCTCTGGAAAGATTCCATTTCTGAGGCCACTCGCTGCACTGTCCAGCCTTAAACAGTTTTCCTTTCTCTTATGGGCTCTTCTGAATGTCAGCCTCAAAGTGAGACGGACCAGCAGGGCAGCTGGAAATTCCCCAGATGAAATAAAACATTGCCAGAGTCCCAAGGAACTACTCTATTCCCTGGATTCACTTGGTCTGTGGCAGATTGTGGGACAAAGAATAGGAGAGGTGGGCAAGGTGGGAATTATAGTGACAAGTCTGCAGGGAAGTGACCAAAAGCAGAACCTGTTAAAGGCAAACAGGGGCAAAACGAGACTCTGCTCCCGACCTTGGAATGAAGGAATTCCTTTTCCTTCATTCCAGCAGCAGAGGAGGAAAGGAACTCCACTGGCTGATGGGCACTGGCTAAGCTGGAGAGCAACTTATGAAAACGCCTGACATGGGCAAGATCAATTTTAGTCAGAGGCAGAGCCTCACAACTAATTACAAGTGGAAATAACTGTTGCTATGATTCCTGTGCATTCCCAGGCACACAGTGGGATGTCATCCTCATCTCCTATCAAAGGCAAAGATGCCATTGCTCAAGAGGGACAAGCTGCTGGCAGAAGTAGCACAGACTCTCTAAGAAGGGAGGGAACAAATCCCCACACCCCCCCCCAAGGGGAGCCAACTGCATGTTTTGTTCTTTCCTTTCTTTACAGACCTGATGTGATAAGTCTGGCACTTTGGAGCAGCCTAGACAGCTGGGGGAGTGGTCACTGAAGGAACTCTAAGGGCATTCTCAGGTGTTAGTGGCATGAGGCAGGAGAGATTAAGTGGAACTCAAGCAAGTGCTCCAACTGTAGAACAATAAAGGCAGTAATCAGAGCTCCCTGCTGCAGGAAAAGAGAACCCTCAGCAAATCCAACATCCTTTCAAGAGGTTTACTTGCAAAAAACTCCCTAGGAATAGGAGAGCTTCCACATTTCCAGCTACCATGGCATTTTCTGCACTTATCAATCTTGCCCTTACAGGAATTGGCTATCCATGGGAAGGCTATTGGCCCTATTTCTTTAGGGTCATTGGGATATTCCAGGCCCAGTGTCACCAGGATCCCACACACAGGGAAAGAGGCTACTCCCAAGCAGAGAAGCAGAAGATGACAAAGTGTGTAGTGAGGAGCCAAAGTTCTCTGTAATCGCCTGATCCCTTCTGCAAGGTCAGAACTGCTTCCCTTTAAATTAGGGAGCAGCAATGGAGAGAATAGAGAGCATCAATCTTGCTCAGAGCTGCTGCAGTCCTCCCAGCCTCTGGAACACTGACAGCACTGCAGGAAGGCCCTGAAGGTCACAGCTATGAAGCAGTGGAGGTGGGATGAGCTTTGCCACCTGGTACTGCTGAGGGCAGGTGAGATCAGTCACTGCTACTGGATCCCATGGCCTGACTAGTATTATCAGTTATCACAGCTTTGTGAACCAAGTGTGCTTCCTGCCAGGGCCTCACTGAGAGGCTGCTTCTCTCCTCTCACACCCGGATATTCATCAGCTTTCTCTGCCTCATCAACAAATAGAGTAAGCAAGAATCCTGCCACAGCTCAATTCACATGTCACTCAAGATCAGTTTCCTCTAAGGAATAAAATCTTAATTCAATAAATAATAAAATCTTAATTAAGACCCAAACCAAACACAAGCAGCATGAAGAGCAGTGCCAAGTTGGTGGCTGCTCTGTGAGGTTAATGAGATGCCCAACAGCAAAGGCCAAATCCCCTCTTGCACAAAGGCTGTCACAAAAGCTGCAGCTCCCTTTCTTTTGCCCAACCCAGCCTCCTTATCTTCCACTCCACACTCCTTGCTCTGTAGGAGCCTCCATCCCTTGCAAGCAGAGATGGCTGATGGGGCTGTGATAGGACAGAGCAGCAGTCCTGCCCTCTGCAGAGAGTTCCAACATCAGAGCAGGCTGGAACAGCAGCACACGAGCAGTATTTGTTTATTCCAACCATCCTTTATTTTTCTCTCTTGTGAGGACTATTACCAAGTGCACACTCATCCCACATCCCTCTGTCTCCTTGCTTTCCTACCATGTCTTCACCACCAGGCAACCCATCACTTGGTACAACAGTTTTGATATGCAAACATTTCCCATTTTTGTTTAATACTCTTCCTTCTCTCCCTGTGTTACCTATCCAGCATCCTGTACCTCCTCCAAGGTGCATACAGCAGCAAGGCAAGCAGCATCACCCTTCAGATAACATTTAGGAGACAAGGTTTGCAGACATTCATTTAAGCCACACTGTGAAACCCCCTTGATGGGATGGCTCCTGACTTCCAGGAAATTACTCTCTAACCTCCACCCCAGCTTACTCCTGGCACACAGAAAATCCATAAGAAATCTCTCCCAGCGTTGTTGCAGGATATTTATACTTTGCCATGTGTTATGCTGTCCTCTAGTGAAGAGCTGTGACACTGCACACCAGCAATGAACTCCCAGCTCTGCAAATGCCAGCCCATCCCATTGCTCCTGTGGCTGCTCTGCCCTCAGAGCTCAGGCAATCCGGAAAGGATTAACGATACCATGAAGACCACAAAGCCAATATTTTCTCACCACCCTGGAGAGCTGAATACTGAGTGTGTGTACAGGGGCATATCTTGTGTCCCACTTTGAGCTGAAACCACAAGGCCAAGGACTCCTGACAGCTCTCAGCATGACTCTTGGCCTTGATTCATAAAAGTCAGATGGCAGTGGACTATGGCACAGAGAAGTGTCCACAGATACCACAAAACCATAAAAGCAGTGAAGTCTTGTGCAAAAAAAGAAACCCAAACCCAAAGAAACTGTCTGTCCAATCACCAAGACATGGTTAGACCCATAATTAACTGCTCACTGGGCAGAGTGTGTTGTATTTAGAGCACTGACAGCTTTCAGCATATTTCCAAACAGCACAGTGAGTGCTGCAAGCAAGATCACGCCATATTTAAACATCCCATACATTCCTGCAGTGCCATGTCACTGCTGCCCAGGGCTGGTTGATGCCTTTCCTGAATGCTGGGAAAAGAACAAGACTTTTCAGGACAGGTCATTAACAGAAAAGGAAAAGCATGAGAAGCAGCAGCACACAAACAACATGCCCATCTCATGGTACACTTCAGTAGCAAAATAACAAGAACAGGAAAGCAACTTGTACCACACCTGGAGGTGGATGCAGTCAGTTTCCCCCTGTATTCACCCTCAGTACAAAACACTGCACAGGAAATCAGGATACTGGGGGTGGAAGCCCCATTTTGCTCTTAAGCTCATCAACATTTCCTCCCCACTCCACCAACCCAGCTTACACCAACTGCTTGCCTACTCAGCTCACAAAACTGAACAGATGTCAGCCATGGTCCTCCCTGGCCCTTCCACAAACTTCATTTCTCCACATGCTAGCCCAAAGATCTTATTTCTGTAATACCTAGCCTCAATCTACAGCACTCTCCTGCTTCCTGCAAAGGACTTTTTACAGCTCAGAGAGATGTCCCAGGCATCCCATCCAGTGTTCTGCTACTCTCAGAAGTAGGGCCTGTGTGGAGGGAATCTATCTCAGGCCAGCAATCTTCCCTTAATTAAGTTTTCCCTATCCTGCAGCACTGGGATGCTATTCACTGACTGTGATCATGGGAAATCAATAACACAGATTTATTTAGGTACATCCTTCAGGGGCCCTTGGACAGCAAACAAACATCCCACTGTAACAGGTAGCAGCAGAATTCAAGCTTCTTAGTGGACCCTCAGACCTGAGAAGTCAAAATTAAAGGAGGTTATAAAGAACAAGAGCCTGCCGAGCAGTTTTTGGAGTGGTGGGAGGAAAGCTGTTCAGGGGCTCTGCAGCTCTCCTTCCTTGGCAGGAGTCCCTAAGAGCACCACATACCCCTGACTGTCTCCAGTAAGGGATCTCTTTTGTGCTCTTTAGGAAGAATTCTTGAGTGGGATGATTTGCAAGCTGTGTCTAGCTGTGTCAGACTAAGTCACTGACTTTACAAGACCCCAGAGCTCCAGTTTTGCACCACAGAAGTCCACTCAGAGCACAGCTTGGTGTTTCTGCTAAAACCCCAAGGACAAAGCAAACACCATTACAGCAGCTCCTTTAGAGGTGGTTGTTAGCAAGGAGCTCTGTTTAGGAAGAGAGGCACACAGCTGCCTGGAGAGATGCTCACACCCAGATATTTTTCCACAATAAAGTGAAAAGCTTTCGCCTGACTTTGGCAAAATTCTTCACCTTTAATGAACATGAGTCTTGTCCCACTCAAAGCCCTGAGAGCAGAGAGTTGGCAGGGAGAAGAGAGCCTTAAGAGCATCAAATTTCTTTAATAATACCATGGAATTGTGTGTTTTAGGAAGGGCAAGTCTCCAATGCAGCACAAATGTGTCACAAATAAATGCAACACGGAGGTGAAGCTGTTGGGCTGAAGACAGAACATCTCAAGCCCATCACACTCACTACATTTGCTGGGAATGTTCCAACAATTCCTCTGCACATTTGGCCTTATCCAGTTACTAAATAGAGAAAGCTGAATACATGTTTTGACAATAAACAGATACATCTATCATATTGCTACTGATATTGGTGGATATGAGTGGATACATGTAACATTTGGTTGGATGGTTCATCTAGAGGTCGGCTTTGGCTCAGGGCCTGCTGTTCAGGCCTCAGTACTTCAACTTGACAAGCACCAGGCAAAAACTGTCAAGACCTCACGAGCCCGAGGCATTCCCTGAACATGTCAATCCTCTGCCTCTTAACTGGAATTAAGCGAGAGCATAGGGAAAGGACTTGTGGGAGGTAGAAACTCATCATCATTTCACCTGCTGAAGGAGAAGGGGCTGGACCAAACTCTTAACTGAGGAAAAACACATTAAAAAATTAATAGAAAAAACCATTTTACAAGAATTGCTATAAATATATATGTTTAATTAAATTTAAACATATATGGCTCAAGCAATTTTGTGCATATAACCTCTAGAACACCACAGAAGAGGCAATTCTATATCCCAGGAAAGTTTTGCCAGCTGGGAACTATCAGTTAATTCTGACTAGGTGAGAGACATTTGACTTTAAGTAGAACACAGGTGTAACCAATCAGCACAAGAGAGGCCCACGGCACACAGAGAAGTCCAAAAACTGGCTAACATTTCCCAGGCATACAGCAGCATTTTGTGATCATTAAATACTCCAAGAGGCCACAGCATGTAGTTCAAAATTGTTTGGGTTGGAACAGACCTTGAAAAATCATCTAGTCCACCCCCCCCAGCCCAAATGGGCAGGTTTCATCTCCAAAACTGCTTTGCCCATGTAAGAACAAACAGCCACACACTCCATGCTTGAGGAGCTTCACAGCCCCTTGCAAAGGCTCCTTTTGCTGCTGGACACTGGGAGCTCCCTGCCCTGCCCACTCAGTGCACACAGACCAGCATGGCAATGCATCCTCTTCATATACACACAGCAGACCTGGAACTTCTAATCAACACAATCCTCCCTTTTCAAGAATTACAGTTATTTTGAAGCTACTCCATTTATTTCATAACATATAAACGTTATGAGGCTTCTTGGGGAAGACTCTTTGGGTAACAGACAGTTCTCCAGTTGCTGTAGCCTCCCCCAGAACTACAAGTCCTGGTTTACAAGAGATTTCTTCTGCAACCACTACACCTGACTGATCTCAGATTGAAGGGAGGGAGAAAACGATTGCAGAAGGCTCAACTACATCATTCCCAAAAGTAATTTTCTTGTACCATAAAGAAAGCAAGGCAAATTTATACCGGAAATCAGCATTTTAGTCGCCTTTTGAACAAGACAATAGAACAACTTTGTAGGGAACTAACACCTGTGGAGTAAGATGAAGCCATACCTTAAGAGGAGATTTAGATTGCATCAATAGCGGGTTAGGAAGAGCCCAGATTGGACAAAATAAAGGCAGCCTTTCCCTCTAAGAATTGACGTTTTGCTCGGGCACCCCTGCAGCCTCACAGAGGTGCAGGCAGCTCATACCTGCATCAGGGAGACACCAAGAAGTAACTCCTCGGGAGGGCAAGGTAGAGAGAGGACACTCCTGACCTCCTCCAGCGTTGGGCATGTTTCCAGGAGGCCGTTCAGAAACCTTCCTGCGGCTCGGCTGGTGATGCCCCGCTCTCTGAGGCACCGCTCACCGGCCCCCCCCCTCTCGTCGAGGCGGGCAAAGGAGGGAGGTGCGTGCCGGGGGCTCATTTTAAAAGTAGTACGGTCTCCTCCCCCTGCCCTCCCTCCTTCCCTCCCTGCCCTCCCTCCCCTCCTGTCGTTGCCGCCCCTCAGGGCGGGGTTGCCCCCTACGCTCCGCCCGTCGC
>JAHLSL010000216.1:298533-327449 GCA_025920805.1 Petroica traversi | reverse complement strand
GCCGGGGATGCGGCCGCGGGGCTCGGCCGAGGATGGAGACCGATGGCTCGCCCGTCCCTGCGGCACTGTGCAGCGCCCGTGGAGACTGACCGGAGACTGACCTGGAGACTGACTCGGCCCCGTTTGGACTCGATGGAACTGCGGTATCTTCTTTTCCCCCCGGTTTTTCCTCAAAAGGGAATTTTGTGGCTTCGTTTTCTTCCTCACCAGGGCTAGCTTCTCCCTTTGAACCCGCATTGAATTCCTGCGCTGTTTATGCCAGTCTGTTACCTATACAAGGATATCAGTGTCCAAAATTCCTCGCTATTTACAGGATCAGCTGGGAACAATACGAATTTAGAGGCTGTAATCCATTGTTGAAGTAAAAACAGTTTTGTTTAATGATGAGCATAAACTTATTTAAAATATGTGGAAGGTAAATTGACTTGTTTACTATATTAAAATATTTTCCCAATATGAAAGTCTCTGTAACAAAGTATGTTCTCTTCGGTGGTGGGAGGAGGAATGCTGAACTGGAAGGGATCAGAGTAGCAAAAATTTGGCCACTGCAATGGTGGTATATGATGTTGATTCATTTGTCATTGGTCTCCGTAGGTGAGGCTGAAGAAACCTCTGTACATGCCTAAATGCTGTTAATTGTGGAAGCGAAGCAGTGGTGCTGGAAAGGTTTGGTCTGTGCGGGCAGAGCAGGTGGAGATGTGGTGGTGGGTGCTGGTGGGCTCTGAGCTGCAGGGTGGTTGTACCCTTGTGCTGCTGCCTGCAAGGGATGGCAGTGCTTAGGGATCGTCCTGCACCTCGGGGGCATGTGGAACCAGAGTAGGTCTGGGCCAGGCAGCTCCTGATGTGTCCCGGGAAGGCTCTCCTCCAAGGTTCGTGGTTTCCTGCCCTGTGGTACTCAGAAAACTTCTATTCCTTGATGAGCAGGGTGCAAAAATGTCCTTTAATGACTCTGGGGTATGGAATATGAACTAGGAAACCATAAGAGCCATGTTCTTCCAAGCTGCTGCTTTCCAGATGGATAGATTCAGCTGAATCTGTGAGGCTGCCAGGCTGTGCTGCACCCCTATGAAAGAATCACAGCAGTTCAGATTCCTTCTGCTGAGGGATGCAAATGTACTGTAATGTGGCATACGTATTTCAGGTGTGCAGATCACAAAGGTACCATAAAATATGACATTTGGCTGCTTGAAAAGAGCTGTTCCCTATCAAAATCGGAGTTTGTGACTGTGGTGATTTGTTAAGGCTGTATCATCAGCTGGGCATTGCCTTTACAGCATCTGTGAAATGCAGAACCAGGAACAGAGGGCTTGCAGGGAGAAATGAGGCAAAAAGAGAGTGGTTTGTGATCTTTTTACCCTCCTTTCCAGTTTTCTGGGAAGCGTGCAGAAAAGGCTGTGCGTTGTTATAACAGAAAGCTGGTGGGAAGGACAAAACGATCCCGCTTAGTCACTTTAGCCAAAATCGTGGGATCACTGCCACCCTCCTGCAGGGCAGGTGGAGAAACTGGAAGCACTGTGCCAGCAGACGGGTGCCCTGCAGCTATTACCTCCCGAGCTGCTTCTCTGCTCTCCCTGTTCATCCGCCAGAGCAAGGCTGAGTATCCCGGAGCAGCACCAGCTCCTGGCCCCACGGGTGTCTGTTCTGTGAGTGGGTGATTTCATTCCCTTGGTGGTTCTGCCTGCAGTGTGTTGATCCCTCTCCGTGGGGCTGCGCACACCCATGGCAGTTCCAGGCCATTTGCTGGCCTTGGGATACACCTCTGGTTGTGGGGGAAAGTTCCTTAGCACCCTGAGGGAGGAGTGAGTGACAGAGAAACCAGGCTCATTGTGGTGCCAGTTGAGTTTAGTCTGCTCCTCGGCTCGGGTGCTAAATGCAGAACCAGTTGGGAAGTGTCTCTGAGAAGGAGCTTGTGTTTAACTTGTAAAACCTTTGGAGATAAAGCTGTGTGCAATAACATGGATGCTGGGATTTCTCTGCTGCTAGCCCGCAGCTCAGAGCCGGTGACTCTGTAGCGGCTCTGAACGGTGCATCCAATGTGTGTTGAGTGTCCAGGGCCTCCTGGCATCCTTCACTTTAACTACAGTTGCTCTCAAGAAGACTAATAGAGCCTGGCTGCGTGGTGCAGAGGGGAGAGGAAGTGAATGGAATTAAATGGGCTGCGTGGCCCTCTTCCAACCTGTCGTGTAACTGCTGAAAGACGCCTTGTACTCTGGGGCAGGAACAACCTAAAGCTCTTTACCTGGTTTGTGGTTTTGGTAGCAACGGATCTCTGGGACAGAGACAGTGCTCAGATCTGCTGGATCAAAGGGAGCAGGCCCTTCACTGATGGCTGCCTCCCCTTCTAGAGCTAAAAATAGTTGATGAGCCAGTACGAGGATGGTTGTGGCTGTCTGCATTCCTGTAGGAAAGTGCAGGCTTGGTGAGTTCCCAGACTGTGTTTTTGCATCTTCTCCTCTGCTGACAAACAGATTTCAGTGAAATGCTGCTATTTCCGTACCTATTACAACTGGCTTTGGAGCATCCTGGGGCTTCACTCTGGTTGTACTGAGCATGGAAGTGAGGGGAAGCTGCCTGGGGAAGATGCAGAGGGTTGTGGCCTGTCGGCCTAATGGCCAGGGAGCTTTGGTGATTTCAGCACCATTTGGTTTTCCAAATCTTCTGGACCCATATTGTTCAGCTACAATCTCTTCCCCATCCTTTTCCTAGCCAGGAATCGTAGCCTTCCAGAGGCAGATATGTCCCCGTTGGGATGCTGTTGCCAGCCTGTGATGAGCCCGTTGCTGTGCTTCTTACTCTTTTCATGACAGACTGTCGAAGAAATCGGTGACTAAGTGCACTTTGCAAATACTCTAGTAACAAAATGGCTCGTCTGGACTGGCTTCTAGGTGTAAGCTAACTTAAAATTTAGGGCACTAGGGATTTCTTGGGAAGTAGATTGGCTGCAACAGATACTTGGACTGGGAATTTTTGCATTATGTTGCCATTGTTGGACTGAGCCAGTCATCTGCATCTCAACAGAATTGCTTCAGTGCCCTAAAATGGTGCAGTCACCAGTCTGGGGTAAAGCTGAGGTTTAAAAGGCAGATGGTTGTGTCATCTGCTGTGTTACTTCAGCTCCAGTTCACCCTTTCCCTTTCATTGCTCCTAAAAAAAAATAATAAAATTCAGGTTCACTTAATATGATTGTAGCAGGCAAGGCAAGGCACAGGCTTGCATGTTGCTTCCTAGGTAGAAATGAATGTAACCTTGTGATTCAGATGTTGATTCCAATCCTTGGAATTGCTGGAGAGGGTTATTCCCTTCACACAATTGCTGTCCTGTGTGTCACCTGCCAACAGAGCTGTGCCATATTCCCAGTGAGTGCATGTTGGTGAGGAAGGGAGATGTCTGGAAGTGGTGGGGTGAAGGAGATACTCAAATGTTAGTGAAATATCTTATAGACCTTTGCTTTTTTGATAGAAGGAGATGATCAAGAGTTTCAGAACTGACTCTGGGATGCTCCTGTAAAGGCACAATGGCTGTAAGCAAATGGCTGAAATTCTGGCATCTGTGCTTCTATTTTTTTTTACTTCATTTTTTATTGATTAAACATGGTAATAATTTTGTAATGCAAAGTTTTGAGACTGTGTATCATTTAAGGCCCGAGTTCCAAATTTTTGTCCTCTGAGAGCCTTTAAGAAATGGTGGCACAGGGAACAGAGGATGTTTGTCCAAATCTCCTTGGCTCTCTTCTTGCACAGATGCCACTGGTTTACACCTATTTATTGACATCTAATACCTGCCCTCTGCCTGTGCACACTGGTTTTGTTCCAATGAGCCCTGTTTGTTCAAGGAGAGTATTTGGTGCAACTCGCGTGCAGAGGGACCAGAAGGAAGGGAAATAGCAGGAAAAAGAGTTACTGGAGCATGTAATCTGCTCCAGCAGCTGGCTCACGTTTCCATCTCTAAAAGCTCTCTTTTCCCCCGTGCGCATTCTCTGGCAGGCTCATCTGATGCAATGCACATCATCTTAATCCCAGATTCCTGTGCTGTATTTCTGATAGGGAATCTTGGCTCAATCCCTGAGCATAGCTGAAAAATCAGTTGTGTGTAGTGATGATAACAAAATCAGTGGCTGCTTCTGGGCATTGAGGATTTCCCTCAGAAAAGTCAAAGTTGATCTCAGTGGGCTGCTCAGGGGTGTGTTACCAAAGGCTGGCTCTGAGTTCTGGAGCTGCTGGAGCACAAAGAGAGGGGAATGGCATAAGAAATAATCATAGCCAAGTTGGAGCATGAAGCCAAGGAGATGAAGCTTGGCTTGTGGCTGTTCCCCAGGTGTTCAGAGGCAGTTTTGGAAAAGCTGGCCAGCTGCTGTGTCACTGAGATGGCATGAGCAGGAATCAGCCACGGACTTCGCAGTGTTGCCTGCCAGCGCCTGCGGTGCCTGGGAGCTGTTGCTGTACAACCTTTGCAGGAAAGGCAGCAGGCAATGTCCTTAACTTCCCAGCAGTGCTGTGTCCTGCTGCTGCTCTGGGCCTCTCATTGACTTGAAAAGCACTAAGTGCTGTATTATGCACCTGAAATACAAATGGTGACTAAGTGCCAGTGCCCTCTGCCACTTGCAACCAGTTTATCTGGAGGGAGATTGTTGTGGAAAACCAGTAAAATCTTCTGTTATTTTTACTTCTAGAGACTCTGTATTGGGCTAGACTAATTAGTGGCCTGTGTATATGCTCCTGCTGCAGATACTGGACTTGCTGAGGTAGGAATGGAGAGCTGAACTGCTGTCAGGATTTTGTGTTACAGCCTCCTTCAGTAATTGCATTGGAAACAAGTATCTCCAACTTTATCCAGATGTATTTTTGTCTTTGAAGTTTTTTTAATTAACTTCTTTATGCAAGAGCTGACTCACTAGTCTGGGATCAATTCTGATCATTTCAGCTATAGAGTTGTTGTGTTGAAACTGACTGTAGATTTTCAAGGAAAAGAACAGTGTGTAGTGGCAAGCTGATCCTTTGATTTAAAGGAAAAAGCATTCTGCCTGGAAGTGCTGCTGCTTCCCTGGAGTCTGAAAAAGCTGGAACAACTTTCACCAAATCCCTGAGCTACCAGCCACTGCTGGGAAGTCACCTGCAGAGGCAGGTGACTCTGATCTCTGTGAGCTGCCATTACATTTGCTTGCAAGAAAAGGGCAGTGGTGATGAGGTGGTGGCTTTGATGCCTCAATGAAAACATGATCCTCATCTTTCTGGCATTTCTGCAGGGAGCTTTTGTGGTGAGGAAGCTGAGCTAGTCCAGGACCTCAGTGCTTCCTGAAGGAACCAGTGCTCTAAACTGGAGCCGTTACTCTAAAAAGCAGAGATTACTAATTCAGTTTGGAAAACTCCACATGTGGAACTGAGAAACAGTAAGAAACAGGAAGTTTTTCCTCATTCCAACTTTTATTTCATATAAATAATCCCTCTACATCAGATTTGTCAACTTTTCAGTTTTTTTCTCTCACCATAAAGAAGAAACAGCTAAGCCACAGTTGTCAGAAAAATCACAACCCAGGCACCAAACAAAGTGCATCGAGCAAAGTGTTAATGAGCAGGAGAAAATACACTTAGAACAGGTACAACCTGTCCAGTCCCATCCCCGGAGCCATGATCAGACTCAGTCCTTCCTAGGCATCATTGCCTGCAAAGTCACTTGGAAGAAAGATAAAAAGAAGGGAATGGAGGATCAGTGATGGTTTTCCTTTCAGAATGGAGTCTAGGGCAATAAGGTTTTTTTATCTCTTCAACACAGTACTGGACCAGGGCAATGTAAAATTCCTGCCTGGCCATGTGTATGACTGCTCCTGTAGCACAACAGCTCTTGAGCTGAGACTGTGTGTTCCATGGACTATGAGGCAAGCTGGCTCCTGGGAAATGCTGGTAATGACTCAGTCTGACTGGATCAAGAGTGAGGTCAGAGACCTGATGTACAAAATAATAATAAATTAAAAAACTAAACAATCGTAAGCAGATTTTTGAGCCAGTCAGATAAGGAAAATCAGCCTTTAACAGTGATGAAGAAGCTCCAGGACCTGGAGCAGTTTTACAATCTTCTATTTATCTGTTCTTTTATCTGTTGGGTAAGTCCAAATAAACCCAATCTGGGCTTTGGTGGGGTGGAGATGTTTGTATTGATAAATCACAAAAGCTGCACGCTCTGTTTCTTGATAATACCTGGTGTGATGCCAGTAAAGTCTCCTGAATTTGGCACAGGGAGGAAATTCCCAGGCTTGTGCTTCATGATAGGTGTCACCGGTCTAAGTCACGGGGAAAACCAAATGTTTATCTGTGCAAATATTAGTTTATTAAAGCAGCATAGAGTATTTCAGTCCACACGTGCCAACCTGATCTCCAGAGCAGTCTGCCAAGCCTGGTCAGCCAACATCCTCAGGACATTCCAAGCAGTCTCCACACATACCTGTCCCAGGGATGTTTACTCTGGCATCAAATTTCAGAGCAGCACCTCGAAGTGAGGGTGATACCCACTCTGCTCTGTCATTCAGAAGTCAGAAATTATGGTGTGTCATTCCTTGTGCCTTCTTCTTAACTGGAAGCTGTATTCCAGCTGGTCCTAGCTTGCTGTAACTGGAAAGCCAAGCAGCTGGAATTCCTGCATGTTTGTGCTTGTAAAGCTCCTCCAGATCATCCATTTGAAAGGTATCTTTAAGGCCAGCTCAGAAGGTCTGCAGGGCAGTTTAGGGAGGATTCCTGCCCTTTATTCAAGCACGAAGCTATGGAAGGCACAACCAGGAAAGTGAAAATGTTTGATATGAAGTCTTGGACCTCCAATTTGGCCTGGGTCCTGCTGCCAACTCCTTTGGGCAGTATGGTGGAGGAGGAAGATTATTGTGCTATCTCCCTCCTTGCCGTGCTGAAGGGATGCCAGTTACACTCAGGAAGGGGGCATGGAGTTTGCTGAGTTGTGCACACACATGGTCACCCGAGCAGCCACCTTCCTTGGCACAAAGCACTGTCCTGGTGTGCTTCTCAGCCTCTAACAGGGGAGGAGAGCTGGAGGCTTTTCAAGGATGAAGTGCTGGGGTTGATCCATGCTTGTCAGAAGTGCTCCATCCATCCATCCATCCTGCTCATGCCCCGCAGCCCCTGCCACTACCATATACCTCTGCCGACACTTCAACCTCGTGCAAACCTCTAGTAAAAGACCTCTGAACACAACTTCTTCACCCACCTACTGAACTACACTCTTAACACCTCACCCCTCTGCTTTGTCAGTTCCTCTTCCTGCTGTTCCAGTTGCTGGCATAGCCCCTGGCACATGCAGGCCCCTCCAGCCTTTGAGAAAAAACTGGGGGCTGTGCCCAGAAACCCAAGCTATAACTTTAAACAGAATTAGTCATTAAATAAAATAAAGTGCATCCAGTAGACATTTCCTTGGCTTGTCACGCAGCTGCAATATATGCCAAACAAATAGATAAGTGATGGTGTTTTCTTTATAGGGTGGGAGTGTGTGCACCCTTCCCTGTCCTTTGACACATGGATAGGGAAGGGGGATGTCAGAACTGGGGGTGGTGATGGGGACCCCACGTGAATGGTGCTGAAGGGCACTGGGCAGGTGCTGAAAGCTGATTTCATAGAAGGTAAAAGAGTGAGGACAAGCTTGCGCTCCTCTTCTCCTCTACCGCCTCCAGCATGTTATCCTGTGAAATGAGAGCAGAAACAGCCGCAGGATTATCAGTCTCTGGGGAACTGCTGAGCTGTAAATTAAAATGTCTGCTGAGTTCCACCCTGCTCTTCCTGCACGGCTGGGGCTGCTTGGGAGGCACCACTGGGGCATAACCCAGATACCTGCTGCCAAATCTGACAGGAACACTGAGGACTCTGCAGCCCAGGGGACGAGCTGACTCTACCAGCCTGTATTAAACACTCTCAGTCCTCCTTTGGGATAGATACATCAACTTTAGTCTTTTCTCATATCTCAGGAACAACAATCCTGACGTGTTCATGTGTGTGCTGGTTCAGCACCTGGAGCACCAAGAGAAGGGGCTGATTTCAGGTAGGGCTTTGTGGTCCTTCCTGGTGAACCTGGCCTGAGGGTACAGCACTTGTGAATCCCAAGGGCAGAGGTTGAATCAGCTTTTCCTAATGAAAAACTATCCTGTGAGTGGAGCCTCCTATCTTAGAGCTACTTCCAGACCCAGACATGCTGATTTTAATTGAGAAAGGCAGACTTTATTCTTTTCTAGCTGTGAGATGCTTGGGTGCTGTTCAGAATTGCTGAGCTGGCATTTTCCTGCATCCATGTTTAAATCCACAGATCTGCCTTTTGCTGACGCAGATTTCAGCATCCAAAGCTCCCAAGGAAGGTCAGGGAGGGGGATTTAAAAAAAAAAAAAAAGATGAAATGCTGCAAAGGCAGGAGAGGCCACAGGAACCTTGGCTTGCATAAAACAGAAACTTTTCAAGGAATCATCTAAAGACACAGCGACAGATATTTAGTAAGGAGCTGCACTGAAATCAGACCCGAGGTGCTGACACAACTGATAGTGTGTACAGCTGAGATGAGATTGTTGCTGGAGACTTAATTCCTTATCCTGTCCGTGTGCAGCAGTGAAGGCTGGCTGTGTCCTGCTGCTGAGGGGTGCTCAGTGCTGTGGCAGCATACTGCGATTTAATGGGACTGGGAAAAGGGCCAGAAGCAGACTGTCAGTCACACCTGGTCCAGATATTGTAAAGAAATCTGGTTTATGAGTCTGAGCATGAGCTCTCCCTGTTCTGGATCTGTTTGGTCACTGACACTTTCAGAAAGCTCTGACTGAGTTTCAGTGCTGGGAGACAATTCCCTCTCCTGCTTTGCAGTATTATCCTTTCAATACAGACACCTTCTTCCCATGCATGAGTGAGTCTTTACAGCCAAGACACTGGTGGACTTTAAAGTCATTACTTCACTTGGTAATTAGGCAGAGTGATCAGCCTTTCTCACATTTCCCACTTGATCCTCTTTCCCATATGTAACTCCAGGGCTGGTGGGAGATGGAGCAGCTGTGGGCTGGCTGTGAGCTGGGGCTCAGGACAGCAATGCCCCTGGGTGCTGCCTGGGCTCTGCCAGCAGAATTCCCTCTGTGTCAGTGTCACAGGAGAGGACTGACACAGATCGCTGCTGTCTGTCTCACACCTCCCAGCCTGGCTGGCTGGGGGATGTCACTGGGATGGCCTTCACAGCCAAGCCAACACCAGGCCCTTGTAGGACCTACTGGTTAGGCCCCACATGATAGGGAGATGTGCAGAACTCCCTGAAGCTTCAGGGGAACATAGCTGATGAAGGTCTGGGATAGCAGGGATACAAGAGCAGCTCTGTTCCCAGTGTTTGGAATGGCAGCAGCTTGCCCATCAGAGCCCTGAGTTATGTTTAGACGTGTTAAGCTCCAGTAAGCAGCCCTCAGGATTCAGCCATGGCGAGCTTCCAACTGCTCTGATAGGTAGCCACCTTTTCTTAATTTTCCCATATTTATTCCTGGGCTTCTCCAATGCATTGGTCCCTGCCCCAGCATTATATTCTGGCTTGGATGCTTCTTCCCCTTTGCTGGTGCTCACTACCCACATATCTAGAGATCACAATTCCACTGCTTTCTGCCTTCATTTTCGTAGACTAAACAACATTCCCTCAACAGCCCTGGAGCCTTCCCTCTGTATTGTTAGCCTCTTGCACCATTCTCACAGAATCCCTGTGTTTTCCAATGTTAACACTGTCCTCCCATGTTGTGCCATCACTCCAGAGGTATGAAGACAACTATGTCAAGTCCCACTCCCTGACTCTCCATGAAGACTAAGCCCTCCACTTAGGTGGTACACAGAGGTGCCCTGGGAATTTGAAATGCCCATGGCATGATGGTGGGCTCCAGAGGGTGGTGTGGGCTGCAGGAAGGACCAGTGAAACCGATGCTGTTCAAGGCCAGCCCTTGACCCTGCCAATCCTAGGCCAACTCCCCAAACATACCAGCAGATGGTATCTTCCTGCCTCCTGAACCTCGAGGAAGTTGATAGCTCTTCCGCAGCTCTGCAACTGTTTTGGGAAGTGCTGGTTTCTGCTTGTGCTGCTTCCTGCACCAACCTTGGGCACTGGTTTGCATCAGAGCCGACCTCTGCTGACCTCCTCCGTCCTGCAGCACTCAGGCCCTCCCTGCCCCACTCCTGTTTACGTCAGCCAGTGCTGCAAGGTCAGATCCCTGGAGCTGCTCTGGAAATCTACCCCCAGCTGCATTTTCTCTAAAGATGTTAAGATTAATTTTCTCAAGAGAATTCAGGGAAAAGCTTCTGTGGTTTTTGTGTATCGTTTACTTCTCTGGGACTTGTTGGACATTCTCCAGGGATTCCAGTCCTGCACTTCGAGTAAATATTTATTCCTTGTTATTTGAAGCAAAGGATGAAAGCCCCACCACACTCTCTCCACAGCATCTCCCACTGATTTGAAGGTGCCGGAGATTTTTAGTGCCATAAATAGCCATTGGGAGGGCGAGTTGTGAAACCCACGTGGTGGCTGCACAGGGCTGCAGTTGTGCAGGAAGGGATGTGAGATCTGCATTTAATGTGAGTGGGACACAGGCCCCACAGACCCCCGAGCAGGGCAGGGGGCTAGCACATCGTTATCACTGAGTACAGGTGTTTCCAGCTGTTCCAGATACCTGCTGAGCTCTGAAGTGAACTCAGGGTCCTATTACCAAACCATGGGAATCTCCATCGCTGAGATGAAAATTGACTACTCTAATTTATTGTTTCCTCTTAGTTGGTGTCTAATTAAAGTTATCCTGAGTAAGCAAAGTAATAATTTATTCCTTCATCCTCTAATTTGGTGGGAATTTTGGTAGATTGGAGAGGCGTGGCTGGACAGTAATCTCCCATTGTGCCCAATCAGGTATTTCATAACATTCTCCTAAATGCTGTTGGAATTAATTTCCCTACTTGAAGGAATTTTAGTTCAAACATAGAACCAGCTCCTGCTGGTTCTTGATGTTTTGTCTTTTTGAAATCACTATGATGCTTGCACTTCTCCCTGCCTTTTGTATGGATTGGATTATAGGGAAAGTCTTTGTTAGCAGCTTAGCCACTTCATCCCTAAGCTCATTTGTACCTCTGGGCGGAATACTGAGCAACACCAGGGAACACGTTGCTGTATAGGGTCTGCAGAAAAGCTTCTGGAATCCAGGAAAGGCTCTTGGTAGGGGGATCTGCCTGCCTGGCTCTGAGCAGCTCATTGCCTAAAGTGCCTACTTCTGGAAAAGAGTTGCTGTCTCTGGAAAGGAGAGAGGCAGGAGTATCCTGAGAGCCATTCCTGTGTTAGGCAAGCTGGATTGTGTTCTGGAAAGGCTCATCTCTGTTTTGTGTGATTGTCCTGCTCTGTGGGACATTGCCTGGAAAAAACACACCTTGCAAAGAGCCCCTACCCTCCCTCCTTTCCCTTTCCTCCTAATTTCTACCTTACCTTTGTGCTTGTCATCCTTTGCTCTTTCTCCTGGCTTTGCATTTGCCTCGATGGAAGAAAATTGTTGGCATGTGTAAAACCTGGAGCATTGCTCCATAACTGGCTCTATTCTCCCTCCCTTCTGCTTGGTTCCTGGGCCTTCGCACCAGGAATCATCTCACCCTGTGTATTTATACACTGTCCTGCACGTTAGTGTTACTGTCTGTAATTCAAAGTGTAGCACTCACAGACCTACTGGGAAGAGAATCCTACACATAATCAACCTTCTCCCAAGCTCTGCCCATGAGGTGGGCCCTGTGACTTTGCAAGTATTTTGGGGAAGGACCACACTGACCTCAAGTTGTAATCACCCTAGAGACAGAAATAAACTCATCCCACTGAGGTTATTCCTCCCATCCTTCCTAAGGTCATCACTTCCCAGGAATAATTCAGTATGTGTCCTAACTACTGTGTGTCATCAACTAACCTCAGCAGCTCAGTTTTCTGTCCAAATTTTCCTGTCTGACTTTCCATTCCTTCCCCACCCACTCCAGGAGAGGCCTTTGGGCGGCTCAGATTTAATTACCTTAGAGATCCATAGCACTGCTAATGAACTTTTCTGAACAGTATCTGGTATGATGCCATTGTACCATAGAAAATGGAGTTAAGGCCCTGTAATATGGCTGAGAGCATTAGTGAGATGACTCACCTTATGTCTCAGGCAAGCTCGTGCAGTCTGCTAGTTGTGAGAGTCCCCACTGTCCTTGTCCTTGCAGTCCTCAGGCTGGTCCCCTTCCCCAGACTGGGATTTTGCCATGTCCTGCTCAGGCACAACAGTCTCGTCAGAGCTGGCTTTCCCTGGGGGTGAAGGCTCATGGTGTTCAGTGCCTTCAGCATCTTCACTTCCTTTCAGTGCAAGTGCCTGTCCCTCAAGAGCAGTGGTTTGGGTCACTTCTTCCCCTCCTTTGCTCACTGGCTGTCCTTGATCTGCATCCAGTCTGTCTCCTGCTGCTGTGTCGAGCCTTCCTCCATGGCTGTCAGAAGAGTTCTCAGAAGACTCCTGTTCCAAAGCTGGTTGTTTCTCCAACCCAGCTCCACCTACATTCACTCCCACAGGCAGTGACAAGGTCTCCTCGCTGCCCGGCCTGGTGCTTTGCACAGTGCTTGGAAGGCTGCTCAGTGAAGCAGTGCTGTCAATGCTCTCCTTCTCCTGGGAGATGTCTGCAGTGCCAGGCTTCCCGTTGGCATGTTCCTCAACGCTTTCCTTGCTTGGCTTGGGCCCTGGCTCCGAGTCCCCAACGCTAGCCACAGACACGTCTGTGTTGCAGCCCTTCACTGCCCTCTGCTCCTCCTTCTGGCCATTCTGGGCAGGCTGCACCTTCCCACTTCGCAGCCGCTGTGAGGAGGAGGCCCCGTGATCCTGGAGGCTTGGCTGTTTCCCCTTTTCCTCCAGCTCAGCTGTGCAGTTCTCTTCCACCCCCTCATCACCTCTGCACTTCCTCTTGTCCATACCAAGGCTCCTCTGGGAAACAAAGGACATATGAAGTTCAGCTTATTAAAATACCAGTATATTGTATTTCTTGTCTGTGATGGTTCTGAAAATTTGAGGAAAAAGGATGCAAAAAGATGTAGGTGGAGAAGTGTTCAGGGACCAGAACAGGTGGGGTGGTTGTGCTGTCACACCAGGCCATGTCAGAAGTGTTAGTGATGGGTACAGCTCCCCAAAACCAGAGTTCTCTTAGCTCTGGAATGGATTAGAGATTCCAATTTTCCTGATAGTGCAAGTGTTGAGAAAACTCAGCTGCTAGCCTACAACTCAGGAACTCACCTGGCCATCAAGGTCATCCTTCAGAAGAGACATGTCCTCTCCTTCTTTTGCATCCCATCTGTCAAGAAAAAGTAATCAGAATTTAGGCCTTGAAGTTCTTACAAAGCCAGTATCCCTGCCTCACACATGGATAGGGATTCCTTCCAGGGCCATTCATTCCTTGTCTAAGCCCCTTGTCCAGGCCTATCCAGAAACACTAATTTGAGACACTAAATCTTAATGAACTAGTTGTTGTTATTCTTATTGTAATGAACACATTAACTCCAATTGCCAGAACAGACAGTTAAGTCAGACTAAGCAGATAAAGTTTGAGCATGCTGATGCCTGCCACAGTCTTGTCCTGATCACATGACATTGCCCAAGTGTCCCAGGCCTCCACAACAGCAGACACAGAGACAGATACTGAAGGCTGAAATTCCTTGGAAGTAGCTTGGAAGAGAGAGACTATTTACAAGGACTTGGAGTGACAGGACAAGAGCCAATGGCTTCCCACTGTCAGAGGGCAGTGTTAAGTGGGATATGCTTCCCTATGAGGGTGGTGAGCCCTTGGCACAGATTGCTTCTTCATAATTAGGGAGGGAGTGAGACGTGGATTTGCCCACCATGGCAGTGCTGCCAGCTCCTCACCTTCTGGCTCTGCCTGTCAGTCTGTCCTTCCCCTTGGCTCGGCTGCTCACAGCAGGCACTGCTTTCAGACTAGGGTCGCTCACATTCACTCCATGATGTCCTCCACCTAGAAAGCAGGTTGGAAATGCCATGTAAAAGCAGGCAGAAGCAGCTGATGGACCACTGAACAGGCCAACACCCTTGGAAACATCCTTGGAAAGGACCTCTGAGATGGGAAGCCTCTGAAGCTGTGTGCACACTGCATGTATATTTTCCAAAGTAATAAAGACAAATCAATAATTTAGGGTGTTTTCATGTGTTTTGTTTTTTTTTTTTTAATCCAAATTCCAATTCTAACTTTAAATCTTTTTCCTTGGGTACAGCCTCACTTGTGCTGTTCTTGAAAGACTTCTCCCCTGCACACAGCTGTGAGAGCAGCCATGTGGCATGTTTCAAAAGGCTCTCCAAATCTGCAAGTGTCTGGAGAGAGCCCTCTTCCTGAGGGATATCAGAGCTGCTGGTATTTAGTGGGGTGACATTACACAATCCTATGGTTTACTCACCTCTCCCATCGGGAGGAAAGGACCTGTGCTGGAACTTCCTTGTATTCCTTCCCCCTGAAAGGACACGAGAAAGGATGCACCAGAGTGAGTGAGAGTCTGTAAAGGAAAGACAGCAAAAAGCCTGATGTTCAAATATGGTGTCATGAGGGAAAGTTTGGTTTTGACAGTCCATCTCCTGAGAAACAGGAGTCAGAATGGACTTATGCTAGTAAAGAAGCCAGGATGTGCCATAGGGATCAGAGATGATGTGCTCTGGAGTAGGATTGCCTCTTAAACCAGTGTGTGGGAAAGGAGGCAGGATTGAGCCTCCACACTGTGTCGTAGCAGGTTACAGAAGCCACTGCTCTCCCTGGGAAGGTCCAAAGCTCTAGCCCACGGCTGCTCAGATCCCATCCCCCGAGCCCTCTGCCCAGCAGGGAGGGCTGAGCCCCCAGCTCAGAGGTGTTTGCCCAGGAAAGCAGAGCTTCACAGCTGACAGCCACGGCAGCTGCTGCAGCACTGGGATGCGCACGATCAGTGTTCACTAGCGTCAGGACAGAGTCTAGGTGTCCCTTGCCAACCTTTCTTACTGCTGGGATTATCCAAGGCTGGCTCCCCATCCTTAACAAAGTCCTCTTCAAACCTGCAGGTTAAAAACAGGCATTGTCAGACCTGACCATCCTCCTCCAGCGTGCAACGTGTGGGCAGGAGCACTTGGCACGACGCAAGCTCATTTGGCCCTTCTGCACTTGCCCACAGGCAAACCTGTGCAGAATTCTCAGCAGCAGCTGAAGCTGCATGTGCTAACTGAGGCTGTGAGGTAGTTCTATTCCAAAGAAGAACCTCTAAAACTTTTATATTAGTACCCATATGTATATATTAAATTCTATGAGCATCCTATAGATGTAGTGTAGTTGTTCTAGACTCAAATGCAGTTTCCCAAGCTTCCAAACACAATCTGAAGTAGCTTCAGGACTTGCCATCTCAAATCAGGCTCATTTGTTGACGTCTAGTCCTGTCTGGTTTATATTATGGCTTTTCTCTTAAAAATGGATTTTTGGAAAAACAGCAGGGCTCAGGATAGTCTTGCCATAAACACTCTGCACCCACTTAAATAAATTCAGCCCTAATTATTTAGGTCTCAGCAACTGAAAATTGATGTGTTCAGTCCCATTTCTCAGAGAAAGGATTGTCCCACCTACCAGTCCTGTACAAACTGTTCTATCACCAAACCTTTGTAAACGTCCCTAATTCCACACCCTACCAGAAGCTTATCCTGCTACAGGTGCCAAGTCATCCTCCAAAGCTCTCTAACTGGTATGACCCAGCTGAACCAGCACAGTCAGAGGGACAGTGATTAAGGCAGGGATGGGTCCAGCCCCATTCCCAGCTGTCCCACATTGCTGTTCTCAGCATTGTCCCCATATGACAGGTGGCCTTTTGAAGTGACCCCCTTGCCCTACAGTGTCCAATCAGGCTCAGTTTATGGGGTGGGGAGGATTTAGGCATGTTGAACTCTCCTGTGCTTGAAAAGGACAAACAAGCAGGGTCACTGGGAGAACCTGTGGACTAGCAATGCAAGTTCATCCATCCACATTTCTGGAAGAGCACCTGTACCCTCCTGCCATTGGATTTGTTTGTGTGGAGATGGAGATGATCCTCCAGATGCAGACTGTGCCTTGGTTCATGCTTCCCTCCTTCCTACAGTCCAGAGCCTGACTGGACCAAAGGCAGGCAATCTTTGTCAGCACACGGTATCCCTCTCAGGAGAGCTCATATCAGAAAGAAAATAGGAGAATCACTCTGATACCAGATCCCACTTACGGGCATGGTCTGGGGAGGAAGAGGCAGCAGTGTGGATTTGGTAAGGCACATGACAGCATGGATCGATAAATATCTGCATAAGATCCCACCACTGGCTTTAGGCCTGCTGCAGGCAAAGCACCCTGGGACAGGAAAGGACCTACATGTGCTCCGACTTCTCCACATCCCAAGCCCGTCGCCACTCGCCCTTGGCGTTCTTGTGACGTGCCAGGCGCTCCAGGTCAATCTGGTCTCGCTCCCTCTTCCAGCGGATGTACTCCGAGCGCTCCCGGCCAGTCATGGGGAAACTCAGGTCTCCAGGGCTCTTCTGGACTGGCTTCCCACCATCCTTGTGGGAAAAGAGCTTCTGGATAATAAAACTGTCTGAAACAGCTGCTTTCAGGGTATTTGTACTGTCACCACCACAAATGCTCAGCAGTATTTGAAAACAACTTGGGACAAGGTCAGCTCCTTTCTCTGAAGTGATGTGTGCACACCAGGACCCTGCCTGTCCAAAGCCTATTTATCCAAAGCCTAAATACACTGGGGCTGTTTGTCTCTACAGAAGGGAAAACTGAGTCAGTTTTAAAACTAAGGTTTACTTATAGCATAGAGTCAGTTCCTGGAGTGCTTGCAACATCTCTCAACAGGGTTTGAATGATGAGTCCCCCCCCAACCTGAAGACTTTGGGATACATAAATCAAAGTTATGCCTATGAAATCCTTCACAGTGAGAAGGCAGAGAAGGAAGCCAGCCTTCTGTGACCACCATGAATTCATGGGAGCCTGCAGTCACAGAGCTGGGGCCAACCCTGTGCTCGAGAGCAGCATTCCCAGAGCAAAGGGCTCTTTACCTCTGCTGCTGTCAGGCTCTTGGTTTATCGCTCCTCATGACAGACTGGTTAACGGCTGACATTGCTCAAAAATTTAAAGCTTAATGGAAAGACAGTTCAGAGCTGATGGAGCATATGGGGGGGGGGAAGTAGCCCAGCTGTCAGGTTAATGGATGAGGTGGAAGCAGGAGCCGACAGGCTGTAGTGTGTTGTCAAGCAACAGTGTGTAGGGAATAGCTTAGTGCAGAGCTGAGTCCTGGGGTGCTAATTACCAGCGGGTAATTCATCACCTCATACACGTGTCCTTCCATGCCAGCCACCCTCACACCTTCCACAAAGAGGAATTAACTCCTCAGCCTTGCACTGCGGATAAGAGAAGCAGCAGGAAGGAGGGACTGAAAACCCTGTTACCAAGGTGACCCACCTACATGGGCTGGAGCTGAGGTGGCACCATTTGCTCCTCTATTCCTCAGCTGGCAGGAGCTGGGGACCTCACACCGTGTCCCCAACGAAGGCGAGATGAAGCCCACAGAAAGGCAAGGCACAGCAGGGTAAAGCCAAGGCAAAAGCACTGTTTCTTGGCTGGGGCACAGCCTGGGAGTGCTCCCCACTGCTTCCAGCTCCATGGTAAGGCACAGTGGGTCCTGCCAGGATGGATCCTGATGCATCCATAAAGCCAAAAACAAGGGAAGGACTGAGGCTGATGTCTGTGCTCTCTTGTGGGAAGAGGCACAAGTGGCTGGGGGCCCACAGAGCAGGAGGAGCTGGCCCCTCACCTCAATTACAGCGTAGCTGTGGTTAGCTGGACCACAGGCCATTGTGCTCCCCATTTCTGCTCTGGGGGGCTTAGCTGGAATTAGTGTCTAAGAGCCCATCTGTGTCCTCCTAATGAATCACACTGAGGTGGGGTTATTCTATTTGTGCTCCATTAATTAAAGCATCTGCAGGCTCGAGGGAGCCAGCATGTCTCCAGGCTTTGCATTAAACAGTCAGTGGGAAGGCCTGTACTTTAATTTACCTCCATCCTACTCAGCTCCTGCTGAAGTGAGAAGGCAGCTAATACAGCCTGAGCTTTTCAATTCACAAGGAAATAGTTTGGGGAGAGGAACCAGGCAAAGCTGTGTGGCCACAGGGGTGAGCGTGTTACCCTTCCTAACATCCCTATGGCTGTGTGAAGGGCTTGAACAGCCACAACAAGGTGTGGAGGCAAGTCCCTGTCACCTTTCCAGTGCTGCTTGCTCCAGGTGTGTCAGCTGCTCAGCAAAGCTTTGGATGATGAGAGTGATAAACAGTGGGAGCCACATCAGAGCACAATTCACGGAATTACAGGATGGTTTGGGTCCGAAAAGACCTCAAAGATCATCTTCCTTTAGGACTATGGCGGGGAGGCACATTCTACTGGTTTTCTCTTCCAAGACAAAGGTACCCACAAAGGGACCTGGGTCCCCACTCACCTTCCGGTGCTCACTTTCTGGGCCTCTGTCACTGTCTGATCTCCTCTTCTCTGCTGTTCTCCGCTCTTCTGACTGCAAGACAATGGACACAGGAATTATTTCAAGGATTAAGCAAAGATTCCTGGCAAGAGAATCAGGACCTGAACCTATGCCGACCAGGATCAGGAAAAGAGGAAGGATTGCTTCCATGGAGTTTAGCCATGCTGCCACCAGATTAGCAAGCTCTGCTCTGGTGTTGATATTCCCCTGCCTGGCAGGTGACAATTAGCATCTATTTCTTAGTGAGCTAAAGACATCAAACATGGGCCAAGCCCGGGATTCTCTGTCCCCACATGGAACAAATAATAGAGACAAAGCCATGTTAGAGGCCAGGGTGGGATCGCAGTGGGTCTTAACAAAACAGTCTGCAGAGCATAAAGATCATTTAGGAAAGGCTTCCTGCCTGGTTGGACAGCTACAGGGCCAGAGCTGTGGGGGGGCTGAGCTTGTCATGCTGCCATTTTGCAGTGCCAAGCAGAACTGAAACAGAAAGAGGAACGTGGCAGCATGAACTGCCAGCTCAGCCCTTCCAGAAAGCGGCAGCATGGCAAGGTCCAGCCCAGGCTGGAAACAGGACTTTTATTCCATGCATTCAACCAGACACAGCTTTAGTTTTACAGGGAAACTCAGGATATCAGTCTTGATACCTGCAGCTCTGCCCAATCTCCTAAGGCAACTCATCATGCTACAGCTTGCTCTCATGTACCCCATGCAATCATGCAGGGAATGAGCTGCAGACACCTTTTTGGGGGGATTGCCCACTCATGCTAAGTCTGAAGCAGGTGGGAAGTGTGGCCATACAGATGATGGACTATCATGGCACTTGGTGCATGACAGCTTCACTGGTCTGACTGGTAGCTCCAGTACAGATGGGGGTTTGTTCAAACAGATCCTTGGAAATAACAAGGAAAATGTTGGCTGTATTGTCCTGGGATTTCTCAGCAAAGATTTGGGAAAAATGCAGAGGGGTCTGTGCTCAGAGAACCTGCCCCTCACCATATCCTGTCTGTTGCAAAAGGGGATATGGAGAAAGATGACACTGGGGATTAATTTCAAAATATTGCTGTGAAAACTTATATAACCAAAAACTGCTTCCTCTGGACTCAAAGTCACCTGCTCTGGCAGCCCTGTTTGAAAAACCCTGTAGTGAGAGATTGAATGAGTCTCTGCAGTCCCAAACTGAGCATTTACACAGAGATTAAACCGCAGAAATCTACAACTTTTCCTCTCCTGGAGCCCTGCATCCCAGTGGTTGTCCCATTTGGAATGCTTGCTCATCAGTGCCCAACACAAACCTGGGTCACAGGGACACTGCACAACCCTCTATCATTTTACACCCGCACTCCAAGTCAGCTGCCTTTTGCCTTAGTCTGCTTCTATTTTTGATTCTCAGAGGGCGCTGTGGAAAATGGAGAAGACCACAAAAATGTAGTTCTTTTGTAGCAGGACAGCAGGTCTGAGCTTTGCAGAGTACAGTCAGCTTGTCTCTTGCACTGGCTCAGGAGCAGAATTCCCATTTTCCTGCTGCCTCAGAGCTGCTGTTCCTGTTATCACACACCCAGGCCAAGAGGGAGCAAAACATGTTTTCTTCTTTTCTTTCTTCCTCTCTGCCCTCAAAATTAGGAAAAATGACATGGACATTATCATTCCTAGTGTAACTTCCTGCAGAGCAGGAGGACACGAAAGCCTGAAGCAGTCAAGGAAGATTATGATTGTTTATCCTGAAGTTTCTGCCAAGATTTCTCAGTTTCTCAGTCCTGAATGGCCCAGGGTGGGGCCCAGGGTGGGGCAGATCCTGCTCTGAATAAGCCCTGGGATCCCAAATGCCTTCTGCCACTGAGTCTTTCTGACTTCCTGACACACATATTCCCAGCTAATGTCACTGTGCAGTGGTGACAGTACTGATGCCATTATCCAGCCAAGCACTGGTTTGTACTAGCAGTTCTCCAGAGGCTTTGACGGGCTTCCACATCTCTGCGCTAGTTCAATGCCTTCTTTTCTTAAAAATAAGGACTATCACATTGATAGTATCCACTTCTCCAGGCACATGTCAGCACCATAGCTGGCATTTCTTCTTGAAGAAATGAGGAGATTTTTGTAGGAGCTTAAAGCTGATTTTCTAGCGCTCGGATTCCCCACTGGGCAGGATTTTTGAAACTAGTACATGAGAAGATTTTTTTTTTTATAACTCTTTTGAAAAATCTGCCTCCTTAATTGTGCTGCCTGAAGGGAACTAAAGTCTTTTCAGCCACCCTCTCTGCCTATTTTTCCCTCCCATCTGCAATGTAAAAGCAAGTGTTTTTCCTGCCACAGGTTTAGTTCTCTACTCTGCAAGCAAGGAGTCCAACTCCTCTGTGTTAGTCCCTGAAAGCAGCTTTTGTGTCTCTTGATTACAGTCATTTCTGATACACCATCCTGGGAAACTCTGTTAATAAAAGGACAATTTAAAAGCCCTGAAGCTCTATCAACTGCCCATTTAAAAGATGATTTGTAACCTGTTAATTAACCATTGTGCTCCACTGGTCCTGGGCTGCTGGCTCCCAGCTCTAATGTACTAATGAGCCTGAAACACTGCCAAAGCATGGAGTAGCTTTTTAGGGCTAAAAAATGAAGGATTTTCTCCAGCCCTATATACAGGAGAGCCCTGAAGAAGGTTTAGGGCAGCCAGGCAGAGATGGGTCCTAGATGAGGCACCACCAAGCCAGCAGCAGCACTGGAGGTCATGAAGCTGCACCAGTAGAGCAATGGGCCCTACAAGGAGACAGGAAAATTTGGTTTCTTTAGCCCTATGGGCTAATAGAGAGTGAAAGAGTCTTTTTACTTATGGCACCCAGTTTGACTCAGAAAAGGAGATCATGAGAGCAGCTTTTTTCCTTTGCATTTCCTCTTTGGCAGCTCCTGCCCCAACTGTGCTGCAGTCTGGGACTGACAGCCAGAGGCACCACAGGCAGAAAGAATGGGAGTGGTTTTCTTCTTTGGGTTTTGTTTTGTTTGTTGGGGTTTTTTTTTTTTCCTTTATTGAATTTCATGATTAATAAAAATAGAGAAAATGTGTGGTAAAGAGGACACCCATCAGATACTTTAATAGGATAAATTTGACAAGTGCACAGAAGGGGAAGTAAATTTGACAGTGGCCAGGCTACTAGAGGGGGAGTGATGGATGAGATTCTTTCTTCTAGGCTGTTTTGGAACACCAAATGAGCAGGGAATCAGTTGGGGCATGAGGTAAAAAGGCCCAAAGGATGAACCCTGCTGGGGTTAATGAGAGACTGAAAGCTAATCCTTGAATGGGGTCCCAGCTCAGGTCCTAACACACAGCTATCCAGCCAACACGACTGACACCCCACCAGGCTCTCCAGCAGCTGATTGATTCGGGGATGAAAATGAAGTTTCTCTTTAAACAATTGATTAAAGGATAGAAAAGAAAAAGTGGCAAGAAAATGGTTTCCATGGCAGAAGATTAGCAGGAGTGTGCCACTGGAACATGTGCTGCTCAACATGCTCATAAATGGTCTGGAAAAGGAGCTGAAGAGAGGGATGACAGTTTGCTGATGATACTAAATCATCCAGGGCAAAGAATGTAATTTGCCCAGAAAGAGCTGCGAAAGATCTCTTGACATTGAATGTCTGGATCATAAAATTACAGCTGAAATTCAATATCAGTAATACAAAATAACGCACACAGAGAAAAATGCCCCTTCTTGTATACACACACACACATAATGAGTCCTGAGCTATGATTAACAGTCAGGAATGAAATTTTGCTGTTACTGTGACTAGTTCTCTGAAAATGTTAGCTCAATTATTTAGGAAAAAAAAAAAAAGCAAAGAAAATGCAAACTTGTTGGGAGAAGAATACAGAACAAGCCAGAACATTGTTATGTCGCTGAGTACATCCTGGAGAGCCCGCAGCTGGAATACCATGTGCAGTTCTGGTCTGTTTGTACTGAAAAAATATGGTAAAAATAACAAAAGCACAAATGGAGACAATGAGAATGATCAGAAATAAAGAACAGTCCTCAGCAAACAAGTCTAAATAGGGGCAATCTCTTAAGTTATGTGAGATAGCTGAAGGGAGATGTGAATCAGGTCAATAAAATCATTTGTGCTTTGGGAAGTGACCAGGGAATGATCTATTCACTGCTTCCCCTGATGCAGGAACAGCAAATGGAGCTGTCAGGGAAGTCTGGGATTCTAAGCTTCTATGATTCTATGGCTTTAGCCAGTGCAGCCTTAGGCCTGCCCTCATACACACTCTGAATCCAGTATGACACCAGTATGAGCAAAGCATTGCCAAAAACATATATCTGGATGCTCAGCCTCAAATTTCATATCCCATAATGAAACCAGCCAAGAGATGAGCTTCCAGGGCAGTCCATATACTCAAAAGAGGGCACAGGATCTAAAGCCACCATCCTGCTGCAGCAGGCTCTCCTGCTGCTCTCTGCTGGTCTTGTTTAAACTCTTGTCTCTGAGGTCATCAAGATTGGGGCTGTACTAGCAGAGAGCAGAAGACACTTGCCCTACACATTACAGAAGTACATTTGACAACCTCAAGGGCAGAATAGCAGAGTCAGGTCATTCCCATTACACCAAGGAGCATTGGTAGCACCTAGATTGAAGCAGCAATGTCTGTCATGGGGACTTCTGAGGTTACCAGTGGCTCAATCAGGCAGCTCATTTGAGGTTTATGGAATTCAAAATGCTGCTTGGCAGCCACGAGAAAGGAGCACCTGGGGAGAAGGAGAATCTGAAGATGAGCATGGGCAGTAGCAGCAAATGCATGGCACTATCCCAGAGAGGGGCTAGAGATGTCTCCATGCATTCCTGGGTGTGTTTGGTAGCCACTCCAAGTGTTGTTTTCCTGCACAGCCTTGCTGACCCTGTTTTCTGAAGGTATTCTTCCTTATCTGTGAAAACTCCCAAAAAGGAAAATAGCACATGCCTTTGTGTGTGTAAAGAGGAAGGTATTTGTAAGGAAGTATTTGAAATATGTTTCAAAGATTAACAAAGCTCAGCCAGCTCACTCAGCAGGTGATGGCTGGGCACAGCAGGACGTGGTTCAGAAGCAATATTGCCCAGCTCTGTTAATGTTTAAGTTGTGCAGTGAGTCAGGAGGACACTGCTCCTGTCCCAGTCTGTTGTGTGGCTCCAAAAAGAAGCTGGTAAGAGAGGAGGTGAGATTCATACCCCACATCTGGCAGTGCTTTTATCAATCCTCCCGAAGTGTTTAGGACGCTTCTAGCTTAGCTAGGATCACAGGGGAGGGAAAAGATCGTGGCTTTCTTCTTTCACAGGGATAGAAGGCAGAGATACAGAGATAAGTTGCACACTATTAACATCCAGTGTCTCCCAACATCCTGTGGCTGGGCTCTCCTCATGCCAGCAGAAGTAGATGCCATGGTTAGGTTACAGGCCAGTCACTAGCACTGCACTTACCTTTTCCTTGTTATCCATGGTGATGGCAATCTGCATCCTCCTTCCCCGTCGGAAAGCCACCAAATGGTCCATCTCTTCCTCGCTCAGGTCTGGTGCTCGGCCCGGGCCAGGGAAGCTCTCGGCGCGTTTCTCACTGACGATCCTCTTACCCTGGAAGGGACAGATTGAGTTAAGGACACCTCCATTAGCCCTTCTAGGAGAGTGGCCATCCCAAATTGCAAAGGATTTTGGGCTGGAAGAACAGAAAATGAGCCAAAAAGTCAGTCCCCTTGGCTTACAGAACTGTCACCCCAGTCTAAGGGATCTGTGATGTTACAGAGGTGTGTCTAGCTGAGCACAACAAAGGCATGGTGGGATTTACCCTGCTTGGATGATCTGCAGCATGAACACTGAGGGATGGCTTTATTTTAAGCTTGCCCTGTGTCTTCGAAACAAATGTGAGGTTGTCCCCTCCCCACCCAACACGTCCCAATAAAAAGTGAGGCCACTTTGGAGCATAAGCCTAGAAGGCAGAAGAGAAGGGGAACAGTGGGGTTCTTTCCAGCCTTGTCCACATTGCAGTTACTCCCCTGAAGTGTATTAGCACTTGATAATTCATCATTTCATAGTCATTGTGTGCTTGTATTTCTGGAATTATTTATTCAGCAGTGGAATACTTCAGAAAAGTGACATATAAACTCCTTGAACAAGGGCAGTTTACCCCTCTCAGATATTATTTCCAGCTGTTTGCATCAGTGTCATGACTTCACTACATGGATTTACATCTGGTTCTTATTTTGTTAATGATCTTTGTTGCTGGCTGATGTCCTGCCAGTGCCCTCAGCCATCAATCCCACAAAATGAGCACATCTTTTGTACAAAAAGACATACTTTTTCTCATTTAAAAATATCATCTTTCAGGTCAGTCATGTGCCTTTTTATTTCTGCCTTACAAGGAAATGAGAGACTAAATAAGTCATCTCCATCGTCATCACTGATCTTTTTCTTTTTCCTTCATCCCTGGTGAAGTTGAACAGACTTCATATGGATGAAGGAACCTCAGCAGCTTCTCTCTCTAAAGTATGGTGCATTTTATTCTGTTTTCTGCCTTGAGCTTCCACATTTACTGGAGTCTTGATTTAAAAAGCACTCAAAATCTCCAAGGAAACTTCAGTGAAACTTGGGAATTCTCTGTTGCTACGAAATAGTTTTCAAAAACAAAAAGCACACCCAGACGTCTGATTTGTAGGGAATACTTGCAATCAGTGCCTTTGCCATGACATGTGATATACCAAGAAGCCTCACATTAGCCTTCTCTTCCCTCAGCTCTGCCAAGAGTGCAGATGTTAGTGTGGAGGGAGCCTTGCTGTGCACAGCCTCCGTTAGCATGACCTTTTTTACAGCTTCTCAGTCATCAAGCTTTCTAGCACATGATAAATGTTTTAGGAGACACTGGAGTATTTCCAGCAGCAGAACTTCAGTCTCTTGTTTATTCACCTCTCATATCTGTGTGATTTTGCTGTTTCAGCAGAGATAGTTCTTGAGTCTCTCTGATGAAGGGGAGAGTAGTGGTCCCTGCTCTGCCTGTCCTGTCAGCCCTAGATGCACAGACACAGTGGGAATCTTGTTTCACATTCCTTTGGGATGTCCAGCTCTGCTTTTGGGTTCAGTAATCCTAGGCTGTATGGTTGTGGTTAGAGCCTGAACTGGAGCCTGGCCTGGCCCTGCCCTACCCAGAGCACCAGTATGAGGTGTTTGGCATTCTAGTTAATATAATTTTTTATTAAGTAAACCCAGAGATGGTTTAGAAGGTAACAGCAAGCTATTAATCCACAAGTTGTACATCAAACATTTATTCATCTTAAGTCAACAGCTGTTCCCTAGAGCTCTTCATGCTTAAGTGTTGATGGCTCATCCTTTAGACACATAACAGGGTCACAAATACCTCTTGCCAGGGAGGTCTGGCACTGGGAAGATGTTTAAACGTGATTTCATCACTTGCTGTCTTGAGAAAGTCCCTCCTGAGATCCAACACAGAGAACCTTGTGCCCAAACACCTTGGCACAATGGAAGTCTCAAAGAGTATCACTGGATTACAGGGAGGTGACACCTTCCCTGGGCCACTGGATATTAAAAGGCATGATGTAAAGGCTGGTGTGTTGGCAAAGCCTTTAAACCCTGCATTTATTGAGCAGATGGCAAGGAAGACTCAGAAGAAATACAGGAAACAGCTATTTACCAGAGCTGTGGTAGCTAGACATATCTGGGCTGGGAGACCACCAGATTTTCTGTGTAACACCCTTTGCCCTCCCTCCCTTTACCAGTCCTTCCCTCCTTTCTTCCCTCCCTCCCTCCCCATTTAGCTTCTGGCTAAGCTGCCTCGCCTGAAGGCACATTCTGCTCAATGTATCTGCTGACATGTGTCTTCTTTCCTAGTTTCCTATTTTAACAGTCTGGGTGATCTCACAGCCTGCTTGTCCCTCATTGGGAAATCCTGATCCTTGGTGCCTCAGCTCCCACAGTGAGAGATGTCATATGAGGAGAGCACCCGTGCAGAGCCAACAGGGACAGAGAGCAGGGTCACAGACACAGTGCCTGGCAGAGCCACCTCCTCCCCTCCGCAGGGCTTGTCCTGTGTCATTTCTCTGCCTGTCAGAGGTCTGGGACTCTGGCACCAACTCTTTAGCTTAGTCAGAACTACACCACTTCCCTTACAGAGGCACTGTAAGGTGAGATGTGTCCATCTCATGTCTGAAACATGCCCCAGATTGCAGAGGCAATGTTAAAGATATTCATGCGAGGTGTGCCAGGAAAAAGATCATGGGAACAAAGGAAACCCCTGGATTTCTGTGCAGTTTGTGCAACTTCCCAGCTGGCTTTCCTTTGGGGCATTTTACTTGACTATGTTTGGGTTATTGAGATTTGAATGTGAGTGGTTTTCTACACAGCCAAGGAGCTCTGGTGCCGGGACCTTGTTGTGGTCACAGGAAGGATGAGGGCCTCATTTAGTCACACCAGTGCCATTGAGCAAGCCCCTCATTTCAGGCAATGCAACACAGTTTAACACCAGAGTGGCCCAGGAGGGCAATAAGGTGACTGATCCCTCAGAAAGGTAACTGGCTACACATGGCTGGGTGGAGGGCACTGCTGAGAGGGTTAACAAGGCTGAGGGCTGATTCCTATGAATCAGATATAGAGAGGGAAGCATGTGGCAGCTCTGAGGTTGTGCTGAAGAACTGCAAAATGAGAGGAAACAAACAGTAAGGGAACTATTCCCTGTGGATGTGGTACGCTGGGCAGAAAGCTCAAGTGAGAAGCAGAACAGAAGCCCCTTTGTAAGTCAAGAGGCCTCAGTGTAAGAGCAATCCTCTTCCCTACTCACCTTTGCTTTGTTGTCCATGGTAACAGCCAGCTGCATCCTCTTCCCCATCCTGAATGTGAACATATGATCTGCTTCCTCCTCCTCCTCCTCTTCCTCACTGCCAATGCCGAACCCAGGGCTTATAGGACAGGGGCTCCCCCATTTTTCACTCACCACCCTTTTGTCCTGTGAAACAAACCACTTCCATTAGCAAATCCAGGCCCTTGACTCAGGGATGTGATTCCCTTCCCCAAACACACCTGCACACAAGCGGGGAGGCAGCTACAGAACAGACAGCCCTTGACCCCAGGAAGTTTTCTGTGCCCGCCACACTGCCGTGACATTCCTGGGGAACAAGGGGCTTGTTGTCTGCTCAGCAGCAAAACCCACAAAGACAGCAGGGCTGAAAAATCCTTTGCACTTACAAATCTGACATTTCAGACTAAAATGCCAGAGTTATGGGAAAGAAATGTCATCCTCATCTCTTTCTGCAGCACTCTGAGTTAGCTTGGGAAAGCCTAAGTCCTGCTGGAGGTGGCCTTGGAAGCCAAGTGGATGGCTGAGGGTGGTGCTCACCATGGAGAGGGCTGGGCTATCTTGTCCATAGTGTTCAGTCTGGGTAATTGCATCTTTCAGGTCCTGTATGAGAGAAAAATGTGTGCAGCAGCGCACCCCGAGAGAGGCAAGGGCCATGGCCGTGGTGGGAAGGGAGCAATGCCCTGGCCTGGATCCAACAACCCGGAGTGCTGAAAGGAGAGTGGGCTGGCTCAGCAGGCTCCGCATGAGCTCTGGAAGAGGAGCTCACCAAGGGGTTAAAGCAGGACTGACTTCCCAAGCACCACACTGCCAGGATGGGTGGACAGGGCTTATCAGATTTGGTCCAGTTAGGAAGGAAACCTGGGACTCACAGCTTCTGGCCCAGGGCCATTTGCTTTGCTCACTCCCAAAGCCTAAGGAGACCATAAGTTTTCCCAGCCTATGGCATTCTCAGAGGCACCCCTGATGCCTCCAGTGACACACACACACGCACACAAACACACACACACACACAACTCATAGCCTCTACATACATATTTGCAGTGATGCTGACACTTGGGACCTGTCCTGGGCCAAGTGTGCCTGTTCACACATCCAGTCATCTGCCTGTTACCTCTGTGTGCATGGGTAGAGGTGCCTGGATATGGCTGGGAATGTATGTGCAGAACCTAAAATCACCCTGACCACACACCTCTACAGAGTTTACCCACATTTTTCAGGGCTTAGGAGCTATTTCCTGTGCTCCAGAGAACTTTGGTGTGGTATCTCTCAGAAATGCCACTTTGCTGCAGCAGGACTGTAGTGAGAGCTGGCCCATGGTGACGGAGAGGCACCACTTACATTGTGAGCTTTGGTGATGGTAATAGTGAGTCCATCCTGCTTGGGCCTCCTGGAGGTAACAGCCATTCCCTCCTGTTCCGCTCGCTTTTTGTCCTCTTCTATTTCCTGAAACACAGATATCCCACAGATATCACAAGCCTGTACTTGGATGCTGTTCATTTTCCTGTTTAGTTCTGTGTCCTGGGTTGGCCATGTGGCCTGTTTGTATCCCCAATCGTCCCCT
>JAHLSL010000216.1:285139-298523 GCA_025920805.1 Petroica traversi | reverse complement strand
AGACCCTCCAGAGGTTTCCTCCTAAACATTTGCCCTAAACCAGGACATTCTGATAAATGGACCCACCTCCACCTGTAAGAGGGAGTGGACCAACTTGTGTCCCAGTTATAGGATGCAGACATAAGAAGGTGGCAGTGGGTGAGGAGATGCTGCAGCAGTGAGGTATCAGTGTCTGTTCTCCAAAGCAACTCAAGAGTTGCAGTTAAAGGCCAAGCTAAAGGCAGAGCTCTACCCACCTGCTCCGAGTGTTTCCAAAATAAACATGGTATCTATGTAACAATATCATCTACACTGTGAGCTGAGGACCCCAAATCAGAGCTGGGGAAGGTAAGGACCGGCAGACTCACCTGGTACCTTCGTATCAGTGCTTCATTCTTTTTCCGCAAAGCCAAGATTTTCTTATCAAGTTCAACATCTTTCTGCTCTTTCTTCCTTAACACAGCATCATCCACAGCAGCATCCTGGAAACAGAAGGAGCAAAACTCTTCTCTGTTATCATACCAACAAGATGAAACCTGCTCCTTCTGTCTGGACAGGGTGGGAAGTGAAAGAGTCTTTCCCCACCACCTCTCTCTGACTTTTTCCTGACAGAATTGACTTTCCTTTTCTTACAATTTTTGTTCAGCAATGAGGTAGTTTGAGCAAAGTGCTGCTGCCCCACTTTGATGGCTGTCAGTGGGCTCCAGAGTTTACACCCTGCTTATCTCCATGCAGTACTTGACCCACACCCTCGTGTCTTCTTGGGCACAGAGGAGTTGTGCTGGGCGTCAGACATCAGTGAGGGAAAGGCAGCATAACCTGCTTATGACACAGACTGCAGCTCCTGCACCAGCCCATCCCCACTGGTGTCCCCAGTCAGGGGTATCTGATCTAACAGCCCCTGTCAAGGGCTGCTCTGCCAGGACACAGGCACACATCTGTGTCCAGGTGGGACAACAGGAACATTTAAACTGCCTCCGCATATTTTTCTGCTAGACAATGGGATTTTGTCAAGATCTGTGGGAAAACAAATGGCTTTTCCATTGCCATCCATCATCGGGTATGTGACAGGTGAGCAGGTTGCCTTTGTGGGTGGATACACTTCCATGGGCATTTTGCAAGGCTGATTAAAGCCAAATTCGGTGTTTACCTGAACAGAAGCTGTTCTGGGAGCAATAAATTGGCAGGTTCACTGTTTACTAAGCCCTGGGGTGTTGGCTTCTGAGGGTGGGATCAAAGTAGTGCATGCCCTCAAACACACCCCTTTCATCTTCAGATTCTTTTGAAGGAGAACTGGCAGAGCTGGCGGCTTGAGAAAAATTTTAAAATTCCTGCAGAGATTGTATTTGTGCTCTTCTCTTTTCAAAGCAGAAAATGGAAAAGGCCTTTCAGGCTGTTCTCCCTCTGCCCATTTGTCAGCATTTTGTCTACGCTGCAAGACGGCTGATGCCGGGGGGGGGAGGGGGTCTTTCCATTTCCAGCTGGAAACAAGTCACTGGAAGGAAAGTTTGCTGGTGTTCAGCACTTAACCTCCCCTTTATTAATGAAGCCATTAAGGTGTTTCTCCCTGCATAATCTGTTTCAGCAAATGCTGGGAGCTGTGGGCGAGAGGTGGTCGCTCACTCACACACCCGGGCCCCACGGCTGAAGCGCTGAGCAGCGTGTGGAGCCCACGCTCAGCTCCCAGGGGCTCACCCATTGTACACTTCAGCCCAGTCAGCGTTTGCTTGTCAGCTGCCGCCCGAGGCAGCCGATAACAGGGGGCCGTGCCCTCTCCTCCGCTTCTGGAACGAACCCGCTGCCCCAGCCCGTGCTGAAGCTGATGCTCAGGATGGAAAGTGGCTCCACTGTGCCCTCCCCAGAGTAAAGCTCTTCCGGGGAGCCAAGGTGCCCGTATGTCACCGCGACAGAGAGTTATAAATGGCTTTGGCAGAACAAACGTGCGATGGCTTTGAATCAGCAATCAGCTGAACCCAAAACCTCTCCAACAGCAGGGCATAGCCACAGAACGAGAGGCCTCGTTCTATTACAAATTAAAATGTCACAAAAGGAGAAAATAGTAAGCTATAGGCTTCGGGCTTCAATTAAATGACGACATCCCGTTGTGTCACAGCCCCTCTCCTAAGTGACACACACACAGGCTACGCAGCTCCTTGCGGGCTGGAGGGACGCCTCGCTCCAGACTGTCTCTGTGTGCAGTGTTTTCTCACACACTTCTATGATCGCCTGCTTCTACAGCGAGACCTCGGAGACAGCAGGGTTGGGAAAGTGTGAAAGGCAGGAGGTGGGGGGAGGGAAAGGGGACAGGAGCGGCCCGTACTAACGCTCTTCTGCGTAAGCAATTATATCGGCTCTTTTTAAGAAATGTCCTCTTCCTTGACAGCTGCAGCTGAAGCCCTCACTAGCATAGGCACCATCCAGCATTGCCTGCGTTTCTGTTTGTTTTCTGCCTCCCGGGACTCACACTGTCCTGAGCCAGCCACCGCAAACTGCCCCGGAGAGGGATGGAAACCCCGGCATCCAAAATGTGCCCCCCAGCACCCCTCCCTGCGGTGCGGAACGGCTCGTTTGCTCCCCGTGCCTGCTGGCAGCCAGGCGAGGCAAGGAAACAAAGCGACAGCCGCTGAAAGGCCACCCTGAAGGAAGCGAGTGCAAGTCCTTGCGTGGCCTTTTGGGGTGAGGGACCCCAGAGCCCCCGCCCCTCCCAGGCCCCGCGCAGGCAGCACTCACAGCTCGGTGCATGTTGGACATCGGCGGCGGAGCCCGGCGGATTCCAGAGCAGAGCTAAAAGAGGAGAGCCATCAGACGGCCTTTCTCAGCACTGGTTGCACAGCATACAAGATCATGTTTTGATTACAAAAGCCTCGTCTGGGCTCCCAGCCAAGAGCACTGGCTGCCTAATATACCAAGCACAGACAGGGTTTGGAGTGCTTGTGTCCTCCTCTCCAATCTCACTCTCTTTTTAAAAGAAACACTCCCCCTTTTTCCCCCCTCCTGACTCCTTTTAACTTCCTGATGCCACAAACCCTCGTTCAAAGTGGGAAAAGCTGGGTGAACAATGACGGATGGATCAGGCAAACAGCTTGGCTTCGCTGCGTGGCCATTCACGGGGTCGTGTTGTTTGTTATGCATGGCTGGCTCCACGCCTGGCGGGGCCGGGAAATATCTGGGGTCCTGGATGTCTTGTGAGTGTGAGTGTGTGCACGAGCCTGCATGGGAAACATGGGTCAGATTTTCCTTTTTCAGTTAAATTTCAGTATTCTCTGGGAATTATTTCCCCGCTGTTGAAGCAGGCCTTTCTTTGCAGAAAAGAAAACAGATGTAGGGTGGGCATCACCAGCCAGCAGCAGGACTAGCAGGAAGCACACAGCCAAAGCAGAAGGACTCCTGTAAGTTCATGTGTGAAAGCTGCCAAAACAGCCCTCAGAAGAGTCACAAGTAGCAAGGGCTTTGATGAAACAGCATTTAGCTGCTGTATCTTGGGTGGCCACATGAGCCCTTACCTCACCACAGATTATCCCGACTGGAAGGGACCCACAGGATCATCCAGCACAACTCCTGACCCTGCCACAACAATCCCCCTCTGTGCCTGAGAGCATTGTTCAAACCTTTCTTGAGCTCTGGCAGCTTTGGGGCCATGACCATTCCCAGGGGAGCCTGCTCAGTGCCCAACCTCTGGGGGAAAGAACCTTTTCCTGATATCCAACCTAACCCTCCCATGACACAGCTCCAGCTGTTCCCTTGGTTCCTGTTCCTGGTCACAGAGATCAGAGATCAGAGCTGCCCCCCACTGCCTCTTGTGAGGAAGCCGCAGACCCTGATGAGTCTCCTCCAGGCTGAACAAACTTCAACCATGTGTCTTGGCCATGTGCTATATTCTCCCTCAACACAGACTGGCTGCCCTCTCCCTCTGTCCCGAGGGACACAGATCAAATATGAGGCAAACAGGAGATGGAAGTACACCAGAGAATGTTTTGTTGCCCAAGGACTGATGCACTGCCCAACATTAATGTGGGCCCTGCTATGTTCATATATTAAAAAAAACTAAGCTGGTCCACTGCTGCCCACTGTCCCCTCTAAGAACTTTGAGCAGGTCAACTCCTCACAAAATTCAAGATGTCTGACCTGAAACCCAGAGTGGTTTAAGGGAAAGCTGCCACAGACTTTGCAGAACTCAGAACGTGGTCCCTTTTCTTTGCATGACTTGGGCTGTTGGACATCATGGCTAAGGCACTAAGGAGCTGGAAGCACAGCGTAGTAAAAGCTCTTGGAGGGACAGACTGATCCATATTAATTAGTAGCTACTCAGTGATGAAAGGATATTGAAACCATTTGCAAGGCAGTGCTTCTGGATTCAGACTTGATGAAGGAAATTAAGACTCTGCTGTGGGTAGAAAAATGAGAAAAAGACACAAGAGCTTTGCTAGAGCCCAGGCACTTGTCAATAGGTTTGTGGTGGACACAGCTGTGCAGGAGATGCAGAGACATGTGGAGCTTTACCTTGGCCTGGGAATGCAGAGGAACTGTGGGATGGAGCTGCCTTGGTTTTCCAAGCTGGCACAGTCTCTTATGAGGGTGGAGTGATATCCCATTTTTTGGCTGGCCTGCTGGCCACAGGAACAAGGTCAGCCCAGGGACTGGGTTCAGTCAGGGAGTCAGTATTTTGTCCAGCACTGGTGCGTTATCCTGTTTGTGTGGTGGTCATGTCTCTGGCCTCAACTAGACTGCACGCTATGCTAATGCTGAGGTTCAGGTTGAAACAGAGACCATTATCCCAAATTCCAAGGCCAGGTTTTGTGTGCCATGCAGAGTGAATACCATGTGCACCTGGGTGCACTGTACTGCCCATGTCATGCTGAAATTATCAAGGCTTAAGCCAAGTGCTCACAAGGAGTTTCTCCAGACCTCTCCAGACATCAGAGCCATGGTATCCTATGTCCTTGCCATTCCTGGCAGTGTGGCCAAGCTCTTCCAGCAATGAGCAGTATCATGAATGGGGTGAAGATCCCTAAGATAGCTTTGCTTTTGCTGATGTCTCTGGAGAGCTACATTTCCCTCCAGGGCAGTTGGCTGGTCCTGACCTCAATACAAAGAGCTGACATGTCTCAGCTGTCCTTTACCATGTCTGAGTGGCACAAATGACAAGCATCTACTTCTGCATCATCATCATCTGAGATCAATGGGAATCCTCAGTGAACACTGCAGACAGAAACCCCGGGGCAGAAGGGCCCAGCCAAGGGAGAAGCATCTGCAGCTGCAGCAGTGGGGTAAAAGAGGCTGGTTTGGGGACCTCCTCTGATCTTGGGACAGTCAGAGGAGAAAACAGAACTGTATGAATGTGCTGAGATTTATGGAGTTATGATTATACAAGTATATTTCATTATTCCCAGCACTGTGGCCAGGAAGGGCTGCAGTAACACCACAGCTGTCCCCACTAAAAATCTGTCAAAACCCCTGATTTTCTCTGAAGTGCAGTGTCAATCCCAAGATTGGCACTGCCTTTCCATGAGGTCTGTGCCTACATCAGGCTATGGGCAATCCTTCCAGACCATCATCCTGGCACCAGGGATTCCAATACCCAAGGGTTTGCTTTAGGGAAGGAGAGGAGCCAGAGAACATGCCTAGTCTCCTGCTCTAGTGAGTGAGATTTGCTGGATGCATGACATTTTGGGAGTCCTGCAGGACTTCAGGACACACTGAATCCTGTTCACATGAACACCACCACCTGGGTGGCTGCAGGACACCAATCCTGCTCTCTCCAGCCATTGGTGGCAGCGATTTCCCACATGCTGCAGCTTGACAGAGTATTTCAGACAGTGAATGTATCCTGCATCCATATGCAACAGGAAGGACATCTGGAGAAACCAGCCTCATTACTCACCCAGCAATTTGTACACCACCCCTAGAGTTAATCTGTTTATTCTTTAAAATCCCAGAAGACCTTTCATAGGTGGGATGGTGTAATTCTGGGCTCTCTTGTGCTCTGGCTGATGCCATCTCTGAAACTGCTCAAAACAGTGAGCACATGGAGTATGCCCAGGCTGGCTCTGTGATTTCTGCTTCAGGGCTCTGTCAGCTCTTGCTAACCTTGGGCAGCCCCTGGGGTGGACAGCATCTTCCTTCAGGAAAGCCTGGAAGCTGGAGGAATCAAGAGCAAATAAAGGGGATTTGCTGCATTGCCCTGCTGTGGCTGCACTGCACAGGGGCTCAGCTGACTGTCCTCAAGCACAACCTCCAGCTGTCTACTTGGAGCACTTGCTCTCCACTCAGGGCAAAGTTTGGTGGCGATTGTTCTGGGGCCATGGAAGGAAAGCAGGGCAACGACCTCTCAGTTTTGTGCTTGTGACAGTGAAATAATCCCTTTCTCTAATTGTGTGCTGTACGGCCTTTCAGTTTTGGCACAAAGAACCATCCCTGACAGGAGTCTGCAATCTCCCTACTCCAGGATAGTACTCAGCAGCTGGTGCAAAGTTTTGTCCCATTTTTTATCAGTAAGACTCTGTCTCTCTGCCTTACACAAAGACTGAAGGAAATAATCTGATTCTTCAAAAAATACAAACCTGCCTGCCCCAAGAAGCATTCCTGGCATCCCTTCATCAGCCCTTCCACCAGCAGGAACTGCTTTGGCTTGAAACCCTTCCTCCTTTTCCTTTTGCACTCGGTGAAACTCCTCCAGAGCCACTCAGTCCCATGCTGCCACTTTTCCCAAGTGCACTTAACCCAGCCCTATCCTGGCTCCTCTCCATACTTTGCATGATCACTATTGAGTCAACAGATGGCACTCGGGAACTGCTGGAAAGATCTGGGAGGCAGCTGCCAAAAGCCCACTGAAGGAGCTGAAGTCTGGCTGCTGTGGGAGGCTGCTTTTATATCTTGTGTCAGGACTGCAGATAAGGCACGGTGTCTCAAAGCACGGCTGTGTGCAGCGATGCGCTGCCCGAGGCTCCTGAGCTGAACTACCAATCCTTCTCCAGGCCTTGGATGGAGGGAGGGATGGGAACACAGTGTATCAAAGTGTTCCTGGAGGCCTGGAGGCATATTTCCTACCAAACATAGAGCAAACTTCCCCACAATAAGCCAGTTCCTCTTGCCTCCCCCGCCTCCCCCAGCTCTGCTCTTTCAAGCAGCTACACTGCAGGATAAAAAAGGGGTTGAGGTGTTTCCTCCAGCCTCGGAGGCAGAAACCTTAAATGGGCTTTAGCTGGACAGACTCATGGGATCAAAGGGCTGCTGAGACATTCATTTTTAAATGGATCAATATACAATTAAAATGAAAACTAACAAAGACAGTCAAAGGATATAATGGCAGTTTGGTCCTGCTTAAAAGCAGTAAGGATCATAGCTGCCTGTTGGTACTTCCCACAAGGATACCAATCATGGCACTGCACAAAAACATCCCAGGATGTGCAGAGCAGCCCTCTTCTTGTTTGGAACTAGACATCCCCTCTTTTCCCCTTTCCTGTGCATCATCCCAGCCTGCAGGGTCCTGCCTCAAGTCCTGTGGGTAATTTCTGTGCATACCCATGTTTAATGCCACCTTGAAAAACCCATGATCTTGTCATCTCTCCCAATATATTCTGCTCTGAAAACTTGTTGTTCCAGTGTAAGAAGTAGTCATAGGCTGAACAAATGAAAAATTAATCTGTCCACTTAGTTTCCCCCACCTGCAGACACACTCAGCAGAGACAAATACAGGTTTGCTGACCCTGTTCACCACCCAGCCTTCAGATGTAGGACACAGGACCCAGCCTTGGAAGGGTGTAAGGCTGTGGAAAGTGGCCAGGACAGCCAGTTAGGCAGGTTTTTTCATCTTTTATGGAAATGTAGTCCTTGTGGAAAGCAAGAAATGCTGCAGACAGCAATTTGTTTGCCCTGTCATCAGCAGGAGCCCAGGGAGGTTCCCCATTCCATCCCATTGCTTCAGCCCAGTTCTAGGAGGACACAAACAGCCCAGTGGTGTGTGCTCACAAGCTGCAAATGAGCAGCCAGGAGCCAGCTTGCCCTTTACATGGTCACATGCCCTTTGAGAATCCCAAAAAGTCAGAATTATTCCATAAATGGCTGCTTTGGGGCTACACAAATGGTAGTGACCCACTTTGAGTCTGATGCAAGAAGAAAAACATGGCAAATTCGGTGCCTCTCGTCCCAGCCAAACCCCAATAAAGCTTAACAAATCATGTCATTTCCCTTACCAACAGAACTCAAAAGCAAGCTCCAGTGACCAACCTTGGCTCCAGGGTCTGAACTGGACTGAAGATTCTCTGTGGGCTCCCACAGTGCCTCTTCGCACGGATGCTGCATGGATTCCAACTGGGTTCAGCAGGAGGACTGGCTTTTCATGTGCAGAGGGTCAAGGTGTGCAGCTGATTGGGAGGACAAACACAGGAAGGACCAGCCTGCACGAGGCTCAGAGGCGTCTGGGAAGGGAGGAGATGAAAAGGGGAATCAAGGTAGCAATTAACTATTAAAGGACTAGTTCAACAGTAATTAGTGGAGGGAAGGGATGGAGGTGCATATGATGCCTGTAGAATAGACCTTTCCAACAATGTTAGAGTGACTATAAAAGTAAACCTTAACTTGAAAGCTTTCAACTACACAATATGGCAAAAATTGCACATGGTGTAGTAATTCTACAATTTTTATAATGTTAGTCAATTAGTATAATTATCATATCCTGTCCAGTTAAAAGGTTAGTTGATTAGGTAATAATTCCTGGGGTGCCCACTGGAAGCAGTCCAGAGCTTTCTTTTGCCCCACTTTTGTTATGTCTGGTCCAGATTCTGGTTGGAAAACAGAATGACTTTGTCGTTGATTCTCTTCTTGGAATAAGACTACAGAATATTTAGCTTTATAAGGTTAGCTTATTGTTCCTAAATGTAGGGAAGAAAAATAGGAAAAATACTAGAAGCTATAGCCATGCTTCAGCAATCTACAAAGCTACAAATATATGAAAAATATAAAAAACTAAAAATCTTAGGCATCACATGAAGCACTTGCAGACTTGCTGGGCTGCTAAGTGCTTCACTCAAGTGTCAGAAAACTTTTGAAAGTGCAAATAATTCCTGCTCCAGCAGGATGGAAATCATAATTCAAGAGGGTGATACCTTTCTCTAGGCATCTATTTTGAACTCCTGAGTGAGCTTCTGAGCCAGGTGATTCTCCCTTGGGAATGTGGATATTTTTTTGGCCCTTCTGACCTGATCTCTGCAGCAGGACTGAGGTGTTGCTCAGGCCTAGGGACACTGTGCAGTCCAAACACATGACATTAAGGTGGACTACTATACAAGGTTTAGAACTGGGTTTGTAAAAAAGTTCCATTTCCTTTCTCCCTGGAAAATTTTGTACCCTTCAGTACCTTCAGAAGGAATTAATTAAAAAACACTCTTCCTTTGCCCTGTGGTTATTGAAACCTTTTGATGAGAAAGGTTTGGAACAAACACTTAAAGATGCCTTTTTTTTGGAAGCACCAGCTGAAATACTTGGAGCACTTATGAAGCTCAGTTACTAACAAAAAAAAAAAAAAAAAAAGCAGAAACATTTCAACAATATGAGAAGTGTAAGCTTTCCACTCCACTCATATATCTGCTTGTGAACCAAAAGAACTGGTTTTCATCCCCCTGAGGCTCTGATGCTCCTGAAAGGAGCAATTTCAGCCAATTTCCTCTCCAAAATGTCAGCTGGGCAATCTCTGGATTACACTTGCTGGCACTGGTACCATTGGGACCTTGTTTAGGCTGTGAAGGTACTGTAGCAAGCACAGTTAGTCAAGGTGTGTCACATATCCCCAGCACCTTCTCTGGCCTTCCTCAGGCTGAGAATTTATGTCCCAAATCCTCATAGGAAGAATATTTATGTGCAAGGGATGAATTAGTCTGTGATATCTCAGGATGCTCGGAGGGAACTGGCTCGCTGTCAGTCACGCTGGGAAATGGTGTGAACATATGGGCGGCTTCAGAGCGAATGTGGCTGTGCTCCCAGCATAGAGCACCAGGGAAAATGGGACAATATTGCTACAGTGAGACTTCCCCTGCCAAGGCAAAGCTGAATTGGGTCTCCATGGGCTTCCTGCCCCTTCAAACACACTGCAAATTCAGCACATCTCTTATTTGCTTCAGTTTGCAATGTACTGGTGCCCAGAAACGTAACTGCCATATGCCTGCAAACTTCTCAGCCCTGGTATTCGGTCAACAGCTATTCACAGGTTTCCAGCACTGCAGGAGCCTTGCAGAAGCCTGAGAAAGAGAGATGGGCCTTGCATGGATCTCTCCTTTCTGTGCAGCCTGTGGACCATGCTCTAGCATACACCCTGGGCAGAAATAACAACTGACAATCAAAAATGGCCTGTGAGCCTGATTCCTGCGCCCCTTTCAACCTCATGCCTTAAAATGGTGAGGATGCTTCTTATTGACATAGAGAACTGCACAAATTTTGGAAGGTGATGGCTCCTCCAACCCCATACTAGTACAGAGTGGTAACAAATGGCACTGAACAAATAGGTGCTAAATCCTATTAGGTATTATACTCCTAAAAATTCAAAATTTTGTTGCACCTACAGACTGGAAAAAGGCCATCATGGACCAAGAACAAGGAGTAAAAAGGTGGGCTCTGGGGAGTGCAAACATCTTCAGAGACACGTGCCCTTTTGTGCACAATGGCATTGCTTGTGTTGTGCTGCTGGGACAGTAGAAATCAAACTGGCTGTGTAGATGAGACCTAACATCCATCTGGGCCTGGTCCTTTCTCTTCAGGCACCCAGCACCAATGGCTTTGGTGTAAAATGTAAACATTCAGACAAACAGCTCTGATTCAGGTCCTGGCACTCAAACCATGACTAAAGCACTTTATATCTCTAAATTAACCCCTCCTGAAGTTGCAGAAGGTGGGCAGCACATTCACCTGTAAAATAAGCTCTGCACAGTGAAGTGGCTGGGGCTCAGTGGCTAATGCAGTGCTGCCCCTGCCAGAGAGCTATTGTCTGGATAAGGAAACAATTTCAGTGGCTGAGACTATATGAGGTTTACGCAGCAGGAGCAGCCAGGACTGCTGCTGTACCCATGGAAATCTTCCAGCATGGGAGGTGTCTGGCACCCTGTCACTGGCTTGGAGCAGCAGAAATACCCTGGCTGTTTCATTGCTCCAGTGAGCAGTGACAAACCAGGGTTCATAAGCTGGCTGCAGATCCACGAGCCATTGCACATTGCCTGGAAACCAGCAGTCTGCTGCAATCCGAGGCAGCTGCGCAATGATCCCCAGGCTTGCTTTGGCCATGGGGACTTCAAGGGTTTGGTGTCCATGAAACTCATAACATGGGTGGATTTGCACTGTCCAAAACATCATGGTGGTGTCACCATTGCAAGCTGTGAGCTTTGAGCACGGTTTCCCTGAGATGCAGGGTAGCATTGCCTGCAGAGGAGAGGCACTCCCAATCCAAAGAGACTGACTGGACCACTTGGCCTCCATCCTGCTGACTCACCCATAGTGGTTTGCCAGGCACTGTGAAAGAAAGAGTTACTCTGGATGAAGGATGGTCTCATCTTGAGGGAATTGTCTTGTGGGAAGCATTTATGTTCCTAAACCAGTTTGGGAGCCCCATTTCCTTGTCCTTTCTGCTTACCCTTGTGTTGTTTCTGTAAGGAGAGGAAATCTTGGGATGTCACAGAGATCTGCCCCACGAGTCTCAAACTGGCCAAGCACAGGGAAGTCACAGAGTGACAATATTCCTAATGGCACAACACATTAAGGAGAGCATCAGCTTCTGGCTGATTGGACAGGCAGCTCCTCCTCTGCTGCACTGCAGCAGGTTTTGAAGTAAGGGACTCCTGGATTCCTGGAGTTCAGCTGCCACAAACGGTTCCCCCCAGCCCTGGCTGTTCAGCAGCAGCCCCAGGAGGGACATGGGCAGCCCTGCTGCTTGCCTCAGGTAGTTCTTTGCAGTCAGCTGGGAGCACAAGCCCTGCTGTAGCCCCTGGCTAAGGGCAATGAAAAGTAATTAATCCATGTGTTGAATACCTTGCAGCAGTATGGAGGAAACCTGCCAAGCTGTGGGAGTGAGGAAGTGTGATCACCCCCACTTCCCAGACAAGAGTTCACACCTCAGGCTGAGCCAGACTAAAGCTGTAAGATGTGCCTGTCTGTCAGAAGTGGTGGGATGTTTGTAATCCAGCTGATTCCCACCATCCATGTAGCTCCCACGGCTCTGTTATTATCATTACTGTTGCAAGAATTATTATTTAGCATTTGGAAGAAGGAAAAGGAAATACCACCCATGTCCTTGTCACCACATTAATGCCAGCCAATCTTTTCAGCAGATACCAGGTTTCAGTCATTCCTGCTGGGCCACACAATACAAGCTGCTCTGGAGCTGCTCCTCACAGTGGATCTGATCCTACCAGGCAAGTGACATTTTTGTGGCTAAGATTCAGGACAGCAGGCCCAGCCCAGCAGGGAGCACCATGCTGGGCCAGTGGTGCTGCCCGAAGCCTGTCCTCAAAACTCCCTCCTGCTGGGTTTGGGGAGGTGTCTGCCTTCCTTTGGAGAGAGTCACCCACCCGGGCATTAGGAAAAGCTTTTTGTTCTTTAAACTGCCTCGGGCATTTAAGTCATTAAGGCAGGAAGGGCTTACTCTAAGCAGCTAGAGGATTAGTGGGAGTTATAGGATACTCTCTGCTCTAATACTCTCCCTTTTTGCTTCAGCTGTTCTGTATGTGTGAAGCAAAAAGAATGCCACCCTCATGAGAAAGAAGGTCACTGCCACTGTGAGGTCCACAGACATGGCCACGAGGAAGGAGAGGTCACAGCCATCCACACAGCCACACAAAGGATGATGACAAGGCAGAGGAGAAGGTCACTGCCACTCTCATGGCCATACACACAGCCATGTGAAAGCCCCAGTCTCATCCTACACAAGTTGTTGGCATGGTCATTGGCATGAGAGCAGCTACAGAAGGAGCAGACACCTCCACAAGCTCTGTGGGAATCTAACCCCATGCACAAGGGGACACATGATGGTTATCACCCACCTCAGAGCAATGTCATGGTACAAGGACTGAAGGATCCTGCAAGGAGGTGGACAAGGCCTGACATCCCTGTGTTCTCCATGCTTTCAACTCAGTTGTTTCAAACCTACCATCTATTTCAAAAAATCAGTTAATTATTCAATGCTTCTAAAAGGCAGCAATTCAAAACACTGCCCTGCACCTGCCAGGACCAGGAGAGCTTCTAGGAGCATTCTCAGCCTGGGCCACGCAGAAGCACAACTGCGGGGATGAGGCACTTGTCACCCAAACGATGCCCGGTGCCCCGGGCTCCTGTTCCACACCCTCAACCCCATCCCCGACGGCCATGCTGGCCCCAGGGCTCACACTTCCCCCCGCAGCTCTCCCGGTGCCGGCAGCTGCGCCCCCGT
>JAHLSL010000216.1:265283-284739 GCA_025920805.1 Petroica traversi | reverse complement strand
TCGCCCAGGTAGGAGCTGCGGGATCGGGACAGGGGCGCGGAGCCGGTGCCCCGGCGGGTGGGAACTGCCGCCCTGCCGCCACCCCCGGCTCTGTGTGTGGAAGTGGTCGATGTCACCGGGTTTATCTGGGACCTAACCCCTAACCCCAGTCCCGCCGAGGTGTGTCCTGTCCTCCCACCGGGGGTGCAGACAGAGTCCCTCGCTGCTTGCCGAGCTGCCCACCTGCGAGTCTGGCTCTGGCGATGTGCATTGCCCATCCGGGTCCCTGGCTGCTCCTGTCCTGGGGCCAGGAACACCATGCAGAGCCAGTCATGCCCGGGGGGGGTTCCCGTTTAGGCCTCCTGGGCAGGTTTCTATCTTGCAACATGGTGTGCTCTCCCTTCTGCAGCAACGGGAGAGCTATTGTTGGGAAGCTCAGCGTCTTTCAGACTGAGCCTTATTGCACTCAGCTTTGGGCAAACATGGGATTCAGTCCAAAAATCTCCTCCATAAACCCCCACATCCCTCATCATGTCCCATTGTGCCATATGCTCCCTTACCTGGTGTCATAAGCCAGGTTGGCAGCCACAACCATCAACATTTTCTGGAAACATCAACAAGCCCATAATAATGGGCAAAGAGCCATCCCATATTCACGATGCCCATTGGCATTTGTTAGAGCAGGGCAACAGACTTGAACTCTTTAGATTCTGCTTGACCAGAGCACATCCCGAGGTCAGCAGCACACAAATCCCTTCTGAAAGCCCAGGGGTTCCATTTCTATCTGGTACAGGATATTCATGCTGGGAGAGCCCCACCCGCCTGCGGGCACTGACAGGGCACTCATTGCTTGTCAGAAAGCTCTGATGTTCTCAGCCAGAGGCTGCCGTGCCTGTGGGTCTCAGTGTTCAGTGACTGTCACACAGTCCAGCACTGGTTTAGACCTTGTGCATTCAATGGGGGCCATGCTGACGCTGGAGCCATTTTCTTCGCTTGTCTGAGTAGTCCTTGGCCATTCAGTCAGGTCTTGAAATAAACACTGCAGCCTGCGAGAGGTAAGTTACAGAGAATTAAGCCAGGTGTATTTCGAACTTCACGCATGCTGCCTACTCAGTCTTAGCCCTGTGGTCCCCACCCTCTGCCCCAGCCAAGGCTGTTCATCATCAATGCTCACCTCATCAGCAGAAAAACACAGATGTCAGAAAACACCACCTTCCACCTGGCCTCTTTCAGCCTGGGACACCAAGATGAAGGTGAGGATTTTCTTTTCCTTTCCCTTTTCAGTCCTTTTTTTTTTTTCTTCAAAACAAAGCTTAGCAAATGTGATTTTCCCAGTGCAGACAGAGCTGTTCTGGCACTGAAGGCTGGGTGGGAACATTAGCCCTCCGTGTCTGGCTCTGTCAGCACACACACCTGTACCCACAGCAGCAGCAGCAGCTGCCTGGGGTAAAGGTAAGCTGTTTGCACGAGTCAATGGAAAGGATTATAAAACTCAACTTTTCCTGGCAGACTACGTGGGAAGCAGAGTTTTGCAGTCTCATTAATTTTTCATGATGATTTAACATACTCAGGAGTCTCACTAACAAAAAGACTGTAGGTCTTCTCAAGGATATGCACGATCCTGCTGCTAGACTGAAAGAGCAAAACAAAAGAACTCCACAGGAATTTTTCAGTGCACAAGGATTTGCCGCAGCCAAAGGAGGAGATGGATTGCTCAGGAGTGCCTGTCTCTCCCTGTCAGGGAGACAGGGAGCAAGAGAACAAGGTGACAGTGAAATGCAATGAACCCTTTTCTAATCCCAGGGAAAGGGCACTCTTATCTCCTTGGAAAATACAAGGAAAAAAGCTCTTTTTCTCAAGAGTTTCACTCCAGTTTTGCTGGTGGTATGTTCAAAGAGAAATTGAAATTCCATTATAAAAGCACATTCTTAAAAAGTCATTTACAGCTCTCCAGGAAAAAGCTATTAGTCTAGATGGAGCTGACCTATAGCCCATGGATTTAATCCAGAAATAATTCATATTTCTTTTACATTTGGGAACACTTGTACAGCTGATATTCAAACAAAACTTTGCTAGAGGAAGAAAAGAAAGGGGAAAGAAAATCAAACTACCTTCTTTTTTTTTCTTAATGAATGAATTTTTGTGGCACTTAATGTCTAACTGAGCAAAGCTTCTTGATGAAAAATGGCTCTGGTAATAGGCAAGGTACAGACTTCTGCCATTTTTCTCCTTGTTTTTATTACCCCTTGCAATTCCTCTGTGAACAGGAGAAGTTGTAGTTTGAATCAGGCACCAGACAGCTCCATTCACTTGGTAGGTGTTTCCCATCTTTCATATGCAAAGTGCTTCTTTCTTGATCCTCTCTTTAGTATGCAAAAGGGGAGATGATCTATTACAAAAAAAAAAAAACCACCAGTGCTTATAGGAATGGGCTTGGGGATGAGGGTGGAATTAGGCAGACCAAGAAAGGAGCCATTCCTGCAAAAGGCTGAATATTTTTGGCCCATTTCCCTCTCAGAACTACATGTGCTCTCCTGCTGCATGGCTTGGGGCGGGGGACAGCAAGACCAGAGAGTGTCAAAAACTGGAGTGACTTAGGAAAAGGAAGGCGACTGTATGCTACTACTTCCCTGCCCTCAAAGCTTCCTCCATCAGCCTGGCTTTTTGTGCTGCAGAATGAAACCATCCTGATGGGAATGTGCTGGGAGCAGGCAGCCAACACGACATGTTTCTAGTAAAGCCCCCTGCTGGGGCCGAGTGAGCAGGTAAAGCCTAAAGGCTAAAGCCAGGCCTGCAGCCACCCTCTGTGGGGCAGAAGGATGCCGATCTCTGAGAGAGGGAGATACTCCCTTCCAGGGACTGGACTCAACACAAGCAGCCCTTGGCTCTTGCCACAGATCTTGTATCCCACCACCAATCCATATCCCTGTAGACCTGGAATGGCAGAAACCTGTCTCCCTAGAAATCCTGACCCTCTCTTTCCTGGTTTGTTGTGCGTAGAAGCTCCAGTCCTTTTGCTGGTTCCCCCACACAAGGTAGGCTGTTTGTGCCCTGGTACTCATCTCAGAGAAGCACTCCTGCACTCAGAGTGGCTCGAGCAGGTGCATTAATTGGTTTATTATTCTGTCTAGACATCTCAGGGCAAGAGATGGGGAAGCAAACAGCGAGAGCAACAAAGCTTTCCACTGTGGGTAAGAGGAGTAGTTAACCCTAGTCCATCATTTCCCTTACACCCCTTCTTTTCTCCTTTTCCAGCATCTCTCTGGTTGCATCCAGCTGAGCCTGGAGCAGAAAATGGAGGCTGTCAGCTGCCTCTGTAGGCTTTTCTGCAGCCGAGACACCATTTCTCCCCAAATAATCCCAAAGATTGCAAATATCTGACACAGCCCAGAGTGGGAATGAATGTTGAAAATAAAAGTCTGTCAGTGTCAGTGCTGTAAGCAGAGTCCAGGGTGGTGCTCTGCCCTCTTCTTCTCATCCCTGACAGCAAACAGACATCAGAAATCCCCAGAAACAGTTTTTTAACATAGTTCAGGATCCTGAGGGCCCAGAAAAGTAATAGCGACATGGTTTCAGGCAAAGAAGGACCAGCCTACATGTCTGGTGCAGACCTCAACAGAGCAAAGGTTAAGCTCACCAACACTACAGCTAATTGGGAGAGCAGCAGGTAGAGACTTGAACTCTGCTGAGCTGCCAGCAGTGATTACCCAAAACGATCATTATTTGCAAGCTCCAGGTTTCCCTGGAGATTGTGGATAGTCAAGGTCACATTGTCATGGAATTGGAGAGGGATGAGCATTAGGGAATTCATATCCGGAGGGTGATTGACAGAGCTCTAATTGTTTAGTCTGAAAAAGAGACAATGAAGAGAAGTCACGAGTGAATGATCCAAACTTGCCAAAGTTATTCCAGAATCTGAAGTCACTGAGCAGGCCAGGGATTAAGTTAGGAGATGATATGCGGGGGAAGAGCAGAACTTGACAGCATTTCACAGCAAAGATGGTAAACAAGGAGAGTGTGATTTTGTGAGAAATATTAGACTCAGCGCTACCGACGTATGTGCAGAAAGCCCAGAGGCAATCTGCAATATCCAAGAGATTGGCATCTGCTTTCCCTGCCGGGAGGTTTTGTAGCCAAGGGTTTGTGGAGGAAGAATTTTTCATGGTATGGTCTCCTGTCTCTCCCTGACCATGTTCAAAGTGTATTTTGTAAAAGCCCTTTTGTTCTGTCCAGTGTCACATATTCACCCTCAGATGAGGCAGACAGGATAATTAAGTAATGAAAAGCCTCTGGTCCCAGATTACTGTGCAGATCCAGTAGTTTAAAGGGATAAGAATTTTGCTTTTCCTTTGAAAAAAATATCAGAAATATAGTACAAGTGAAGGAACACCAAAACACAAGATGTCAGTGTGGCGGTGCCTTTATGAATTATTATGCACTGTAGGAGAGCATCACCTATTTAAAGTGTGCAAAAACTAGGCAAAACAACGGGATCAAGGTCGAGGAAAAAGAGTAACTTAGAGGCAACAAAAAGGGAGTGAGAAAAGGTCTAGACCCTGTCAAAGCATAACACTATATGACCTCAGCTCTCTGATAAAAAGTCCCACAGTACAAAACTACAAAACGCAAACAGGTCACTGGACACATGGGAAGAGTGGGATGATTTACACTTCAAGCTTGAGAGCCTGGCTTGAGGGACCCTCCAGGTCAGCTGTCCCAAATAGCTTCTGCCACTGCAGCTCACCAGCACTGCAGGGGATGTGGTGGCTTAGCATCTTCCCTTCAGGTTGTCTCTATAATTAGTAGAGAAGTGTAATGACTAATTAAAGATGTAATTTTATGTGTTGATTGCCACAGACGCTAATCTTTCCTTGGTCTGTGTGCAGTGCTCCTGCCTCATGCTGGACCTGAATCTCTCCCCATGCAGGGACGACTTTGATGAGGCTGTAAAAGCCCAACAAGAGTTCAGATTGCATCTCCTGAGCACCTTTGCTGGCACTGCATTTGTAATCTCATGTATGATAGGCGTGGAGTCTCCTGTAATGAACTACCTTTACACAGAGCTCTAGCACAAATCTCACGCTTGAAAGGCCAGGTAATCCTGTCACTAATCCACCTGGGACCGGACAGCAAGGACTTCAAGCCTATTGTTGATGTTATTTGACAAGTTCTGTGGGTGAGTGGGATATCATTGTCACAGTTCAGGAGCTTGTGCTTTGCTAGATATTCTCCCTCTTGCTGCATTGAACCAGCTCAAGTGTTACCTTGCAGCTCAGAGGCAAATGAGCACTGGAACTGCTGGGGACAACCTTATGTCAACTTTGTCTCACTAAGGTGTGCATACACCTGTCTTCTGGTGTTCTGGCACCTGCTTCAGCACAAACACTGACTTCTTTCCAGCTACTTTCCATTTGCACATCAATTTGGCTTCAGAAGTCAGGACCCAGGAACATGCCTGTAACTGCTGCAGCTTCCTTCAGACTTAGAAACTAAACATAGCATTGGATGGTGCTTAATTAGACAAGAGTTCTCTGTTACTAGTCCCCAGACCAGTACAGTGTGCAAGTGAAGCTGAGTGTGACGACTCTGCCATGATTTTAATGAAGTAAGCCCATCTTGTATAATCATGAAATATAGTTTATCAGTGTTGATAAACTCAACTGATGTTGAAAAGTACATGGCACAGACTGCCAAGGCAAATATGTCCTGCTTTCTGGAAAAAATAGCAATTTGCAAGCAATACTGAGCTAATAGTATTCTCCAGATTCTTTTGTCTTCGATAATCTCATGCCAGTTAACTTTGGGTGCAATTCCAGAGACATGTCATCACTAAAATTCTGCCTTTTTCCATGGCTGGGAGAAAAATTAATGAGAGGGACTATAGAAAAATTAAAAAACATCCCTTCCCCAAGTTTTTACCTTAATTTTATCCCACATCACACTAGGTGCCTCAGGCTAAAGTTCATCTCACTGCAGTCTTGCTCCAACACTCATAATTCTTTGATGACTTGAGACACTTTGTGATTCTGGCTGGCTTGAACTGTTCATCCTATTTAATCCTGGACGCCAAGCACTGCAGCAAGACACATAATTCAGTTGTAAGAGACCATAGCACGTGCTCTGAACAAGGACAAGAAACTGCTGGTGTTTGCATCTCTTGGGACAGCAATTCCTAAAGCATTTTTGGGGTCAAAAGGACCTCAGTCTTTTGTGTGTGAAGGGGTTTTTGGTGTCACACAGACTAAGCAGTCCTTCAAAGTATTATTCAAACTTTCTCCAAGCTAGCAAAACATCTCAGGCTCCATAAATCAAGAACTATAGGAATAAAATATGTTTTGAATTCCTTGGAGAGAAGAAAGTGTATCTTGCAGACACCTCATTACTTGGGAACTGGAGTCTGTAAGTGCTTTGTCTCAGTAAATTTAGCAGCCAGAGGATAGTCAAGTTTCAAAGGATCTATAGAGATCCAGTCTGTCCCCTTCCTACAATGCAAGACCAATAAAATCTGTTGCTGTCATCCTTGGGAAATAGGTGTCTAAAAAGTTCCTGAAGAGCCCTTTGGAGCATGCAGGACATGGAAGCCATTAGAGAATGTGCCAGGCTGGAGGCTGAAGGCCCTGTTAGATGTCACAGCACTCAGGTTCACTGCTCAGCTGTGTCAGTGCCAGGGATGACTCACTCTCCTGCTGACCCAACATGGAGCAGTGCCAGTCCTTCTGCAGAGCAATCACACTAATTAATCCTCCTAAAGAGTGCAGATAATTGAGTGGCTTCTTCACATGCAGATTCCTTTGGTTCCTGTTTGTCTAGGCCTCTTAATCTTTCTGGGTCCTGAGTTAGGATCCCCATCCACAGTGAAATATCTTTGAGAATTTTTGGGGGGGATATTACCGAATTTTTCAAACTTTAGGAGCAACACACACAAAGGATGTATTACAGGATTCTACATCCCCTGGGATCCCTGGGTGAGTCATGGATGTCTTTATAAAAAGCATAATCCAGTTTAGCCCTTAGGCTGACTCCTGGTACAGGAAACAGTGGGTGAGGTTTGACATTTGTGTTATGTGGGAGGTCTGTGAGCATCTCCAGTTCTTAGGATGAGACTCCCCAGCAAAGCCTTTCAATCTCTCTCCTGTTTTACCTTTCCCTTTATTTCTGTCCTAGGGAAAAACAAAATACAGGACCTTGCCAGACCTGCCTTGCCATGCCAGAGATCGGAAACGCTGAGCTCAGCTACAGTGGCACTTCCTGGGAAAAAATCTGCCCAGTCCATCACTGCCCCATTCCTGCATCCCCCGGGATGGGTGATGACAACCTGCCCTCCTCCAGCCACACACTTGGGCCAGTCTCCACCCAGTCCAATGGCCAGGTTCCATCAAGCTCGCAGGACTCACAGCAGCACCACCCATATTACCCCTGCAACCAAGAGGAGTCCCGAGGCAGCTACAGCCTGCCCTCGCTCCCTGGGCACGGTGAGAGGCCTGTGCTGTGCTCCCACCTCTCCAGTGGTGATCTCGTGCCAGCGTCCCACCATGAGGCCTCAGAAACGCCCTGGAAGCAGTGGTCCCCTGGGCAGCGGCGGCCGGTGCAGCATCATATTGTCACAGTCAGGTAAGAGGCACGTGCAGGGCAGATCAAAAGAGCATCTTTCAGACTTGGTGGGGAGAATTGGGAGGGATGAGCAGGATCTGAGCTGGGATGCATGAAACAGCTGGGTATGCTCTTCAGCTTGGGGCAGCAGCTGCTCCAAAACACACAGAAGGATTCAGTTTGCTCTCTACCTCTGTGTGGGTGTCCAGAGAGATGTCATTCCCATGCCAGGGAGAGGTGGGATTTCCTTCTCAAGGGACTGGCTGGCTACAGCCAAGGTCACTCAGTCACTTCTAGGTCACACAGCTGTGAATATGCCCCTCTTCCTTTACCTTGGTATTTTCTCCCTTTGCACTCCAAGCCACCCACCTGCCAGTCCTTTATTTTGGCAGAGTTCTCATGGATGGGCAGAGTTCATTCTTTCCTGCACCCACGGAAGCTGCTGCCAGCGCTGGAAGGGACTGGCAGCAGAGGATAAGCACTGGCTACAGCTGAGCAGTGAGAGATACAAAAGGGGGAACATTATTTGGCCTTACAGGCAGCAACAAGGGTATGAATTCTTTGTTGTCCATGACAGAATCCATTTGTGTTCAGAGTGCCTGGGTAACAACAGCCTGAGTTACAACCTCTGCTCCTTCCAGCCAGCACCATCCTTCCTCCTGAGTGTGCCTTTTAGAGTCCACTCTTGGCACAGAGATCATGATACCTTCACTGCTGCAGCCGTAGTCACGGAATTCTGATAAAAGATGGCACAGGATTCCTTCCTTGCCTGTGTACAGCATTAGTGTTGCACACAAAAGACTTTTACAGTCTAATTTTCCAGCCATTTACAGAGGATTTAATTTGCTTGTGTTTGTGTAGAGGAACTGCAGTCAAAGGAGCCTGGGTCCTTTTCCTGGATCCTGTTCCTGGATCCTTTTTCACTCATATGCTATCAACAAAATTGCCAACCACATCCTCTGTAACAGGTTATTTAAGTAGGAAACACAGCTGGATTGTAAATCCCTGGCAGAGTGTGCAGCAACAGCAGTCAGAAAAAGTGATAACACAATAATGCCAGAATGAGGTTTTTAATCCAAGCAAATCTGCTTGAGGAGCTATTGTGAGGGAATTAGCACAGGCTGGGCAGCACACTGCCAGAGAGAGACCTTGCTTTGATAATCTGGGGAGGCTTTTGCTGTGCTCCGTTCTGTCCCGAATCTACGGAGCATTAGTGTGACGAGCAAAACATGGAATCATTTATTACGTGAGCCAGCCCGAGTGACTGTGCCATGGGGAACTCTCCTCCATTGCTTTTCCATTTCTCCCACTCCTAACAAGGCTAGGAAGGATGAGCTGCCTCAAGGTCCCCAGTTGGCTGCTGCACGGAATGGGAGGGCCTTGCCCAACACAGATACTGGAGTGCTGCAGGACCTTCTCCCAGTTTGAGCAGGAGTAGGAGGTGGAGAAGAGGAGGGAGCACTGGCTGAGCAGAGCTTGGCACAGCTGCAGAAGGAGGTGGGATTGGTTCTCTGGAACCTGTGTCCAAGCCAAGGCTGTGCCAGACTGGGGCATGTTTTAAGGGGATGTTCAGTGCAGAGAGAGAGAGAGCAGAACAAAAGGTCCTGTAGATATCTGACCCACCAAGATGCAGCTTTTCTGCCAGGATGCCACTGGAAGGCTTGTCCTCAGGTATTCATTAACAAACTTTGGATCCCGTGGGGAAGACTTCTTTATTTCCCCCTCTCAGAGCCCTTCAAGTAGGATTTTCTGAAGAAAATCCTGATAAAATATTTTAGCAGCTCCACTGGCTTTCTGCTCCTATGGCCTGAAAAGACACTGTCTTTGGAGGGTCCCAGGAAAAAAATGAGATTCACCTTTTTGAGAACATTCTTGCTGAGCTAAACAGGAAATAAAAAGTATCTACAGTTGTTGCTAACCCAGCTCATGAGATTTAATAAAGAGGTTTGCTTTTGTCAAGGAACACTTTAGGAAGTGCAGAAAAAGCACCTAAACCAGATAGATTTTAATGGACGAGATCTGCAGTGGGATTTCTATAGGACTGCCTTGCTCATATCCAGTACGCTCTGCAGGGTTTTCTGAGAGGGGCAAAATGAGGAGTGACTACTGGCTTCCCATCCTGTTTGGTTAAAATGAGAGAGGAAAAGGCTCTAATTATTCATTACACTAATTCACAGAGTGCCAGAACTGTGTCAGCACTGGCTCACCTTGGTGCTTACAGCCCTGCAAGGGTTAACCTGCTCAAGGATCCGTCCAGCACTGGGCTTCTCAGGAAAATAATAAATGAACACATCTTTTTTCCTTTCTGTCTGCAGACATGACAAAGCTTTCAGGATGCCAAAAAGGTATGTTTAACAGCAAAAGCTTCCTGTCCTTGTACCCTGTGATCAGTACTCTCTTGTCCTGCTATTAGGAGAAGCAGAGTGTTACTGCTGGTGACATCCCAGCAGGTCCAGCTCCAGAGGCGAGGTCAGCGCTCCTGGGGAATTTCCACTCCTTGGAAAAATCTCTATTTGCTTGTGAGATCAATTTAACCTGCATTAATGACTAGCAACACAGTCTCAGTAGCTGTTCTTGGGCAGGTGCCTGGCTCTAACCCATACATTAGCTTTAAATATATATAATAATTCTTTATGTGTCTGTGTCTCTGTGTATGTGTATATACATGTGTGTGTGTGTGTATATATATATATATGATTAATCCAGCTTGTCCTGTCAGAGGAGCAATAAGGAAAAGAGCCCATCCATGAAATAAACTCATGCTTTTAAAAAAAGAGAGAAAATTTAAAATACTTCTATCAAAATTAAAATAATTTCTAGTAGATTGCTTTCTACTTCTGTTTAAAAGCTGACTTTTGTAAACTATTGCTTCTAGATGCTTTGGGTAAGCACCTTCCATCACCAGAGACCACAGCTGATTTTTCTTGTTCCTTTTTTTCTAATAATTTAACACAGAAATACCCAAAAACAGCCTCCAGAAATTAGGTGCTCTAAGGAGAAAAGAGCACTTTTATTAATTTTCATAGTAAAGACCTTGTCTATGAAAACAAACTTGGTAAGGCAGTTGTAAATTGAAAAATAAAAAGCCAAAATAATTTTTAAAAAATCAAAAATCGTGTGAAAAGGTGTTTGAAGTGCTTGTGATGATTTCTAATGATGAAATAGCTGTGGTGGAGTCCTAGACAAAAGGGGCAAAAGGAAAACATTCCATCTCAAATAAAGTTCATAAATATTTCACTCCCCTTCACAAATACTTGTCAACTATTTTTGAACAAAGAATTTCTTTCATTTCAGAAATACATCAGAACACAAAAGATCCTGCCAAACCAGAGCAGGAGCCCATTCTGCTATCTTAAATCTCAACTGATATTTCTGAGGAAGACAAAAATCTTGACAAAAATCTTTAAACCTGTGGGAGAGTAACTTTCATAGATCGTCCTATATGGGAGACAGTTTGTCCCAAAGGAAAAACAGAACCTGGATAGAAAACTTTACACTAGCTCTCTAAGAACAAAATTAACTGGCAAAAAATACTTTGGTCAGAGTAAGCTGCTTCCCTGGAAGGGTTTTGATGGTAAAGAAATGTCATCCAAATTTTGTGAACTGTCATTAAAATTGTATGTATTCTACTGAATACGTATGAATTTAGAGCATATGAATTTAAACCAATGACAGTGGGCTTGCTCGGGTAAGTTTCCTTCAGGGATTCTTCAGAATAATCCAAAGATTTCTCAGAGTCCAGTTTAGAAATCTGCAGCCCAAACTGTTGCAGCCACCAGCTGACATTGCACAATGCAGAGGAAATGAAGAGGCTCTTTCTAAATGCAATCTTTGAACTTAAATGTTTAAAGCTTCATTTTGCCCGAGGACACGAGAGTCTGGTTTATATTATTTCTGATTGAAAAAGCTGGAAAACGCAGGGAGGCAAAATGTAATTACCCGAGTTAATTAGAGCTGCCTGCAAACATCCAGTTAGAGGTGTAATATGTTCATTAATAGCTGTACTAGAGCCTCCAAGCTTCACGATAAATAACTGCACAAACCAGAGACCCTGAATGTTTCCTTCCTATTACTCACACCTCATTGGCTCAACAGCAGGTTTTGTGCTCAGAGCAGAAGCATCTCACCAGCTGCATTTTTTCTCCTCCTGTTGACTGCAGTTACTCGCAGCTGATGGCAGAGTGGCCACTGGCTGTGCTGCTGCTGTGCTCCGTGGCAGTGGCGATCTGCACCATGGCTGGGCTGCTGGTTGGGAATCTGCCTGATTTTTCAGAGCCCCTACTGGTAAGTACCTACACCCAACCAGTGCTATCCCTCCAAGATGAGCAGAATGTGCCAGTCCTGCTCAGCTGCCCCTGACACGCAGGAAGAACACAGCCCATGCCAGTGGCAGCCACCAGCCCATCCCTCAGCCATGCTGTGCACCCACGAGTGCCTTCATTCCAGTGTGGAGATACTGCCAGCACAAACTAGGATTGCTCCCTTTTCTCCCCTTCCAGGGCTGGAAGGCTGAGATTGCTCACAGTGAATAGCTAGGCTTGGCAGAGACTGGATAGAGGAGCTGGCTTTGGCTCCTACAGTCTTTGCATGAGGCTCTCGATGTGGAGAGCATGCCTTATTCTGGGCACTACCCACATGGAATGTTTTCCATGCGGAATACCACATTCTCTAAAGTCATCCCTGCCTCTGGTAAATGGAGGAATCTTGAGAAAATAAGAATACTCTAGAGGTTTGTCCACAAAAAGGAAAATAAGTGCCATTTCTGTAAGGGACTACTACACTTGAAAATGAGGAGAAATTCTTAGGAGATCAGGAGAGAAAATTGTAGCCATTGTTGATGGGAAGGAAAAGGGAAAGGGACAGGGAAAGGGGACATATTTTTTCTCTCCTCTCTTGGATGCAGTATTTCCAGGGAAAGTTCAATTCGTGTATTTCTCCAGGATGCAGTAATAGTCTCATACAGTTTCCATGTGTCAGAGGAGGCCTAAGGACAGCTGAGCTGAAGCGGAGCTGTGACAAAACTCTTTTCCTTGGTGCAGGGTTTCGAGCCACGGGACACTGACATTGGCAGGAAGCTCATTGTGTGGAGGAATATCGAGAGCCATACAGGCTACAAGAAGACCCTTTCCCTTTCTCCTTATGCCAAGAAGAAAAGGTACTCGAGCTTGGTTAGGAGGGTTTGAGGAAGATGTTGGTTGTAAAGTCACATATTCAATATTCCAAAATATCTTTACAAAATCCAATATATATCCTACACTTAAAAGCAACTGAGACATTGGAGAGTTTGAAGTCTGTGTGGATGGATTTGGGCTCCCCATTACTGCATGTGGCAACAGTCAGTGTGTGTAACTCCCAGCCAGACACTCTCTTGTTAATAATAACAGTTATTAACAATAATCTGCCCTCTTGCTAGCTATGATGACCTCGGCATTGGCAGAGGACAGAAGGCTGCTCAGGGAGAACAAGCAGCGAGGACACGGAGAATGGTGGAAACCATCTATGGAGCAGATGGATTCTTCTGTGGTCCCCCAGGTGACTGAAATCTTGATGGGGCAGAAAATACTGCACAGCCAGAATTCAATTGGCAGAACTGTCAGAGTTTAGGACACACGGAGTGTAAGGAATACTCTGAGTTTGCTCCACACAAGCAGTGTGTACAATTTCACCTGTGAGAGCTCTGACAGTGCCCTCCCAGCACTTCATACCTCAGTGGTCACAAAAAGCTGCTTCAGAAATTCTGAAGAGCTGTTTCTCCTTCTTAACTCTTTGCCATACTTCTTGTTTTCCCATCATAAATATAACTTGAAAGCACACATTAAAGGACTAATGTTTTCACCATTTACCCATATCAAAAATGAATACTCTGAAAAAACAGAATATGCCCCACTCACTGTCTGCTCCCACTCCCTTCTCTGTTCCTTTTCTTCTTGAAAAATGTAAATGGCAGTAAAATCTGGAGAGGAAAACAGAAAACTCCAACACCTCCTGAATTTGTCCCAAAATGGGCGCTAGTAATTAGAAAGAAGAGGAACAGAGTGCAGATATTTTTATTCTCTTCCTGCCTTCTATCCACCCCTGAAACAAGTCACACACCAAACCCGCAGGTCCTTGGTGGCTTTTGGCTGAGCCCAAGCTCCTCTCTTGTTCCAGGAATGCAGAACCAGATGCCAGCAGTCACGAAAGGCAGGCTGACATTTGATTTTGAAAAGGCCCTCACGCTGCTGGCCAATTTCAAAGAGCAGAGGTGTCTTCACACAAGGCCCATGCTCACTACTGACTTGTGACCTGCTTCCCACCAGGAAGCCATTCAGAGGAAAACAGAAATATACATTTCTTTTTTCTGTGAAGGGAGTGTCTACTCCAAACTGCCTGGCTGATTCATCTGCATTACCTAACCCTTTTGTAATTTTTTTTCTTCTTTATTTCAGAAAAGAGCTATTCCCAGCTGGTATTTATGTCCACAACTGCTGGGAGCTTATGGAACTTACAAGCAATTCAGTCTATGTGTCAAATGGAACAAGACAAGGTCAGTGACAGCAGGAAGAACATTTGCACAGGCTGTCTCTTTTCTGTCTGCTGCAATCTTTGATGTTTTGCTGAGAGGATGCCAGACAAAAAACAATGTACACTAGGCAACAGGTTTCATCTGGAGGATTTCAAAACATTTCACCTACTTGGAAATATAAGGATGATCCCACCTGCCAGTTGCAAATCAAACAAGAATAAATGGACCCAGGAGCTAGTCGAGAAGCCAGAGGTGTCCATCAGAAGCTGCTGAGGATTTTGGGTAGCAGAACATAATTACAGAAATGGAGCTACCAGCTTGGAGACTGGTGGCAAGTTTTACAAGTGGGAAGTTTAATTGGATGAGCTGCGTTTGCTATATGAGCAAAATTTTCAAATCTGCAGTTATAAAATATAAATAATGAACAGGGTTGAATTTTTGCAAAAGGCTACCAACATTCCATAGTGTTAGTGTTTGGGATGGGGTGTTAGTGGATGGGGGTGGGTGGTATACCTTGAGTAAAGGGGATGAGAGGAGAGGAGAGGAGAGGAGAGGAGAGGAGAGGAGAGGAGAGGAGAGGAGAGGAGAGGAGAGGAGAGGAGAGGAGAGGAGAGGAGAGGAGAGGATTACTGCAGCAAGTAAGGAACACTGGGGCTGCAAGGGAGGGTCTGACCTGATGCCACCTCATGTTTTTCAGATACGCTCACACGTGCATTTTAGAGACCTCTGCCAGCGCACTGAAGCAAATGAATGCTGCCCAAGCTGGTCCCTGGGGAACTATATTGCTGTCCTGTACAACAGGTCTTCGTGTTTGGAGATAACCCAAGGAGACATCTCCCACACACTGGCCCTGCTCCGTGCCTGTGCTCCAGACTACCACCGAGGTGTCCTCACTCCATCCTGCATAGGCCCAGAGGCTGCCAGGCAGAAACACTCTCAGTGTGCCCAAGTCCCAGAAAAATGTACCCGTTTCAATGCCATCTACCAACTGCTTCACTTCTTGGTTGACAGGGATTTTCTCAGTCCCCAGACGATGGAGTACCAAGTGCCCTCTCTCAAATATAGCCTGCTTTTCCTGCCTACAAGAAAAGGTGCATCTATGATGGGGATCTACTTAGACAACCTTGAAACCTTGGATCTGTTTGATAACTACACATCTATCACTGGAATGGACCTGGGCCTTAAACAAAAACTATTCCAGCACTACCTTTTACTGGATACTAAGTATCCAGTCCTGGCAATATTAGCTATTTTTCTAAGCATTTCTTTTTATTTACGCTCAGTGTTTATTACCTTAATGGTCCTGCTCGCTGTTGTCAGTTCTTTGATGATCTCCTACTTCTTGTACAAGGTGGCCTTCAGATTCACCTATTTCCCTTTTGTAAACCTGACAGCAGTCATCATTCTCAGCAGCATTTGTGCCAACCACACTTTTGTCTTCTTCGACCTGTGGAACCTCAGCAAGAGCCAGAACCCTTCTGCTGGGCTTGCTCAGTGGGTGAGTCAAACCATGCACCATTTTGCTTATCTCATGCTGGCTTCGTGCTTCACAACAGGTGCTGCCTTCTACGCCAGCTACATCAGCAACATCACAGCCATCCGCTGCTTTGCTGTCTACATGGGCACCTCGGTGCTGGTGAACCTGGTGTTCATGATGACCTGGCTACCCTCTTCGGCTGTGCTGTACGAGCGCTACATCGCGACGACCTGTGTTTACAAACCAGAAGCCTACTGGAACAACAGCAGTCACAAGAGAGTTGTTCTCTCCATCCATTATGTCCTCCGGGCTCTCCAGAACACACTGTCTGAAACCTCCAAGCTGCTCTTTGAAAAGCTTCTGCCTTGTGGGGTCATCAAATTTCGCTACATCTGGATCTGCTGGTTTGCTGCCTTAGCCATAGGAGGTGCCTACATTTCCTGTTCCAACCCCAAACTCAAACTCCCAACTCTGGAGACATCATCCGTCCAAGTGTTCAGGCTGAGTCACCCCTTTGAGAGGTACGATTCCGAGTACTGCCACCAGTTCATGTTTGAGAGGCTGGAGCACGGAGAAGGGCAGCGTATGCCTGTCACCATAGTCTGGGGCATTCTGCCCATGGATAATGGGGACCATTTCAATCCAAAAAGCAACAGCACCCTAGTGACAGACACCACCTTCACCATACAAAACCCTGATGCCCAGAAGTGGCTCCTTGAATTCTGCCAAAAAGTAAAGAACAAAACTTTCTATTACCCTGACGCGGAGCAGAAATCTACTGTGTGCTTCATGGAGGAGTTCCTCAGGTGGATGGACAGTCGCCAGTGCTCTCAGCGAGACCACAGCTTGAACCTTTGCTGTAACCATTTCTCTTTCCCTTACAGAAGCGAAGTCTTCCTGCACTGCATCAAAATGATGCTCCTGGAAGAGGGCAGGGAAGGGGCAGAATCATATGATCTGGGCCTCAGGTTTGATGGGGAGGGAAATCTCGCTGCCTTAGTGCTGCAGTTTCAAACTATTTATCACTATACCTTCAACTACAGCAAAGCGAAACAATTCTATGAGGAAATCAGCCTCTGGATAACAGAGGAAATGAAAACTGCCCCCGTGGGGCTTCAGAACGGATGGTTTACTAGTAAACTAGAGCTGTACAACCTCCAGCACAGTCTCAGCACAGAAACCATGGTGGTCATGGGGCTCTCCATAGCCGTTTCCTTCGTGGTGCTGCTGCTCACGACCTGGAACGTTCTCCTGAGCATTTTCTCCGTTACTGCCATTGCAGGCACCGTCCTGGTAACCATTGGCCTTTTGGTCCTCTTGGAGTGGCAGCTCAACGCAGTGGAGTCTCTCTTCATTTCAGCTGCAGTAGGTCTCTCTGTTGACTTCACCGTTAACTACTGCATCTCCTATCACCTGTGCCCCCATTCCGACCGCCTGAGCCGAGTGGCCTTTTCCCTGAAGCAGATGAGCTGTGCCACAGCCATGGCAGCTTCTGCTCTCTTCTCTGCAGGGGTCATTATGCTGCCTGCCACGGTCCTGGCATACAGGAAGCTGGGGATATTCATCATGATGATCAATTGTATCAGCTGTGGGTTTGCCAGCTTCTTCTTCCAGTCACTCTGCTGCTTCTTTGGCCCAGAGAAGAACTGCGGGCAGATCCTTTGGCCTTGTGCCCACACCATGAAAGACTATTCTGATGACTCCGGGCCGAACGGAAACTTTGCCTGTGGGGGCAGCGAGAAGCACAACCGGTTGCGGAAGGTCCAGGAGTCCAACACTGCAAACGAGCAATATGAGCTCCAGCCCTTGTCTAGGAAACTCAGCGACAGTTTTGACAACAGCACTTCTACAAGCAAGCTGTCCAATCGGCCCTCCGTCCTCTCTGAAGACATGCAAGTTGAAGACAACAGATGCCCTCGAGTGGGAACGCAGCCCTCCCTGGAAAGAGGGAGACAGAGTCTGCAGGAGAGCCTTGGAGACCAGCAGGTCAGCCTGTGCCAGTGTCCTGCCTTGCAAACATCCTCTCCTTACAAGCACAGCACCTCAGAAACAGAAATTCACAGGGAGAGACTCTGCCGAGATTGTCGCTGTCGAAAGTATGGTCTGAAAGTGTGGGATGGGTCTGGGCTGGATCACACCCAGCTGGCCGGCATGAAAGAAGAAGGGCAGCTCAATAAATCCCAGTGCTCCAGTGATACTGCCCAGCAGCAGTCAGATTATACCTCAGACCCCAGCCCTCTCCCTCCTGCTGACATCTACAAAATTCACAGATGCCTTTGTTCTCTTGGCAGCTCTTTTGATATGCTCAACATCTCCAGCGAGACATCGATCAGCGATTTCGAGCAAGGCCTGAAGCTGGCTGAGTCAGCCAGTTCCTGTCCCGATGCCTTAGAGCTGTCTGACTCCTACAGCACCGTGGAGCGAGGTTACCTAAATGGGAAGAGAGATACCCTGCGGCTGGACCTGAGGGAGACTGTCTTTGATGTCTCTCCAGGTGCATCGCAGCAGAACAGCTCTTCATGGAAAACTCGGTTTGGATTGGGGAATGAAGAGCCAGTCGTGCTGCCCAACAGCCAACCAGACATGCCTGATGTCTGGATCAAACGATCCAGTGCACAAAGTTCCGGATACAACAGCTGAGATCTTGCAGAAAGCAAAGCTGCTGCTAGGGAAAGAGGAGGCCTGAATGTCCTTAGAACTGTAAATATCAATTTTTCCCTCCCACCTCTTCTAGAACTGAGACTATTTCTTAGTATTTCAGCCATGCAAAACGTGTGTCTTCACAGGAATCAGCAGATCTGATGCCAGTAAGAGGACGTGAGAGCCATCGTGATGGACTACAAGCCCATTGACTTCCAGTGTCTGGTGCCATGTTCACAGCTGTTCACAGGACTTACTGAGTAAACCTGGTTTGTCGTTTCCTATAAGGTGATTAAGTTTTGTTTTCTTGAGAGAAATAATGAGATTAAGCTCCCCAGGTATTTAACAACAGAGAAGGAGAGCTCATGTAAAAAAAAATAAATTTAAAATTCCCAAACTGAACTACCGAAAATCTAGCTATCAAGTGAAGTATATTGTGAATAATAAAAAGTAAAGTCTTTCATTTTCTACTTTATGCAAAGACCATGTCCACAGACCCCACTAAAATAGCTCAGATATTACAAAAAGTCCCGTCAAGACTTCCCAAGTTGACACAGCCTCTTCCTGACCATGGAAGAGGCTGCAGAATCCACTCCAAATATATTTCCAGTAATGACTTCAGTTTCTTTTATTTGAAGGAATTCTAATACTGCCAAAGATTTTCAGTGTGACTTTCCGCCTTGAGAAAAGAGTACTCGTCCCCACCTGACTCAGGTGCCTTGTTGTGTCCTCTTTCACAGCATTTCCACTCAAGGCATTCCCCACAAACAGGTAACTTTTTAAAATACACTTATCTGGTGGATCTTGAATTTTAGGGTTTTTCCCCTCTACCAGAAACAAGCAGGAAAAAAATATTTCTTTGCCCTTATTTATTGAAAAATTTAAAAATTAAAATTTCTCTCTACAAGTTGACGTACAATAAATGCTTACAACCTTTCCTAAAATCTGTGTGATGCTTCATTTTCACCAAGAATTCCGTGGTTATTCATCTTCTAAGTGCCTAATATATTTTCCAAATGGAAGTATACATCTTTAAAGTACTTATTCTTCTGACACCCATGAGTTGTCCCTGTACTGTGGGAGACAGACAGCAGCTCCCTGATATCCATTAGGGACATGGACCTTTAAAGCTAATACCAGAGTTTGAAGTATGTCAAAAGTATCAGTTTCGTGGTTCTGTATTTTTCATGTTTCTGTTTCACGGTTTTATATTGAAATCGTTATAGTGAATGTTCAAGTGGGTATTTAGGCAGCCAATGCCTCCC
>JAHLSL010000216.1:229129-260283 GCA_025920805.1 Petroica traversi | reverse complement strand
CAACACTTTTGGGAGCACGTAACGTGACCCCACCGAAGTGCTCCTTTCGGCCCTTCCCGCGGGAGTGACCGCCCGGCCCGGGCCGAGCGGCCCTTCCCTCGGCTTTGCCACGAGAACGTCCCCTGCGGCTGCCTTGGGCCCGTTGGATCGTCAGAAACGTGATGATCAAAGGAGCACTTCGGTGGGGTCACGTTACGTGCTCCCAAAAGTGTTGCAGCTCTCCCAGCTCCTTCTCCTGCCCAACGAGGCGCTTAAAGATTTCGGATAGTTCTTAAACTCATTGCAGGTTACGGCTTTCCCGCAAGGGGCAACGGAGGGGCAATTCTGATCTCTGCTCTGGTGATCAGTGACAGGAACCCAGGGAAAGGCAAAAGCTAGGTCAGGGGATGATTAGGCTGGATTTTGGGAAAAGGCTGTCCCTCCAGAGGGTGGTGGGGAACTGGAACAGCTCCCCAGGGGATGGTGACAGCCCCAAGGCTGCCAGACCTTAGGAAGCATTTAATGCATTTAGCATTAGCTCAGGAAGCATTCTCAGGCACAGGGTCAGATCATTGGGGTTTGCTGTGCAAGATCGGGAGTTGGACTTGTTACCAAAACCATCCCAAAACACTGGCAAAAATAAGACTCTAACATTGTCCTTAATGTTAGTGAGTAAGGCATTGCTTTGTTCTTGACCAAGAGGCATTTGTGTGGCTGACAAAGTTCCGACCTCCACACCAACCCGTGACACAAAACATTTTCACTTATGCATTTTTAGCAAACAAAGAAATGAATATTCAGTGGTTGCTTAATTCTCTTCATTAATTTGTATTCCGTCCTCTATTGGTTATTTATTTCTCGCTTCATGCTTATCTGGCCCACTTTCTTTAGTCCTTTTATAATTTTTCTCAAATGGGGAGTTTCCAGCTTTCCAGGTTTCATTCTGTACTGTCTTAAATTTAAGATCCCGGGTGACCAATCTTCCAATGCCCTCAGGCTTTGTTTATTGGAGCTTGTCAGGATTAGTTTAAGCAAGCTTAAGGTTTCAGTGATTTAATGATCAAAGTGGCAATAAGTGTCTGTGAGAAAGAAACTTAACTAGTGCTGACTAAAAGTGGGCGCGCTTACAGTTAATTAAAACAGCTAATTAAAAATTAGTTAGAAAGGTTACATCTTTTCCAACAGATTGATGATCCTTATGGGTCCCTTCCAGCTCTGAGTGTTATGTGGTTCTATGATTCTTAGCTTTGCTCTGTTCTGTGTGCAATGCAGCCAAGTGCTGACCATTCCAGATTTATTCCCTTCTGCCCCAGGGCTTGGAGTGAAGTGCCGGGTCTTCCCAGGGCTGCTCCACATGTAATCTGACGGTGCAAACATATGGATGCACAAAATAAACTTATTTGTTCTTTCTTGCTTCATAATTATTCCTTGCCACGTTTCTGTTCGTGTTTATGGCCTTATCAGCTCAAGCTGATGTTTCTTTGTACTTCTATATTCAGCAGGTGTAAAAATAGGTGTAAAATATTCCTGTTTTTCCTGTCTGGTGAAAAAGCTAAAGTAAAATAGCTGAAATAATCTTCAGTAATGTTAGTGAAGCTGTGAATTAAAAGCAATATAACCGTTACAAACTGGCTTAGAGTCCATCCTCAATCTATAATTGATTAAGATGATTTTTTAAATTATGGTTTTAAACTTGTTTTAATTGATTTTAACTCTTTGTTGAAATGTAATACAGTCACCTTTGTCACAGTGGAAAGAGATCTAGTATCTTTTGGGGTTCTTTTTAAGTTTATAAATCTAGCAATGGGGAGAAAGCTTGTTTGGTAGTACTGGAACCCAGGGTCTATGTGACTGTGTAAATTTAACATATCTTCTCAATTGCAAAAAAGAGGATGTTTGGATTTTGGGGCTCAGAGAAAGAGGAGAGTGGGCATATTTTGGTTTGTTGCTCCTGCACCTTCAGGTTCTGGTTTAACAGCTCAGGGTTTCAGTCTCTAAAACTGTTCCTTCACCAGAATTAATGTATGGGAATAAAGAACCAAAAAGAAAAAAAAGAAAGGCTTATTAAGCTCTACCATAAGATCCAGATCAAGTTTTTTAAGCTTTCTGTTAAAAACATTTAAGATACCATATATGTGTATAGACTTCTGAAGAATACATGTATATAATTTTTCAGAGTTTAAAATTTAGAAAAATATTTTGGGTTTTTAACACTTGGATCAACGAATGTTCCTGGCTCTATCAGACAGTAGTGAGGTAGATAATGTAGTTTCAGTTTAACATAAAATTAATTAGTATCCCTGCTTATTACAGGCATCTGCACATAATTAAATGATGTTGTAAGGAGCTACTGGATGGGGTTAGCACATTATAAACTCAGTTCATCAGCTTCCAAAGTTCTGTGCCCAAAAACAGGCCTGAAACCCCAGTGCAGGCAGGAGTTCAGGAACATTCTCATGTCAGGGTACAATTAAGGATAAATGCTGAGAGGGGCTAAAGTACACCAGCTCCTTTTTAAAAGACAAAAAAATGGCCTTTTTTTGCGGTATTTCAGCCAGTAACCTGCACCAGGGGTTTCCTTATGGTCTTGTGCTTCTGGGTTTGGGATGCTGGAGTTGCCTGGTGAGGGAATGTTGGCAGCATCCAGGGGAAGAAGATGACAGTATATTGCTGAGATGTAACTGATGTGTTTTTCCTCCCCTATTTTCCCAGCTTAGACAGACCATGACAAAGTTCTGCCAAGAGCATTTGGCTCCAAAGGCCCAACAGATTGACCAGGAAAACGAATTCAAAGGCATGCGGGCAAGTATTTCACATGTGGTTCTGAAAGCCTCTCTGGGCTTTTATCTCTGCATTAGTCCAGACAATCCCAGGCCACACCACAAGAACATATGCATTAACTTTTCAAACTCAAAAGCCACAGAGAAAACCTCTTTTTAAAATTTTCTTTTTATCTTTTGTTACCAACTTTTAGCAACCTGGGGCAGAACCCAGCGATAATAATCATAATAAAGATTGATAATGGTCTTGTTTGGATTCTTATGATGGGATTTCTGCCTGGTTCTGTTCAGGCTCCTTCCCTGACATATGCTTTGTATACTTCTGGCTCAGTCTCTTTCTTGGACATGAATTTCCTCTCAGATTTGCTGGGAAAATATTGTGTGCAAATGCTGAAATGTGGAGCTTGACTGTTGAGCTGAAACTTGCCTTTCTAAGAAACCAAACAAATTCTGTGCCACGGGGTGCTTTGATTGATGGAAATGAGAGATCTGACTATTGGTTTTTATAAGCTCTACAAGACTCAAAAAGCTCTAAACATCTGCCAGGATTTCCCAGAGTTCTGATGTTGACATTTTCAGGGATGCATGTGCAGCTTTGAAGTGAGGTGTATAAATTTAACCTGGCATTGCAGATGTCATCCAGAGCTACTGTGTGATGCTTTTTGAAGTCTCTGGAGATATTCCATTATAATTACTGCTGGACACTGAGGCCCTGAGAGGAGCACTCACCTATGTGTCCATCACATAGCAGAGAAAAGGAGCAGCAGGGAGATGGCCTCACCAGGACAAGTATGGGCCTTCTTTGCTGCTACATTTTGTCAGGGCTGTAACATTCCCATTTTTTAATCTCCCCCAAGGAAGCTTTCATGGCTTTAGTTGCCAGCTTCTGTTTTACTGGAAGAGTTTTAAAGCGCCAGCTCATAGCAACGCTTCGTATTTCCAGGGTTTTGGTATGGATAGTTTATACTATTTCACAAAAATTTTCCTTAAACTGGGCAAATAGTTATATCTTAGGATGTGCCCTTCCAGAATTAAATTTAGGCATGTGAATTGTCACAGAAATGCACAAACTCCTCCCATGTGTAGCATAACTTGTGTCCTTAAATCTATGTGGTTTCTCACATAGGATGGAGGATGGAGCTGCACTGCAGGAGGAACAGGCAGCGATGTATTTGCCTCATTCTCTTGATATCTCACAGATAAATGGTTGTGTCCAGGGAGCTACTTGGGGAAACTGTTATGCTGATGCCCAGACTGCCAGTTTGGGCTGATTACTTGTTCTGTATTCATAGGACTTTTGGAAGAAGCTTGGAGAACTGGGAGTTCTTGGGATCACAGCCCCTGGTAAGTCTGTTCCCATCTTTTACCTTCTGGAGGGTGATTCCTCAAACGAAAGAGGAGGAATCATTTAAAAGAGGAGGAGACTACTTAAACTCTCACTTTCCAGTTCAGCCTTATCTGTAATATGACATCCATTGTGTTCTATCTTTGTGTTTTAAGAAACTCTTGCCCAACTGTTATTATCATTCTCTGACTTTGAATCCTTTTTCCTTGTTAGACAAAATACCCTTCACAATTTAAAAGCACTGCTCAGAAATGGTTTCTCCAGATGTAACATGTATAGCTCAAACATATTTGTGCTTTTCTAATATGAAACGATTTTTAAAGGAGGAGAGCTAGAGATAAAAGTATCCCAGAACAAGCATCCATCTGTAATGGAGAAGTTAAAGGGTCTAAAATAATGCCCTGAAAAGCTGTGATAACTAATGGAGAGCTGACCACAGCCAACCGATCAGAAAAAAAAAACAGGGGAAATCATATTCAGCCTTGTGCAGGTTAGTGAAAAGTGTTGTGATGTGTGTTACAGATGAGTGTGGTGGTGCTGAATGCACCAAGGCGGGGTAATGAGGAGAAGCCCTTAGTGGAGAAAAGCGGCTGATGGGGCCTTTCTTTCCCCATGGAAAAGTCTGTTTTCTGGAAGTGGCTGTGCAAAGGCTCTGCAGAATCCAGCTGAATAGCAATGTGTCAGAATAATGCCTCTGCCTCTCTTTCAGTGCTGAAAGACTCTGCTTTTCTGCTTTCTTTCTCTCTCCTCTTCCCCATTTACTGCTGCTCCTGTTTTTCCTCACTCTTACCTTCTTTATTCTTTGATGTTGTGCCTGAGGCTTACAGCAGTTTCCCACACTATAAATAAACCATTCCTTCACGAGTCCTGTCCTTCTTGATTTCTTCTCAAGCCTTCCTACACCCAGGATTTTTCACTTTATTTTGGGTCGTGGAGTTGTGTATTTCTTTATTGTTTTGGTTTTGTTGGAAGAGGTAGAGATTGGGATTTAGGATGTGAAGATTGTGTGGAATCTTAGGAGGAGGTACACAAATAAATGGCATGTTTGGGCACCGGTGCATCAAGTCTTGTTAAGGGAATGTTTTGAATAACAGTGCTGTTTGTTTTCTTCCTAAAACTAAGATAACTGTGGTGTTTATAATTTTCTATTTGTTTTAAAAAGTGCAAAGTGAAGAAATGTAAATACATTGTTTCTATGGAATGATAATACAGGCATATCATATACAAAGAGTAGCTTTGAAGGAGCAGCATCATTCAAAATCACACCATGGTTTGTGTTATATGAGGAGGTGTCTGGCAGGTTCATTTCCCTGTTCCTCTTGCAGTGCAAACCAATCCTGGATTTGTGCTGCTCACAGTTACCTCACCTTTCTTGAGGCAAAAGCACCAAACCCAGCCATTCTATAGGAATGTTCCCTTTTTTGGCAGATATGAGAAATTGTTAAGCCCATCTTTTAGGAGACTAATAGCGAACACCTGAACTTAGGTTTGTTGTAGAGAGAGGAGATTTCAGAGGATAAAGGGGCCATGCAGATAAAGACTGGTGTTGAAATGAGTGACATGAGAGGAAGGGCTGCATGTGATGCCAGTGGCCGTGGTGTAAATTTGAGGAATTTGGGACAGCAGCCCCTTGGAGCTGTGCCCTTTGGTCACCCTGAGTACACACAGAGATTTGCTCTTACCCTTGTTGCTCTTGCTTGCAGCCTCCACACTGATGACCAGTAAGTGCTCCCAGCTTATCTCCCCTGCTTCTCAGCTTTCATGTCCTGTTGTAGCACTTCTCTTATCAGAACAACCACTCGCTTCCTACCTGGAGAACAAAGCTTTTAGGTCGGGAGGTGACTATTTGTGTGTATATAAATGTGTTTGTAGATACATATGTATATACATGTGTTGGCTCCTCAAGGCCATTATGCACTTCTCAGCCTACTCTTTTTAGCTGCCTTCTGTCTCCCTGTTCTACTGTGTGACTTTAATCTTTACTATTTGTTTTAGGCTCAGTTTCATGGGAGCTGGGCTCCCAGTGCAGCTCTGTCTCACTTCATCCTCTCTTGAAATCTACATGCTTGTCACTGATGAATTACATTTATGGATCATTCTCCTTCTCAATTGGCCAGTCATCAAAATTCTGGTGTCCTACACACTTGTGGGCTTAGAAAAGTCCTTAGTCACACATTTTTGTGCAGTTTGAGGATTCTTGACTTGTTGAAAGGCAAACATGAATTTTACAAACCTTGCCTGTGTTCCTTTGTTCTCACCTTAAGGAGGTTGCAGCTTGGTGATTTGATCTTTGTGATAATACTGAGGTGGATAAGAAGGACTCATTATTACTTAATGTCAGTAGCATGTTCAAGATGTGTCCTTGCACATGTTCTACATACACGTTATACAAGTTAATTATGGATTATACTGACAACAAAATATCCCTGTGACTTAAAGATAAGAAAACTGAAATTCAGAGAGGATGGGGAAAGCCAGAAGTGCCCAGCTCAGGGACAGCAACAGTCAAACCCAGAAGCATTCTAAGTGTTTTGAATTTCATTGGAGACTGAACCATGGGATCTTGTGCATGTGGTGAGTAACACGAGCTTTTTCCTCTCTTCCAGTGGAATATGGTGGATCTGCCCTGGGATACCTGGACCACGTGCTGGTGATGGAGGAGATCTCCCGTGCGTCAGCATCCGTGGGGCTCAGTTACGGGGCCCACTCCAACCTGTGCATCAACCAGCTCGTGCGCAACGGCAACGAGGCCCAGAAGCAAAAGTACCTGCCCAAGGTGTGTGGCTGCAGGAGGGGCAACACTGGAAAGCATTTGAGTTCTGTCTGCAAGGATGGATGTCTTTCACAGTGTGTAATATCTTAAGCACTAGCAGATTTCAGTGACCAAACCTTAGGAAATACTGAACTTGCCAAACTTGTCCTTCTCTAGCTTGTCAATTTTTGTCCTATTAATCCATATTGACCTCATCTCATGCCCAGGTCTTTGTCTGCAGGCAAAGCAGCCCAGCTCTCTGGAGCTGAGTCACTAAGGAAGGCTTTGAGGTGACACTGGAGTATATTCTTTCAAATTTCCAAATCGTTTTGAGATGTCTGAATGAAAGTCACTGCTTTCCTATATTATATTCTCTATTTCTCACTGCTCAAATGCTTGGTTTGGCTGTTAATTAACTACATGTGAAACTTAGTCATCACTTGGGGCATTGGTGTTGTAACGCAGAAGTGCATTAATTAGATTTCAGTTTTTAAATGCATGTAAAAACAATGAGCACATTGAATCCCTGCTGCTGAGATTATCAGTGAAATTATCAGCACAAGAAATTTGATTTAAATTATGTGCGAAGTACAGTGTCACTTCCTCAAAGCACTGTGCAGCCTGCAAATATGTAACCCCAAATTGTCCTCCTTCCTCAGACGTATTTTCATGCTTCATTCTCTGCCTTTCAATGAGATGTGAAGTCACTTCAGCTCTGACTTGTTTTGGTTCCTGACAGAGCACTTAAAGGTGCTTAGCTAGATTTGAGTACTTCATGAGGACTTCTATAGCAATGCACTGATGGATTGAACTGGTTGAACATATCTTAAGCATTGAGTCTGCTTTATTAAAAAAAAAGGTAGAGATCAAAAGGAGGAGAAGATGGATGAAAGTACACGGGGAGGGGAAAAAAGGCAAGGAGAGAAGGGCAGGTTGAAATAACAGTGAAGTGGAAGGGACAGCTCTGCCAGAGCCTGGTGTGAGCAGGCACGGGAGGAGGGTCCATCTGCTCTTGTGGGGTGAGTGTGGGGGGACTGGGCTATGAGAACATTGCAGAGAACTTTCCCATCCTTTTTCACCCCCTCGTTGGCCTTTTGTGTTCATCAGCTCCTGTTTGTGTAAAAGGGCAGCAGAAAGCCCAGGCAGGAGCTGGGGACTGGCATATGGCTGCCTGCATGGTTCCTTGGCACCTTACTCATGCGTTGTGCAAGCAGGGCTGTGCTTGTCTAGCTCAGACAGAGCTGAGTCACCCTGCGCATCCCACTGGGATTTGGTTCTGGTCCCTCGGCACAGCACAAGGGACCTCCTTGCTCGAGCTGAGCTGGGAACAGCAGCAGTTCTTGCAGAGAACAGTGACTGTGGAGGTTCAGTGTAGGAAAACAGGTGGAGGGGCTAAAGAGGCAACACAAACTGCTGCTGGTCTTCATCTTTTGCTACTATTTGTCTTTTCTTCCAGCTGATCAACGGGGAGCACATTGGAGCCTTAGCCATGAGCGAGCCAAATGCTGGCTCTGATGTTGTGTCCATGAAGCTGAAAGCAGACAAGAAAGGTAAAGTCTGTCCTATGCTGCCCAGGGAGGTGCTGGAGGCCCCATCCCTGGAAGCGTTCAAAAAACATTTGGACATGGCACTCAGTGCTCTGATCTGGATCAAAAGATGGTAAAGGGCCAAAGGTTGGACTTGACCATCTTGGGGTTTTTTTCCAGCCTAAGTGATTCTGGGAAGCCTATTGGGGAATAAATAGAGTGGGAATACCATTGTTGCTGTCATGAGCTAACAGATTTCATCTCTTGGCTTCCAGGAGACTACTTTGTTTTGAATGGGAACAAATTCTGGATCACCAATGGGCCGGACGCAGATGTTCTCATCGTCTATGCTAAAACTGACGTGAATGCTGTCCCGGCCTCCCGAGGCATAACTGCCTTCATCGTGGAGAGGGTAGGTTTAGTCATTCTCTCAGGGTTTTAAAGCAGAATCCTTCATCATAACTGCCTCATTTGGAAGTCAGCTGGTTTTCTTTCCATAACTGCCAGCCTCTTCCTCAAAGACAAACTACTTTTTGCTTTTCAGGCAGGAAAGGAACCTTTAATAAAATAAAATCTGAGATCAGTAAACCTTCTGATGGACGTAACTTCATTATTAGAATAATTCAGTTACTGGCAGAGCTTCCAACTTTGCTGTAGGAGAGCCTGTGTTGGCAGCTGTCCAAATAATTTATTTATTTGCTGTTTATGTGCATTAGAAAATGGGTGCACAGGGTTCATATGTGTCTGTTTCTCTGACCGTTTGCTTTCTCTGCACTTGCACTTAGACCTGGTCTTGTTCCTAGGTCACTTTATCTCCCTTCTGGCACCCTATACAATTTCCTGTGGTCAGGGAAATTTCACAGATCTCTCATGATTTTCTTTAGTCTGTCGGAACTGAGACGTGAAATGTATTTTTACTGCCTTGACTTTGCAGGGAATGCCGGGTTTCAGGACAGCCCAGAAGCTGGATAAGCTGGGAATGAGAGGGTCTAATACCTGTGAATTGATCTTTGAAGACTGCAAGGTCCCCAGTGAGTCGGGTTCAAATCATGGTGGTTTCCTGTCTTCTTGATCAGATAAATTGGATCACTAATTACACACATGTTCAGCCTGTGACCTAGAGGGCTGTGCAGATGCTTATCTGCTCTCTGGCAGCCTCTGAGGGAGCTGGTGGAACTGGAAAAGTGCAATCTACTGGATTGCAGGGAGGGAGCACATCCCTTGTCAGGTCACTGCTCTTCCACCCTCTCATGGACCTAGTTCTTAACCACTGCTTCTCCAAAGCCTTGCTGAGACTTCCCAAAAAACTCGTTTCCATTAGAGCTCCTGTCTTGTATGGAGGTGAGCCACTTTGCCCTGAAGGTTTTTTTCACTGGAGACTTTCCAACAGGCTTTTGTAACATTTCTGAGTTCTTTTGGGGCCAGGGCCTGAAAATGGACATCCTTTCCCCTGTTTGTACAGCAGAGGCCTCTGTAATAGCAATATTTGTTATTCCAGTGGCAATTATTGTTGATAGAAAAATTCCAGCCTTTCTAGAGGAAATGGAGAAGATGTCTTATCCAGAATCATAGAAGTCCTGACTGCACATTTGCAGAGCAAGGAGCTCTCCTGCTCCTCATGAAACACCTTCAAAAGCTAAAGTGGAAGAGTTTCAGCTGGAATCTGACGATTCTGACTGTGTTGGATCCCTCCACCCTGAAATCATGAAGGCCAGTGCCCCAGTGCTCTGCTCATGTCCCAGGAGTCATCCACAGGGAACAGCATGTTCTTGTGGACAGGGGATGATGACGTGGAGTAGAACATCACTGTAGTGCTGGAAGTTAAAGCACTTGGCACTCTGGCAATTAATGTTCCTTCTGATCTTTGGCTTTGGAAGCTGAAACAGTTTTTTCCAGGAAATTGTTCAGGCTATTCAGTCATTTTCCATAGAATCCCAGGATGGTTTGGGCTGGAAGGAACCTTAAAGCTCATCCAGTCCCACCCCCTGCCATGGGCAGGTCACCTTCCAGTAGCCAGGTTGCTCCTCTCCCTAGTGAGCACAGGCCCTAAGAGAGAAGCTTGTCTGAGTTTTGTACATAAATAAACCACTTTTCCTTTGCTCTTTGCAGCTGAAAATGTCTTGGGAACACTGAGCAAAGGAGTCTACGTTCTGATGAGTGGATTGGACCTGGAGAGGCTTGTGCTGTCCGGGGGGGCCCCTGGGGTAAGGGTTTGTCATCTTTTATAGGTTGTAAGGCCAGAAGGGTCCTTCATGATTGCCAAGCCTGGTGGGAATCCCTGGTGGTTTGCAGCTCTTGGTAGGATGTATCCTGGATGGAGAACTGGGTTACTGGAGCAGCTGAAGAGGAGAGGCTGGGTCAGTTGTGGGAAGAAAGCAGAATGCAAGAGATCCTGTGGCTGCAAAGAGATCATTTGACTATCCTAGTCAAAACCAGCACAGAACTCCAGCACAGCTGCTTAACTGGACTCTTCTGGAGGTGCTCAGGGCTCTCTCAGCAGCCACCGCTCGCTCACATGTGCTCTGCCTCATCCTTGAACTCCCAGCTCCTCATGCAGTGGTTTTCCAATTTGAAAGCATCTCTGTGGAACCCCCTGTGAGGGGCACGGGATGGGAGCAGCAGTGCCAGAAAGGAGGTTTGCAAGTCAGCCTGCCAGTGTCCACTGAGCCTCCAGAGCAGGCTTTGGAAATTATCGAGGTTGTTATAAAGATTTCCAGAGATTATAAATCTGCCTTAGTCTCCAGTTGCTGGCTTGTGTATCCCTGTGTTATTACTCAGGGAATAACCAGCTCATTTGTGTTACCAATTTCTTAGAATGTAACACACTATCCAGAGGCTCACAAAGTGGTTTGTTCTTCATTTATTCAATCCTTAAGCTTCCCAGTAATTATTGGCACGCCACAGTCCTTTTGTCCTCCCAAGTGATCTTTCTGGGCTAATCCTCACAAGGAAAGACCAACTTCCACAAAACAGAAGGAGAATTTTTTTCCCCCTCCTTGTTCTAACCTGTACTTTTTCTTACGGTATTGGCTGGTACTCCTTGAGTTGGGGTCTCTGGAGATCAGAGGCAGCACAAACTGCCCTGGCTGTGGTTTTGAGAAAGCTCTTCAAGTCTCAGTCCTCAGAATTAAAAGGTCAGACCTTCCCACGGGATGTCCCAAATGAGCACTAGGGAGAAATATGGGACCATTGGATTTTATTCTTAACCTTGTTTGAGTGGAACTGTAGGAAGACAATAAGATACTACTTTAGCTATGAGAACCTTTTTGCCTTAGGTTACGCTTCCAAAGTTTAATCATTATTAATTAATAGTTCTGCTGTTTCTCTTTTCCCTCTGCTCTTCTTAGGCTCATGCAAGCTGTTCTTGACCATGCAATTCCATACCTGCATGTCAGAGAAGCATTTGGACAGAAAATTGGCCACTTCCAGGTGAGGCAGAAAAGGAACTGGGAATTTTTGTCCTCTTTTCTCTTTAAAACTGAGAAGACGGAGAGCTTTGTTGTGGCGGGGACTTTACATGGAGGTGGTCACCTGGTGTTTATGCTGGGGCTGCATGATATGATAATGAGCAACCTGGGCTAGTGCAAGGTTCCTGCTTATGGCAGAGATGGAGATGGATGAACTTTAAGGTCCCTTCCAATTCAATGAATCCTGCGATTCCACGATGTGGTGAGAAGGTGGGAAGACCTCTGAGACCCTTCCCCTGAGGGGAAGAGGAGCTGTGGCTGATATCTAGGGATCTGTGAATTAACAGAACCTTCAGTTCCCTCATGTCTGCTGGGTTTATGTCTCCTCTTGTTTCTAGTTTCTCTGAGGTATTTTGGGGAATGGGTGGTCCCCCTCACTCGTGTTAATTAATGTCCCTTGTCTTTGTCCCACGTGCAGCTCATGCAGGGCAAGATGGCAGATATGTACACGCGGCTCATGGCGTGCCGGCAGTACGTCTACAATGTGGCCAAAGCCTGTGACCAGGGCCACTTCAACGCCAAGGTGAGTTCAACTCCTGCCTGGGCTGTGTGTCCTGGGGCAATTCCTCCAGTCTCAGAGCCTGAGCTGGGGGAAGCCTCTGTACAACGAGTCCTCAGAACCCAAAGGGTCTTTTTTCCACACCCAAAGTGCCTTTTTTCACTCACAAATTAAAGGCAAGCCTCCTTCTACAAGGCAAGAGATTTAGCAGCATCAGTAGGTGTTTATTGGAAGCCCAGAGAGATGTCCTGGCTTTTGTAAGGGCTGTAACTGTTGTTAGAGGTGTTGTCTCCTCCACCTGTCACCACACCTCTATTAGAGGAGGATGTTGAGTGTATAACAGTGGGAGCACAGAACTCTGCATCCCAAAACGAATGACATTGGTCTCCTGGGGGGTTGATGGGCTTTGTGAGGGATCCAGTTTCCCTGGTGCACTTTTTATTTTTTTCCTTCTTCTGTCTTTGTGTGGCCTTTACAGACCTGCTGTGAGTGTTTATATTGACAGGGACATTGCTGGAGCTCCTTGTCCCTGTGCTTTGTGATCAAGTAGTTCAGGGTTCTTAGCAGGTATCTGGAGAGTGATGGCAGGGTGAGGGCTGGAGACAGGGACATCTTTCCTTACTGTCCCATTGTGACTGTCCCATAGGACTGCGCTGGAGTGATCCTGTACTCGGCAGAGTGTGCAACGCAGGTGGCCCTGGATGGGATCCAGTGCCTGGGTGAGTCTCTGACGGCTGGACAGAGCTAAGCACAGTGCAAGAGAATTTCCCTCTGCTGTCCCACCCTCTGTCCTGAAATTGGGGACAGGGAGTGACCTGTGGATTTTTTTTGGATGGCAGGTGGGAATGGTTACATCAATGACTACCCCATGGGGCGCTTCCTGCGCGACGCCAAGCTCTACGAGATCGGGGCAGGCACCAGCGAGGTGCGCAGGCTCATCATCGGCAGGGCCTTCAATGCCACCTTCAAGTAACACCACCAGTGCAGAGGCAGCACTGTGACCACCACGAGGCCTTGACCATGAGGCTGGAGCACACAACTCGCCTTCTTCCTGCCTGCCATTCCGGCATCGTCGCTTGTGGAGTCCCCTCTGCCTGCTCTGGGAACAGATGCTGCTGGACTGGGCTCAGACAAAATGAATCAGATGGTACATGGGAGGAGAAGTGTTTTTTCTCTTTTGTGATCATCCTGATTCATGGTGTTCATGAGCTGTTGATGCTCAGCTTTGCAAGGCAGAGGTTCATCCCCCCCCACCAGGCAGGCTGGCAAGGGGTGTGCAGCCACCCCTGCACACAGGAAGTCAACCCAAGCCCACCAAAACAGACAAGGAGGGAACAACTTTGTTCTTTCCAAAAAGCCCTGAGTGCCATTAAACAGTTAGAATTTAGCATATTGCCATTGGAAGGTGAAACTTCCTGCTGTGACCTTCCAATGGGATTAATACCTTCCATTTTGGGAACTTGACACTAACCACATTGTGAGGTTGCTATCATGAATGCTTAAAATCATCTGTGCACAAGCAGCGTTTTAGGTGCTGATTCCTAAAACCTCCTTAAATCCCATGTGTGTTTCTTTGCAGAATTCCTTTCCTATTTGCAGAATTCCTTTTCTCCAGCTGCTTCTGGAGTTATTTGGGTGCAGGCCCAAGTCCTTGCTGCGCTGACTGACTGCTCCCACCAGGTCATTCCCTCAGAGCTGTCATCATCCATCACTCTGGGGACAGTTAACACATCAGAGTTGTGTTGTGACATCCATGAATGAAGCAGGCAGAAAGAGCTGACTTCTTTGGGGTTTGGTTCTCTCTGAATGTTGTTTTGGCCAAGCCTGTCCTCACACTCCACCACTGGGAGGCTGAGCAATGTGTTTGTGAGTGATCTCAGTGCATCTTGTATCCAGCAAACTGGGACTTATCCAGCTTTTTAAAGGAAATCGCACAGCATCCTGCCAGCCTTTAAGTGTGAATCACAAATCAAAATGGGCTGCTGGAAATGTGATTGAACAGTTAATTAAACGGTTGCCATGTAGGCAGCTCCCAGCAGTTTTAACAAAACTCTCCTTCAACTGTGTGTATGTTTTTGGTTGTAGTTGACTCCTGTCTATACCAGGTGACAGACTAACACAGAATTTTTAAATGCCACAGATTGAAGACTGTTCACTTTCCTGAATTGTCAGGTAGGTCACCAAGAGTTTATAAAAGTCGTAAAGCACCAGAAAGAGCTTCTACCTTCCTGGTAGTAGCACCTTCCTCCAAAACTTCATATTTATTCAGCCTCAGTGGGTGGCTGTCACTCAGGAAGAGTCACAGGGTTTAATTTTCAGCCTAAGTCTCTGGATAGAGGGTGGGCAGAGGTGCTTTGTCAGGAATATTTTGTTAAGCTGTGTCTGAAAATGCTGTGGAGGTGAACCTTGAGGTGCACTTCATACAGGAAACACTCGGGGCATTCTTACACAGATGTAAGAATTTAGTTATGTGACCAGACATTTATGTTTTATCACAAAATGATTCCTGGATCACTGTTAAGATCCATTCCTGCCAGAGGAACTTTCTTAGGGAGTGTCAAAGCCATGAACAGGATGGTGTGAGATTCAAATTGTTAAAAATAGGTTTTCTAAGGTGGAAGGAACCCAAAGATTTTTAAACCTGTCCTTCAGCACTGGAGAGGTCTGGTTTTAATACACGTAATAAATAATGCCTTCACTTTCCAGGCTGATCAGCAGCTTGAAGTTGAAGGTAAAATGAATCAATATCTAACAAATCGTGGGACAGGGGCAGGGACAGATTCATAAATCCTCAGCAGGGTTGTGTTATTAAAATCTCACTCCCTTCCACAGCAGCTGCCTTGGGAAAGGGAGAGGAGAGTTTTTGGAGAAAAGAGGGTTAATCTTTATACTATGCTAATAAAATGAGCTTTTGCTGTGGCCTGTGCTTCTGGGGGGGGCCCCAGCAGAGGGGAGGTGCAGGCTCCGGTACCCACCAAAGCTCATTCCAGGCTGGCAGCAGCAACAGCTACAGTGTTGCTTTCCCTGCCTATCCCTCCCTCTTCCCAACCACAGCTTTTCTCTATACTTCTCATTTAAAAGAAATACATTTGCAGAGATCATGCAGGCTGGGCCTTGGGCCTCCTCTGGAGAGCAGCAGAGCTAACAGGGAAAACACAGGGGGCTGTGATGCTGGATATGATCCGAATGGTGTCTGACCTGGATATGTGATGGAAATTGTCCTGGCCTGACAGCCTTTGGCTGGTGGCAGGGCTGGATGTGCTGCATCTTCTGTGTTTTTCAAGACCTTGCCCTGTTTGCAGCTGGCTGGCCGCTGAGCAGAGAAGGCATGGAGAGTGGGGGGGGAATTATTCATGAAGAAATGCAGTTGGCTGATCCTGGCTGAGTGCCAGGCACCCACCAAAGCCTCTCTATCACTGCCCTCCACAGCTGGACAGGGAGAGAAAATATAACAGAGGTTCATGGACTGAGATAAGGATTGAGAGAGATCTCTCACCCAAAACTGTCAGGCAAAACTGCCTCAAATTAGAGATGTGAATTGAATTTATTACCAACAAAATCTGAGCAGGATAATGAGAGGTAAAGAAACCCTTAAAAACATCTTTCCCCATCCCTTCCATCATTCCCTACTCTAACTCTTCCCCCCACAGCAGTGCAGGAAGACAGAAATGGTGGTTATGGTCAGTTCATCACAAATTTTCTGCTACTGCTCTGGGAGAGGAGTCCTTCCCATGCTCCAGCAGGGGTCCCTTCTCCAGGAGACAGCTCTCCATGAACTTTTCCAATGTGAGTCCATCCCATGGGCAGCAGTCTTCCATGAACTGCTGTATTGTGGATCATTCTTCCATGGGGTCTGTCCTTCAGACTCAGGGTGCTCCAAGGTGAATCCCCCACAGGTTTACAAGTCCTACCAGGAAACCTGCTCCATCCTTGGCTCCTCTCTTCATGGGTCTGCAGGTCTCTGCACAGGCAGGGGCTTCCGACAAGTTCACAGCCTTCTCTCAGGCATCCCCTGCTCCGGTGTGGGCTCCTCCACGGGCTGCAAGAGGACAACCTGCTGCACTATGCTCTGTATTACAGGCTGTTGGGGAATCTCAGCTCACACCTTGAGCAGCTCCTGCCCCTCTTTCTGCACTGACCTTGGTGTCTGCAGGGCTGTTGTGCTCACGTATTCTCACCCTACTCTTCTCTGGACCAAACTCTATCTGCTTAATAAGTTTTTTTTCTTCTTCTTCAATATATTATCCCAAAGCTATATATTTCTGATTGACTCAGCCTTGGCAAGCAGCACACCCATCTTGGAGCTGCCTGGAATGGGCTCTGCTGGATGTGGGGAAACCTGTCAGCTTCTCACAGAAGCCACCCCTGTGTCCCCCTGGCTACCAAAACCTGGCCATGCAAACCCATTACAAGGTAACAGAGAGTTTATTTCAGCAATGTGGGATTTGGAATGAGGTTTAGTTAGTGACAGGAAGAGAGGGCATACCCTCAAGCTGGACTGGGGAGGTTCAGGTGAGATATAAAGGGGAATTTCTTTACAGAAAGAGTGGTCAGGCATTGGAAGGGGCTGTCCAGGAAGGTGGTGGAGTCCCAATGCCTGGAGGTGTCCAGGGAATGACTGGATGTGTCACTCAGTGCTCTAGGCTGGGTGACAAGGTGGATGTTTGGCACAGATTGGACTCAGTAACCAGCTTGTGGTAGAAAAGCTGGGCTCACACTGAGCTGGGGCACTGCCAGTGTTTGATCCAGAAACTCAAGGGGAAAGTGGAAGATACAGTGGGAAAGATGGGCTTGGACATCTCCAGTGTTCTGCCTCATGCTTCTCAGGGCAGAAGGGACCATGTCTCTTTCCAGTTTTGGACAGAGCTTGAGTTTAAACAGAGACTGTGTTTGCAGGGTTGCCCACAGTGTGAGTGAGCTGTTTGCTTTATGAACACACCAGGGATGTGGTGTTAAAATCTGTTGGTGAGGTAAAACTGCTGCAGAGGGTCTGTTGGGCCAGTTTGGCTTACAGCCCATCTGCCCAGGGAGCCACGGCCCCGTCATGGGGCTGGGCTGTGGTTAAAGCAAATCTTGCCTTGTCAAGCGAGGTCAAACCACACTAAGAGGTGCAGGATGTGGGAGAGGAAATCGTGTTTGCACGGCACCTCAGGCAAGGCAGTGGCTCTCCCTGATCCTCCACAGGGACCTGGGTGCGGTGGTTTACCTCCCAAAAAAGATGTCCTGAGTCTCTCTGGGGCTGCCAGTTGGATTCCCAGCCTACTGCATTGCTGTGAGACCACTGGCTCCCTCTCAGCAGCTCCCTGGAGAGCCCCTCTGTCCCCTGCTCTGTCCCACTGCCTGTCCCTCCTGCTTTCAGGGCAGTGGGGAGCATGTGTGTATGTGGGACAGAGGATGTGGTTTCTTGCCTGTGGAACTGGTCCATGAGCAGAAGGGCTTTGGTAACCTGTGGGAAGGATGATGTTTCCCTCTCGTGCTTGGCTTTGAGTAATTTCAGTACAGAGTGACACATAACGAAAGTGTCATCGCGTCCTGATTTCACTGTACAAAGATGTGCTGAAGCCAAACCCTACGGTGATGCTCCGTCCCTGCTCACGAGCCTCCCTCCTCCTCCTGCCACCCTCCTGCAGCCCAGCAGGATGTGTTATTCAAAATCTGTGTGTTTAGATTCCCACTCGCCCCAGCCTCCCCGGGGCTCTGGGCAGCACTCGCTGCGGTTCACTGCCACTGCCGGAGCAGGGACCTGCTGCTGTGTCACCTCCATGCTGCGTGTGGGTGATGACTAGGTTTCTTTCCCAGGCTGGAGTGAGAGCCCATGGAGCCACACGTATCCGCTGTCACGGATGCAGGCAGAGAGGACGCGATCCCTGCGTCCTGGCCGCTCTGTCCCTGCGTCCTGCCCGGCAGCTGCCCGCTCCTCCCGCACAGCTGTGCCGGCCACGCTCCCCTCGCAGTGAGGCATCCGCTCCTCCCAGCCACGGCCTCGCAGGAAGATTAGAAAGAGATTTCTTTTCAATCTATACAAGAATTCACAACTGTGAAGGGGAGACAAAAACATTCTTGAGGCGAGGGGACAATATTGTGCGAGGGAGGCCCGGGGGGGCTGCGGGATTACTGTAGCGCAGCCCAGGGTCGCCCCGCTTGCACCTGCTGTTAGCTGAAAGGCTGATGCTGAGCAACAAGCAGCTGATGCTGAGGCCCAGTTGTCGGCCTGAATGGGGGAAAAAAGGCTGGAGCAGCGTGCTCGCCAAAGGGAAATGGCAGGCGGCCCAGTGCCAGCGGGAGGAGGGAGCTGGCAGTGTGGGGACGGCAGCCGGCTGCCCCTTGGCACGTGGAGCCTCCGGGGAGACCCGTAGGTGTGGGTCTGCCTGAGGATCTGTCATTCCAAAGGCATACAGGGGAAAGGGGATGATCTTCAACCTCAGAAGAGACTGAGGAGGTTGAGAGCATGAGCTCTCCCCAAACCACCCTGCTCACTCCAGCACTGAGCTGCTGCAATGGTCAGATGTCCCCACCAAACCCAAAACTGAAGTAGCACTGCTGCAGAATACCTTGCCTTTAGGCAGACCTGTTCCCCAGGCAGGAGGAAAGGTAGCTTTCAGGAAGAATTTCTTCATTGAAAGGGTTGTCCAGTATTGTAATGGGCTGTCCATGGAAGCAGTGGAGTCACCATCCCTGTAGGTATTCAAGGAACAACTCAATGTGGCAATCAGTGCTCTGGTCTGATTGTCAACATGGGGATTGGTCACCGGTTGAACTGGATGATCTTGGACATCTTTTCCAGCCTAAATAATTCTGGGATTCTCTGATCCTGCTGTTTCTGCTCACAGCCCCCTCTCTGGTAGGGACAATGACAGTCAGACAGATGTGCCCTGCAGCACAAGGATCAGAGTGGCACTTGGACCACTCAGCATTGTCACCCACAGGTGTTGAAGCACCTTGATCTGTCTGGGCTCCAAACAAGCACTCAGTCACCCTGGTGAGCTCATCCATGGAACATCACTTCTGGCCCCAGCACTGTCCACATGGGGCAGGGCAGAGAGAGAACAGGAAGTTTCTGAAGGGTGTCTCAGTGGGCTGAGGGGCTCGGCACAAGCTCAGCCCCTTCTGTGTGGGGCTGTCTGGTGGCAGAGCTGGGACTGGCCAGAGGAGGATTTTCCAGCCCTCTGCTGCAGCTGCCTCCCAGAAGAGAGGGCAAGAGTGAGTGTATTTTCCTGCAGCTGTTGATGGGATGAAAATTATCTACGTGCCCTGGGTGTCTGCAGGGTGAAAGGGATCGATGTTCCTCTCATGAGCCAACCTGTGCCAGGGGCATTAGGAAACAGCCTGTGTCTTCTCTGTACCTTGTTGCAGAGCTTGGAGCTTCTCCAGAAGGACAGCAAGCCCAGTGTTGGTCTGAAGGAAAGGAAAAAGTGGTAGCTGCCTGGTCAGTCCAACAGAAGAGAAAAACAAGTGGTTATTTTTGCAGCCTAGCAGGGTCCCTACTGTGATTTAGTGCCTGGGTGCTCCTGCTGGCATGAGGAGAGGGAGCTGCACAGAGGGGATGGCCTGGCCCCATCCCTGCCGACCAGAAATGCTCAGGAAGTACCCAGGGGTGGTGTTTTTTGCTTGGGCATCGCTGAAGCTTCCAGCACTGGGACCCTCCATGCAGCTCCTCCAGGCCCCACTTCCCCTAGGAGCTGGTGTCGCATCAGCACTGAACACACTCAGCTGGGGCTGGTGTTCCTGATGCTGGAATGATTTTTGTCTTTTCTTTTATATACCTTTTACACAGTTCTCTGTATCCACAAGTATTAGCAGTATGCATACTTGCAACCTTTTACTTAGTTTAGTGCTCAGTGTTTTGTAAGTGCTCTGCAGGCCTGAGACTGAACAGCCCAGAGCTGCAGAGCCAGGGACACCAAACATTCCCACTGGCTCAGGAAGCCAAGGGCTCCTGACAGGAGGATTCTGTAAACTCGAGCTGAGCCCACCCCAACCTAATTATTGGGCCCCCTTGTTAGATATGCAGATGTGTAAAGTCTATAACTGGTGTGTATGATGGGCGGGGGGGGTGTGCATTTTGCCACACTTCACCTGGTTGAAGTGGATGCACCAAACAGGATCCTGATTAAAATACTGAGGTAAAGACCCCAACCCCTTTAACCGTGTCTAGCTTCATTTTCCTAACACCAGGAAAAAGGCATCATCCCCAAGAGCCAGCGTTTCCAACACAGCTCCACAGAGCTTCCTCCTGGGACCATGAGGGTGTGCAGAACTCGAGGCTGGTAAGGTCTTTCCTGGATCTTTATGGGGATCATCTCCTGCTCTGGGAGCAGCCCTGGCTCTCACATCCCTGCTGAGATGGGACATGGCTCCTTTTGCTGGGATCACAGTGCTCTCGGGAGAAGCCAGTATCCACCTGGGACTTGGTACTGGTTTCTGTGTCACAGCTTGTAGGAGCAGCCACCCTCCTGTACACTAACTCAGAATGTCTTGGAAAACTGGAAGTCTTCCTGCAGCTCTCACAGGTTGCTTTTGTTCTTAGAAAACGTCCTTCAACTCTGTTTTCTCCGTGGCAGCATCTCCTGGAGCCATAGGTAGCATCGAGCCCTTTTTGCCTGGTGTCCTTTCTACACAGGTCAGAGCCTCAGCACCCTGAGTGCCCCAAAACTGCTGCTGGCAGTACATTGGGTCCTTCTTCCTCTGCCACCAGCCCCAGGTCTGGCTGGAGGAGAACATCCTCAGAGTGATCCTCAGGGGCAGGAATCCTTTGCCTCCTGCTTTTTGCTTGGTTTGCCTTTGCTCCCAAGCCGGGGTGCACTGGAGGGTGGCTGTGCTTTGGCGTGGAGCTCATGCCAGGAAGCTATCAGGAGTCACAGACAGGCAGATAATTCAAAAGCTAACACACTCAAGCAGGCTGATTTGAGTTGCAAAAAAGCTGGTTTTGATGAAAGGCAAAAAATGCTGAAAGTTCAGGCAGGTCCCACCCCTGCGTTGTGGCTTGTGAGGGCAGGGGTGGCACTGAGCCCCCAAAACTCAGGTCCTTGGAAGGTACAGGGCAGAACCAGCCACAGCATCCTTTGGGAAGAGAGGGCTCATGGATCAGCAAGATCTTGGGATTACAGGAAATCCTTACCTTCATGGTGGCTACAAGTTTGCCAGGGGAATTTATTTACCTCTGCCAGGTGAGTACTTTCCCCACTGGAAAGAGTGGGCCATGCTAAGGGGTTAAGTAACTTGCCCAAGACCACCAGGGTTGTCTGTAGCAGAGAAGAGCAAAAATCCTGTGGGCTCCTGACCCATCTCATGATTAAAAAAATGCAGTTTGGTGCTTCTGGGTCTGGATTTGGTGCCCAGCCATCAAAGATTATTAAGCCTTTCTCTGTGGAATTAAAACACATTTTTAAATACTCAACATATTCCCTCCCAGAGCCATAGGATTAACCTAAACAGGCTCATTTCCACTACAGGTGAACCAAGACCAAAATCAGCCTCATTTTCCTCTCCCTGTCTGATACTGTGGTGGAACAACAAGGCAGAAAAGCCACAGAACAGCGAAAAAGTAGAGGCTGAGCACTGTCTGCACAGAGGCAAGTCACTGCTGTCCTCAGACCAGTGTCTTTAATTGCTTCATTTCTTCTTCCTGTGCCCAAGGAGCTGATCCCAGGTGACTCCAAAGGACAATGTCATTTAAATCAATTATCACCCTATTTGGAGTCATCCACCCTCTCCCTCCTTCACTGTACAGCCACGAGCCCCATAATTTATTCATCCTCGGCTGCACTTAAACATCTGTTCTGCTGCCATTTGAGTTTGGCAGAGCATTAGCTTTAAAATTTCATGAAACATAGTGCAGGTGGCAAAATCAGAAATTAAGGATTATAATCATGGCAAAGCCGGGTTGGTGAGCTGGCTCTAGCTCAGGACAAGAGACGCCAGGAGAGTTCCTGGGGATTTAAAGCCCCTCAGGTGTTCAAATCACATTTTTGTTCCCTTTTTCCAAAGGTTGGGGAAATTTTTACATCACCGCTGCTCTTAGGTGAATGTTAAAGTGAGGGGAGCATCTTGTGCTCATTGCTCCTCAGGTTTTGTTGCTCCGTTGCTGCTGCCACAATTTTTTTCTGGCCAGGGGGTTGTTTTTGAAGGGTGGTGTGTCCCCAAAAGGTGCCTGAAGACATCTTTGCCCACCAAATCTGGATTATCAGGATTTAATGATATTCTCCACCCTGGCTGTGCTTGTGGGAAGAAGGAACCATGCTGAAGCCATGCCACAAATCCCTCCCAGCCCTAGGGATAGGCTACAATGTAGGGATTCTGGAGTAATGCTGGTTTTAAGAAAAAATCAGAAATCCAAGTCTCCCCAATCCCTGCTTTCACTAAAGAGCCACAAACCTCTAAAACACATTGGTTATCCGCAGTGGTTCCCTGTGTTTATAGCTAATGAAGAGAGCTTTCGAAAGAAAATATTTGCTTTAGCAATTCCTCTTTCATCTGTTAACCCAGTTTCCATCGTTGTGCAGAGCTGGATTGCTGGATTGGAGGGATGGAGGTGCAAGGGGGAGGGCAGGGGGCTGGCTGGGGAGGTTAGAGGGAATTGAAAGACCCCTGGATCTGGCACTGACGGTGCTGCGGAGCTTCATGATCCAGCAATTTCTGAGCCATCAGACATTCTGTCCCACAGAGGAAGAGATCAACTCCTACTCCTCTTCCCAAGTGTTAAGAGGAAGACCAAGGGGATTATTTAGTGTTCGGCTGTGCTTTGATGCCTGGGAAGCTTCTGGAGTACGGGAGGTTTTAGATCTGTTGAAGCACCTGGCAGATAACCAGGTGATAAAAGAGCCAGCGTGGGTTTGTCACACAGAGATCACATCAAACCCCTTGAATTCCCCTCTTTGCTGAGGAAACTGGATGTGGAGATGAAGAAGCTGCCACAAATGAGACATCTCCTGACTTTAGGAAGGCTTTAGACCTTGTGTGACATTTTGGAAAAAGAAACAAGGCTGTTTGGGCTGGACATAGACCCACTGTGCTGCACAGCTTGCTGGAAAATTCTCTCCCAAAGGCACAGCCAAGTTCCAGCTTTGGCAGGGCTCTGAGGGGCTTCCCTCTGCACCAGCCTCCTGTTTGCTCCCCTGTGTTCAATCTCTCTGGATCAAGGGTGTTGTTTCAAAGAGAGGGACCGGCCAGCTCTCCGAATCTAGTCCCTGTGCAGCAGGAAGGACTTGCCTGGACACCACCAATCCTCAGTGCTGGGTGAGGAGGTACCAATCCAGGCAGTCCAGGGTTGCACAGGTTCTAATGTGACAGATAACAGCACAATAATATTTGGTACAGAGATGATCTGCTCAGACCCAAATTTAGGGCAAGGCATAGCAGTAAACATGCACTGATGGAATTTTCAGGTTATACTTTGCATTCTCAAAGATAGGAGGAAGGGAGGAGCCATCTCCAAGGGTTTGGGGCTTCAGTTTTATTTAGCTTATGAAAGGAAAACGAGTAGGCGGAAAGAGGGTGATTTTTAACCAGTTTTATCTCCACAGGTTTGGACAAGGCTCTCATCAGGACCTGTCTTGTTCCTCATTTTAGATTTAAAAGTTTGTAGAGCTCTGGATTCTCACAGAGAAACTGAGCTTTACACTGTAAGTGACACTTTTTAGCAACTTTTCCTCCCATGAACTCGGAAAGGTGCTTTTATGGGGTGGAACCTGGCTGGAATCTATACCAGCATTCTGAGCAACCAGTGCTCCAGCTCTCACTGGTTTCGGGATAAGGGCTGGGGCAATCTCTGACCACAGTGATGGAAATTAAGGAGGATTTATCAGGGTTGCTGCTCTCAGGTGAAATTTCCGAAGTTCTTACCACACCAGCCCCTTCAACCCAAATGCATCCTCAGCATCCCCCTGGGGATTTTTGTACTTCAAAAGTCTCCACTAGATCCTGCCAAGCCCAGGCACAAACTCAAGGCTGCGAGGAGCCCTGAGGTGGGTTCCTGAGCAGGAAGCCTGTTTTGGGGTGTCACTGGGGGTGGGGATAGTGGGATGGGGATGGGCAGTAGTGGGGAAGTAGTAATTAGGACAAACCCAGTGGGACTATCAATACCTGAGGACTCCTAGGTACAGATCCAGCACTTCCATGTACCCCCAGTGAGCCATGCTTGCCCAGGGCTTCATTTCCAATTCAGAAACCAGGTCCCTGTGAGTGCAGAGCTGTCACTTTGATGGAGCGATCCGTAACTTCCCCGGCTAATTGTCAAAGCACAGCACTCAATCCAGGGCACTCTTCCCTCGGGAAAGTGGCTTCTCCTACCTGAACTGGCAGGAGAGCAGCCCCAGGAATTGGGAACATTGCATCATTCCCATGGCAACAGCCTGGGAGGCTGCAAATGGAGAATTATGACTTTGGTCCTCGGTCTGGCACAAGGAGAAGCTGGGCTTTACGGGATTAAGCAGATCCCAGCTCAAACATCCAGGGTACCACTGGAGGGAATAATGAATAGTAATAGCAGAATAAATGGGTTTTGATCCAAGGCTCTGTCCAAACAGTATGAGCAACCCACTTTGTTTAAGTTTGGTCGGTTTCCAGACTGAGTGTGAACCCGCTGGGGGTTTCTGAGCTGGGACAGGAGCAAGGCTGTGCCAGCATTCACTTCATGGACACTTCTGAGGAATAAACTGGTCATTAAATGTGAGGCCAAGAGTGATCACTATCATCCAGGGTCTCCTGAATTAAAGTTCCCTTTACTCCAGGCACCTTTGCATTTCAAAAAAGCAGAAATCTTCACACTGCAGGAATACTTTGGTGGACTACAAGTCCTCACATGAGGATCTAATGAGGATATTTGGGTTAATGACTATTTCTGCAAGGGCTGCAGCAGCCAGGACATTGGGATAAGCCTGTGGCTGAGCCCAGAGCCCTGGCCACATGCAGCCATGGGGCCCCACATCCTCCTCTGCAGCAACTCCCCCATTGTCCTGCATTCTTGTCATCTCTCACTCAATCCCATGGGAAGATCCTGCCGCTGGACATGTGGACAGGACCTCAGCATCGATGGGTGTAGTGGCTCTCCTGTTTTCCAGCTTTTTGCGCATGGCTGTTCCCCCCCCTGCTGTGGTGTCTCAGACCAGGGTTTTTCTGTGCTGTCCCCACAGCGCCAGCACTTGCTCAACAAATCATCTCCTGACAGTCCTGAGCAGCCCATGTCCCTCAAAACCCATCCAGTGTTTCAAAGTCTGGAGGAAAGGGTGCGCTGGTCCTTCCTTTTTTCCTTTACTTTTTCTCTCTCACTGCTATCAAACAAGAGTGAGGAAAGCTGTAGGAAAGGACATAAAAGAGGTGCTGTGCACCCAGAGCACAGCGTTTTCCCCAGCCAATTGCACATCCTCCAGAATCATCCCCAATCCGGATTACTCTCCACAGCAGCTCCAAATCCCTGAGCGCTGCCTGATCTACTTCCCATAGGAGACACCATAGCCGGACAAACCCTTCTTCGCTCCCGTCTCTCCCTTTCTGAGTATTTGTTATTTTAAGCCAACCCCTCAGGGATTCAATTTCTGTGCAGAATGTGGGGATTTAGCCACACAGCCCATGTTAATGCTAATAGGATTATCATAGAATCATGGAATCGTTTAGGTTGGAAAAGACCTTTAAGACCATCGAGTCCAACCGTTCTCCGGCACTGCCAAGGCCACCACTAAGCCATTTCCCTAAGAGGGAGATTTGCACAGGGGAACTCCAAACCTTCCCACCAGGTGCCAACAAAGAATGGAGATGCAGCAGCTTCAGACTGTGATTGTTGAGCCCAAATTCACTCCCCGACCCTTGGGATGAGGCAGAGGATCAAGAGATATGTGTGTGTGTATTTATCCTCAACACTGAAATGTTGTTTTTGTCTTAATGAAGATTTTGTAGCTTTTCCTGATGGAAAGCTTTTTTCCCACAAAAAGCCTGTGGAAATATTAGTTCCTCCTTGTGCTGATCTTGCTTCCAGCTGCTGAAAGTAAGGAATGGAAAACAAACAACCCACAGGGCTGAAAACATCTCTGATGGGACTCTGGGTGGCCCTCAGGGTGCTGGATGTCTTTGGGAGCTTGGGGACAAGGAAACGGTAAAGCATCCAGAAGTGATGTTTCCTTTTCACATAGGAAAATAGGAATGTCCCTGTGTCCCTGTGCTGGCAGGAGTGTGAGGGAACAGACACATCTCCCCCACTGAGGAAAGTCCTTGTCCCCATGTCTGTGTGCTGGCATGGGCTCCCACCCACCTGAGGGACACGAAAGAGAGATGAAGATTTCCTGCTGATGCAGCTGTTTCTCTGGAAATGCAGATTGGCTGAATGGTGCCTTTGGGATTTCTTATTAGGCTTTTCCTGTATTAATTCGGTGCAAGGAGTTGTACAAGCAGCCATGGGTTTGTTCTCACTGATTTTTCCACGCTGACCATGGCTGAAGTGTTTGCCCCTGCCCAAGAACCCACAGAGGGGAGAAGGACCAGTGCTGGTTCTGCCGCAGCCCATCCCACAGCACAGATGGTCCCATAATTGCTACTTGCTTTCCCATCCTGACTTTCTGGGACATGTGTTTTGCATTGCAATTCCCTCAGCCTCCCTGGTTTTGTGAATCACACTTCGTAAAAGAATGGCTACCTTGGGAACGCAAGGCAGGACATTTATCCTTCCTGTGCATGCAAGTTTGTCACTCCCTGCCACGGCCCAGCTCATAAAGCAGAGTCCTTGCTTTTAATCCTGATTTTGCAATGTACTGAAGCACACACATTCACCTCCATCCACCATAACACTCAGGGATGTTCTTAACTCTTGTGATTTTCTGCTTTAATTTAATCCAGTCTCATTTCCTGACTGTCCTGGTCCCCACAGAGCTATTCTCATTGTCCCTCTTTTTTTTCCCCTCCATCAATAAATTATATATATTACATCTATTATATATTCCTTACTAAAGCACTTTAAAGTGTTAAGATGAGAGGTGAAATAAGAAACAGAACCCCCTTTCATTTGCTGAACTTCCTTGGCATTGCTGCTTCATAGACAATATTGGATATAAACAATGTGAACTTTACTAAATCTAAAATAAATTATAAATTAAACCTTCATAGCAGCAACAGCATTAAAAGCTGCAGATGATTCCCTGAGACACAAATACAGTAATTTGGATTTTTCCAATTAGGTAATGAGATCCTGTATGACACCTCTGTGCTGGTAGAGCCCTCTCCTCCAGCCCAATCCCTCATGGCTTCTTCCAATGAAAAAAGGGGAATATTTCACCCAGCTAAAAACGAGCAAATGCTGATGTTTAAACAGAAATCTCAGAGGAAGCTGCCTGTGTAACCACAGCTGGTTTGCTGCAGACCTGAACACTCACAGACAATTCGCTTTTTTGGTGTAATAGAATTCCAAGTCAGTCCATGGAGCTCCACCAGGGATTCATTTGGCCTTTTGCAATTACTGGGTTAACCCTGGAATGGGAAAGGAAAGGAGAGGACCACCAAAACCCACCTCTTTGCCAGCAAGCCAGTGCAGCACCAGCACTTTTTCTGCGGAGACATCAGAAGGGATGGGATCACACAGCTGGATTTGGGGATGTTTCTTGGTGGGGGAGATGCCTGGAAAAGGCAGGTTCCCCATGGGATGGAGCTAAGATGTGCTGAATTAAAGACTTTTTAACCCATCCTTGTCACTGCAGCCAGCCAGGGTCCACATAAAGACCCAAGGATGGGTTTATTCCCATCTGCGGCCACAAGGCTGCTTGGAAGGTGGGGCTGGCCATCCTCCCCCTCACAGATGTGCCGGTCTCTTCCCTGCAGCCAAGTCCTTCCCTGAGGCCTGGCTGAGGAACCAGTCGGTGCAGGATCCTCCACACTGCTGCTCTGAGTGTGTGAGCTTACTCGGATTAAGACTGTTGCTTAAGCTTCCATGCCTATTTGCAAGCTGCTGGTGGAATGGGAGCTCTCTGTCGGTTTGTGGCTGTGCAGGAAGCTCTGGTGTTCCCCGTTTGGATTAAAAAGGGGTGCTGCCAGCCTCCTGCCAGCATGGACACCAGAGCTGCAGCTCCTTTTCTCTGTCCTTACAGCACTGCTGGGTGATTTTTCCTCTTGGATTTCATGTGACTTTTTAAAACTCACCACAGCTGTTTCTGAAGGTCAGAGAGCTCTGAGCGTGCTCTGGGGTGTGCAGTGGAAGCACCCAGCCTGACCTGTAGTGAGATGCTCGGGCTCTTCCCGATTCTTCTGGAGGTCAAATAAAGTTTTTACTCCTGAAACTCAGAGTCAGAAAATGCAAAGATTCTTTTCCCTGTTTTCCCTATGTTAACAATGAAGTACTTTTTCCTTCTTTCCCTTTAGCACTGGTTCAGCTGTGTGTGCCTGTCCCACCTCCGTACCTGGAGATTAAGGGACAGTCCCTTAATCCCTGCTGGTTCCTGGTCTAGCTCCCCCACAGATGTGGGGCTTTACAACCCCTTTTACCAACAGGTACAACCTCAGCCAGGTGCTGCCACAGCCCAAATTGTGAGCTGCAGACAAAGATCCTTGTTGTGCTGCTGTTCAGGCAGTCTGTAGCCCTGGATGTTATCCCTTTCCCAAAAAAACAGGCCAGAATTTGGAGTAGGAAGATCTCGTGTTGGGGCTTTGGTGTTTGTTCTTCCCAGTTAATAAGGGGAGAAAAAGCCTAAATGCTGGTTCTTGGCTGTGCTGCCACCTGACATAGGCTGGAGCCCAGCAGACACACAGACACATTGTCCTGGAATCAGCAATTAGCTTCCTATTTTTCCCCCCTCATCCCTCTGAGAAAGGGACAAGGAAAGACCCCACTTCAGAATAAATTAGTAACTCAAAGCAGAGGGAACTCTGCAGATGGCTCTGTTGTGCTTCCCACTCTTGTGCAGCTCTGGAGCACACAGTTCCCCATCCTCAACCTGCCCGTTGTCCAGATGTTCTCCTATTCCAAACACCTGGGAGAGGGAAGATGGCCTCACCTCCACTTTCCCCAAAAAGCAGCTGTTAAATAATATTTGTCATCAAACTTCAACATGAATTTTGCCCAAGTGTTTCCCTCTGGAGCACTGTGATACTGTGGGTCTACTGCTTGAATTGCAGGAGGGTTTCAGAACTTCGGAGTTGCCAGATTTTTCACTTTTCTGCTCCAAATATCATTCTGTTTAGCTATGGGAGTCTGAGATGGTAGATTGTGGAAGTCACTCGAACACATCTAACAACTAAAGTAAGCCAAAATTGAACTCACCCTGATCTCAGAGTGCTGTGGTTTCCTTCCTGTTACTGTGGCTCACAGCAGAGGGAAGAAGTCCAATAAAATATCATTTTAGGGAACAATTTGGCAGCACTATGAGCTGCCTTCACTTTTCAGGTGGGAGCAGCTCTAGTCTGAGGAAGCAGAACCTCTGTGCTTGTGGTGTGGCTCCTGGTGATGTCCAGCTGCATTAAATAGAGACTGGAAAAGTCTTATCCAAAAGCTGCTTTTCCAAAGGGCAGCAGTGAAATGGGGTAATTACAGAATATCCTGAAGTGCAAGGGATGCACAATGATCATCCAAGTCCAACTTGTAAAAAATACCAGAGAGTTCTTAAGGAGAGTTGCCCTACTGCACCTTGAGGGCTTCCAGGGGTGTAACTTTAAGGTTATTTTTTCCCTGCTCCATCACTAACGACTGGTATTTGTTTCAGGAATCATTGTCTCCAAATAGCTGAATTTCCCCTCAAGCTTCTCCTGTGTAACATCTGGATCCTGCAACAATCACACCAGTGCTTGCTCTTGTTTGCAAGATCCCTGTGGACCACCAGAACAAGGCAGGAAGTATTTCAGGCTCTTAGGTCTCCTGTAGTTTAGTAGAATTTCAAGCAGACCATCAAGGTCTTGCCCTCATTGTGTGTGTATTTATCTCCTGGAACCCCATGGGTTGCTTGTTCCTTGTGCCAGTTCCTTCTCAGCAGTTTCCCAAGTTTGAAAGAAATAGGACAAATTGGTCCTGGAACAGGCTCCCCAGGGAAGGGATCACAGCTCCAAGCCTGAGAGAGCTCAAGAAGTATTTGGTCAATGCTCTCAGACTCTCAGTGGGATTTTGGGGCTGTCTTGTGCAGGACTAGGAGTGGGGCTCAATTCCTGTGGATTCAACTCAGAAGATTCCATGATTTGATGGGAAAACCCCATTCTTTAACTGACGGAGAGGCTTCAGTGATGGTGACTGTGGTACTGCTAAAGATACTGATCAAATAACTTCCGAAGCTTGCTGGGTCTGCTTTAGGGCTTTAAACTAATTTTTTGAGGAAAGTATGGAGTTTTCCAGATGTCCTCATTGCTGGTATGTTGGTAAGACCATGGAAGCCACGGACACCTGAGTGTCCCAGTGAGGGTAGGTTGTGTGGGGAAACTCCGGGACACCTGAGAATTCCCTATTGGCCTTTTCCCCCCTAAAATGCAACGGGATATTCTCCTGTTGCTGATTCCCAGGGCTGCTCAAGGACAGCCACCACACAGGGGGTGTTCGTGGCCTTTCCAGTGCCCATCTCGGCGTGGGAAGGATGGGAGCTCAAACCCGCTCAGCCTTGTGCCTCTCCTCCCTAGCAGCTCTCAGCGGAGCTCCCGAGGGACCCCTGGGACTTCCAACTTTCTCAGAGTTCGGATGCAGAGCTCGGTTTAAGTGCGACTGCCCCCGGGATGCGCCGGGCACACCCGGGAGCCGTGAGGGCGCCCCGGGCGCCTCTGAGGGACCTGCGGGGGAGTTCTTGACAGGCGCGCGGGGCCGCCTCTCGCACTTAAACCGAGCTCTGCATCCGACCTCTGAGAAAGTTGGAAGTCCC
>JAHLSL010000216.1:184459-228729 GCA_025920805.1 Petroica traversi | reverse complement strand
TCGCCTGGTTAATTGATCTGTCCATCAGTTTGCCACAATTAGCGAGTGCTTGCTCCATGCTGAGGGGCTCTGTGGTGTTCTGGGGGGCTCGGGGTTTTGTTTTAAGGCTTCTGGTCCTCATGGTTGTGAGAAAGAGTGACACGAGCTGCGTGATAGACTGATGCTTTTGAAATCTTAATGTGATTTAAATACCAGCACGCTGCTGATCGCTTTAGCAGAAATATCCTGCTCACATATTCATCCTGAGCCATCCTTCACGTTTGTCATGTCCTGGCTACCTGAATCGTTCCTGAGCTTTAGCTGGAGCTGTCTATATGTTTGCTGGCAATAGGAAATTGTGCATCAGTGTGATTTATCAGGGCGTTTTGAATTTAAACATTGATTTCTGTTTGTTTTCCTCATGAACTCAGTGCAGCATTCCCAACTGCTTTCCAGCTGCTCTTCTTGAGCAGAGCAGGGACGTGTAGCACTACTGAGAGGTGTAAAATCAGCTGGAAAACGCCAAACCTGCAGGGGAAAATAATTCCTCGAACTTTGTGCGAGTGGATCTTTTCTGAATGCTTTGTTTGCTGGGGGTTGATGGTAACGGTTGCACAGAACAATAAAATGCAACTTAGAAATGTGGGGTTTGGGGGAAAAACAGTCACACCCATGTGTCTTGAGGCAGAAATGTTATTTTGGAGGCCATGGATGTGTTCTCATCCAGCTGAATCATTCAGTTAAATGTCGGTGCTCTGTCCTTCTTGCCAGTTCATCTGCATCACCTTTCTGCCTCCACTCTGGAAGCCTTAGTGTTTATTTGGCTTTTTAACCAGTATCATGGGACAGTTAGGGTTGGGAGGGGCTCTGGAGACCATCCCCAGCTAGAGCAAGTGACAGAAATGCATCCAGGTAGGTTTGGAATGTCTCCAGAGAGGGGGACAGCCTGAGCAGCCTGTTCCTGTGCTCTGCCACCCTCAGTGGAAAGTGCTTCCTCCTGTTGAGGTGGAACTTGTGTTTTAGGTGATGTGGGTTAATTTTGTTTGCTGTGGTGGTGTTAATCGCTGATGTGTGACTCGGAGGCTCTGTGGGGCACGTGTGCTGGTCCAGTCTGTGGAGATCCGATTTAGGGAGCGCCTGGCCGTGATTTGGGGGGGAAATCCACCCTTCAGCAAAAGCTTTTCTAATGCTGCTGCAGCACTGAAAATAAGCCCTTAGCAGCAAATCTGTCCAAAGTAAACAAATAATTGAAAAATAATTAGGAGTGGTAGGCAAAGGCATGCTCGCTACTCCGCATCATGTTCAGATCACAAGCAAATGAATGAGTGATGAGATGTGGCTCTGCAAAAACAGGGAGTTGTGCTCAGATGTGCAAATACCACATCCAAAGGAGCTCTGTGGGGCTTTTTTTTGCCCCATCTCCCAGTTAGTTGTCCCCATATGGATATCAGGAGGGTTTTCTTCATGTAAAGGGTTTTCAGGCATCAGAAGGAGCTGCTCAAGGAGGTGGTGGAATGCCCATCCCTGCAGGTGTTCAGGGAAGGACTGCATGTGGCACTCAGTGCTCTGGGCTGGGTGACAAGGTGGTGGTTGGTCGCAGGGTGGACTCGATGATCTTGGAGGAATTTTCCAAGCTGAGTGATTCTGGGATCTCAGTTAACCACGGGGATACACCTTGAGGAGGCAGCAGCAGAACAACCCCAGCGTTGTACCCAACCAGCTGAACTAAGTCACAACTCTCATATGGGTAATAATAAATGAAACAATGTTTCAGATGAGTGGGAAATAAAAAAAAAAAAACACCAACCAAACAAACAAAAACCCCAAACCCCCCCCCCCCAAAAAGTGCAAAAAAACCCAACCCAAAACCCAAAAAATAAGCAGCCCAAAGAAGTAATAAATCTGACAGTAGCTTCAAACACAAGCTGTGAGCTGGCAGGGGCTGGGGTGGCTGGGGTGGCTGGCCGGTGACAGAGAGGGATGTGCCTCGATCCCAAGGGATTTCCCCATCCAAGGGCTTTGACTCTCTGATTTGCTCTCCTGCTTGAACTCATGATGTATTTATGTGCCTGTTTCTAGCAGGTCATAGGTGTGAGCTGGTTATATTCCCAGCTCCAGATTTGGGCTGTCTTGAGCTATTCTCCAAGTGTGAAGACTGGAAGACGTCACAGTTTTGGATGCAGACGTTGTTTAAAGGGAAGAACAGGGGATATTTTGTGGAGGATGCTCAGAAGGAATTGTTCCTTGTGTTTCAGCATGAGGATTGGAGGTTTCAGGTCCTTCAGGATTGATCACAGCTGCCCAGCATGGCTCCTCTTTTGTTGGGACCAAAGACATGGATTTAATGGCAGAAAATATTCAAATTCATGGCCAGATTGTTGCTCTGAGTGAACGAGTTATCTGTAGCTCAGTCACGATTTAACTCTCTATGCTTTCTCACTCTACTGGCACCTGATTTCCTTGAAATGGGGAAAACACACTTAAATTTATTACTACTGGGTTTATTTCTTCAAATAAATAAATGAGATTGTATGGGGCAATGCTATAACTTTGTCCAGTTACTGTCCAGATTTGCTACTTTAGCATGGAGCTTTATTGTAAATAAAGTGGAGTCACAGTAATATTTCATGTGAATAAAAAACCTTTCAAAAAGATGCTGGAAAACTTTATCATGCAATGAAGTGAAATGAGGGACTGAAGTTACTAAAAAGAGAAACCAAGGCTATCATTAATGAAAATAAATATAAATTGGATTTAAAATCAACTCATTTGGTCTCTGTTCTCTGGCCCTGTCAATATTTGTGCCATTGGAGCTTAATTGATCTGTTCCATGTTATTTTTTTTCTCTGGCCATGTGGGTGAAACCCCTATAAAATCAGAGTATGGAGAGCTGGCAGGATATAAGAAGTGCAGTCAGCTGAGGGAACTGAACCTGAACCTTTTTGAGAAATCTGTGGTCTCTCAAAATTGCAGTTGTATAATTTCCAAAGAATAATTTAAGTTAAATCACAGTGGAAGCCCCTCAGTGGGGATGGCAGTGCTGCTCTGCTTCTGGAGTAAAACAGCTGAAAATGAGGATGGCTGCTCTGGAGGAGCAGTTGCTTTCCCTTCAATCTGCTAATTATTGATATGCATTAAATTTGAGGGCATCTTCCATAGAGGGTGGGTGGTTATTAACTCCACATGAGTCAAAAATAATTCAAGGGACGCTGTTGATTTTGGCCTGATTTGTGAGTGATGCTCATATTTGGCAGTGCTGGGTTCTTGCTGCGTGGTGCTGGGGAAACGCTTGGATGTGTCTTTCCTTAAATTAAAGCATGTGGGAATGAGCAATGTAACACTCTGCGAGCCTGGTGGCACCGGGCAGTCCCCCCTGGGGTCTGAGCCGTGCCGGTAGCGTGCAGCTAAATAAACACTATTAAATGGGGAGGGAGTGTGTGTCACTCCCCGGGCCGTGCCGCTGCGCTTTTCCCACGTGGCACGGCCGGGAATACCGCTTTTATCACCTCTTTTAGGAGCTCACACTTAGATTAGAGGTGCATTTTCAGTGGAGATGTTTGGCTGGACCTTGGCTGAGGGCTTGCTTGGAATCCCTCGGTTTGTCATTCTCCTTCCTTTGCCGTTCAGAATTCCCAGCGCTTTTGGAGACTGGCAGCACAGGATTTTGGGGGGTGTTCGCTGTCACATGTGCAGCCAGGAGCCGTGACAAGAGTCCGGTGGCATCGGCAGGGTGTCAGCTCGTCCCAGGGGATGGCACAGCACGGTGACACTGGGAGCAGCTTTGGGATCCATGTGCCTTGTGGCTCCCTCCTTCCCCTGCCCAGAGAAGGGGATGCAGCCCAGGTGGGATTTTTCTCCTGCTGTGTTCCCTGGGCACTGCCCTGTTGTGGAGGAAAGCGCTCCGGGAAAAGGCACGTGGAGAGCGGGTGGGATTTGTGTTAAACGCCTGGCGTGGTGCTCAGGAATAAGATGAAGCTTGGGCTCTGAGCTGCCGGGTGCTGCATTCCTCGTGTCCCAGTTCTCCTAAACAAAGGTATGACTAAAGAAAATGATGATTTTTAGATTTTCCCCCTTTGTAAGGCACATCACAGGAGCGCTTGCTGGCACCCATTGTTCTTCTGCAGTTTTTGAAGGGCTTTCTCATGCTCAGCTTTGAAACTCTGCAGCTCAGCATCCTTGATTTTTATTTTTTTTTTAATGAAAGATCTTGGCTTTTAGAGCCAGCATCTCAGTATTTCAAATTATTTACGAGGCTCTTAGAAATAAAAGGCAGGCGTTTTCCTCGCATTGATTGGAATAAAACTGCTTTGCTGGCAGCTGATTTTTCAGTGTCTGAATTATCATCCTTGAAATGAAATCTCAGTGCTAAGGAAGCATCGAGATCCCAGGCACTGCTTCCTACTTACACCATGCCTGGCCTTCTATTGTTCCTGCCCGTGGCCTGTGGGAAGCACGCAAAATCGGGAGCTTCAGCCAGCCTTCCCACAGCACAGCATTATCCGGCGCTCGCCTTCATTGTGTCTCAGAGTGCCTGCAGAATACCTGGGAAAAGCTTAAATCGACGGCGGAGGCAGGGAATGGGGAGTTCCAGGATGCGAGGAAAGGATGGCTGAGCTGAGTTTTGGAGGCAGGAGGGAGCAGGGAGTGTGGATGAGCGGCCGCAGGCGGATGCTGCTGGAGCTGGGAGCACCCTTGCACTCCCAGCCCTCACATCCTCGCCGGGCAAGTTAAACTAAAGAGTGTCTGAACTGGAAATGGATCGAGGGCCAGGTCCCTGAAATCCCTTCAGGAACGCTCACTCTGTTAGGGCACTTGGCAGGCTGAGCGTGTTCTCACTGGCTCAGGGTTGGGAATTGTGTAAAAAAGAGCAGGATTTGAGGCGGGGTGGAGAGGAGCATCGAGGTCTCTGCTGAGGGAGGATGGAGAGGCATCGAGGGAATGCAGGCAATGAGGATTAAGCTGCAATAATCACATATTGATAGATGTGGATGGTTTGGAAGGAGGAGAAAGCAGGAAAGTGCAGGCTTGTGGAGGGAGCTAGTGGGCAGCAGGAGGTTTATTTTTAATTTATAAAAAACTCCTAAGAAATGGATGCAGGAGGCATGTTTGGGTTTGTTCCTTTGTTCAGCTCAGCCAAAATCAGTGGAAGGATTCAAGGCTGGAGATGGCTCAGAGTAAGGAGACAGAGCAGCTCTCTCCAAGGTGAGCAGGATAGTAAAGGAAAAGGATTTGGCAGCTATGATCACATGTAGACAGAGAGAAAAGATCTGGCTAAATTCCAGATGCAAGGACAGGTGTGGAAGTCCTGACCTAGACAGGTAAATCCCAACCCTGGAATTCCTTATGGCACAAGCAGCAGAAGCAAACCGGTCATTTTGGGGATTTATTCCTTAGAAATTACTTGGTAATCCTGACTCTGTAGCACGTCACTTATTCCTAGGGGTGGTAATTACCTGGAGGTGGCCCCTGCAATAAGCAAGCACGTAGTGGGCAGAGCACCTGGTGAGGGGGAGTATGTAATACATGCTGGATGCCCCCCTTTTCCTTTCCAAGAGCTCTGTCATCTTGCTGGATTTCATCAGGGATCTCTAGGGATGTAGTTATTTGGGATTTCCACTGTCCTCCTTGTGTTTTGGTTGGAAAGAGGTGAATCCTTTCCAATCCTGTTAGTATAGACAGTGTGGCTGGGAAGCATTGTTTAGCCAACCTTAAAAAAAAAAAGCTATTTTCATTTCTTCACAGTTCTGTTTCTTCTAATGTAGTGCAAGAAGACCCAGGAAATAATTCCCACTTGAGAATACATTGCCAGCTTTTCTGGCAGTGCAGTCCTGACACTTCTGGGGCTGTAAAGGAGTGATACAAACCCTGTCCTTCTCAGTGTCCATGGGTCAGGATCAGTTACCAGGAATAACTTCAGCCTGGGGATGAAGTTTTGGATGCAAGTGGCTTAATTACAATGCGGATGGAGCATCGCTGTCTGTGCTCAGCCCACGTGTGATCTGCAGCAGTTCTCCTGCCTGAAACCACTAATGAGCTTAAGAACTCCCCTGTTTTCTCAGCGCTTAACAAAAATTAAATCCTTCCCTCCCAACAAAACTGGTCGCGTGCTCAGCCCGCTGCTTTCATCAGGAACAATGGGTGAGCGCTGACCTTCCTGAGATGCCACCTCAGAGCTCGTTAGTGAATAATTAGGTGATCCTTACCCTTCCCACAAAGCTCAGGGGGTGTTTTTTGTATCGATAACGTGACACATCCCAAGACTCGGCCTTGAATTTCAGGCGCTGGGCTGTTCCAAACTCCATCTGTCCACTAAGTGAATGTCAATCCAATTTAAGCTTGCATATGTTTCCAAGGAAACCATGGGAGGCAGTGGGGAGAAATGGATCATGGAGGGCCAGGGAGGCGAGCGCAGCAGCAGCGCTTTGACTTTTCACTATTTAAATATAATTAAACCCTGGTTCACTGTAATAAGCCTACATAGAGCAGTGTCTGGAGGCCTTGAGGGTCAGATGGGTGCTTTTGGAGCAGCCTGTGTTATGTGTAAAACAAATGTAGTGAATTTAAAAATAAGAAAGGAAAGTGGCTTCAGGTTCTTCTGTGAGGCCTGAGTCCAGTTTGTAGAGCTCTGCACTTTCTTATGTAGATTACAGAGATATTCAGGTTGGAAAAAACCTCCAAGATCATCAAGTTCTACCTGTGACTGATCACCACCTTGTCAGCCAGACCAGAGCAATGAGAGCCACGTCCAGTCATTCCTTAGACACCTCTAGGAATGGTCACTCCACCACTCTCCTGGGCAGCTACTTCCAATGCTTGAAAATCATGGGTTTGGGTAGTGAGGTCCTAATTTTCTTTCTCTCAGGCTGGAAAGCTCATGCAGCCATTTAAAAACCTGTCCAGCCCTAAGCTGAACAAAGCAAGCTGTGAATGGACCCAACGGAGTCTTCATATGTATTTAGACCCCCATGAAAATAAAAATGAAAAGTGTTTAGATAAATTTCAGATCAGTGCCCTCATCATGGTAAAAGAGCCAGGTTGGACAAGTCTTGGAGCAGCCTGGGCTGGTGGAAGGTATCCCTGCCCACGGTGGTTGGAATGGGATGATGGTTAAGGTCCCTGCCATCCCAGACCATTCCAGGATAAAACACCTTCATGCTGCGCGCTGGTGTTCTTGTGTTTGGGGAGCAGGAAAGCCGGTGAATATTCAGATGTTTGCTCCTGATCCCTGGGATCAGCTGCAGGTGCTGTGGCTCCCCAAGAGCTCATCCTTCACCAGAGGTGTGAGAACTTCCAGGCGCACCCCAGCTCGAGCAGAGGCACAGAAGGAAAGCTGTGAGGTGACACTAGGCAGGAGGCCCCAGAGGTAGTTTGGGGTCTGTTTCTTTTGCAGACCCTGTGTCAACCACAGCAGAGACCTGACAGAAGTTGTGGCATCGTCTAGGAAGTGTCACTCGGCTCTGCTGGTGCTCCCACGTGTATGGCAAAGTGAAAGCAGGGTGGGAAGCAGCTGGAGACTCAAACATAGTCTTTGTGCTTGGTTTCTGTTCAGAAGAAATGAGGGTTCCCCCGCCCTGTTTCCAGGAATTCATCTTGAACTGAGAGTTTAAATGCTGCAGAAGCCGAGGCTGTAAGTCTGCCTGGCTTTCTGGAGCAAAGTGTGTTTCTACCTGTTAATACAGCTGTTAAATAGAATGTTTATCTTAGTTATTGAAATGAGGAGCGAGGAGCTAGCTTTAGAGCTCTAAAATGGGATATTATCTGTCATTTTAGTTTGAAGAATGCTGCTGCCTTAAAATGTTTTACTGTGACAAATAGCTGGAGCTGAAATTCTAGTGTCTGGGGATATCCTCAGTGGATACATCTCCTTGTGCACTGTAACCACAGTCAGAGGCAGAAACTCCTCAGCTCTGAGCCCTTTGCAGCTGTTGTCCAGCATCAGATCCTCTTTGGATCAAATCTCCTGAGATTTGGACTGCCAGCAGCAAAACTGGCCGAGGGGAGGGAGGTGTGTGCTGGGCACGGGCACTGGGAATCGTCCTTGAGCCAAGCTGTGGGATAGCAAGGGGGTTCTGGCTGCTCGGGAAGGCTTTGCAGCACATTCTTCCTTATCAGCTGTTTACCCTTCCACACTGGGCACAGCCTGGGAAAGCAGAGCTTGCTGCAGCTTGCTTGGATCTTCCAGCAGCTCCTGGAAACTTCCTACCTGCTCTCCCGATGTTTGACCGGTAGCTGCGAGCATCTCCCGCTGCCACTTTGGCTCTGCTTCAGCTGGCAGCTCGTGCAGCTCAGGAATCCCTCTGGGATTGCCTCTCTGGTCTCCTTTCCCTTGGTCTGGCTTCACACCTCCTTGTACCCCACTCCTTGGAGCCTGTCACTCTGAACCATGTGCATCTTTTACCCTTGTGCTCCTGTGCCAGTGACTGGGATGGATGCGGTCGGTTTTCCTTTCCCCGTCCCTCTGATCCACACATTGAACACCTCAGTGTTCAATCAGTGTTCTCAAATCCTATAACTAATAATGAAGGGGTTAATTCTGATTAATTTTTTTGTTTCTCCACTTGTCAGTGCTAGGAGTTCCTTAAAAGTTTTGCTGTTTTCTTCCCTGTTATGAATATTCCCCTCAAGGTTGGAAGAAGCATGTGCAGGGGATGATTTTGCAGTATCAGAGCATCATTTGGCAGAACAGCACTTGTAGGATTCTTCTCCCCTCTACTCAGCACACATGGATGTTTTGAAGCCTCAGCCTGACTTCAAGGGACCTTCCTGAAAATCAGTCAGAGGCACCTGTGGCATTTCCATAAAAAAGGCTGCGCTGTTTAAAAGTTTTGTGGTTCCCCTGAGGAAGTTGTAATTAGGCTCCTTTGCCAGAGAGCTGACAGTTTATCCTCTGGAGTTCCCACTGGCTCCATGGTGACCTGCACTGGTGGGAGAATAGAAGAGTTCAGCGTCCCCCCAGAATTCAACCTGGGGCTTTTGGCACCAAGGGTGTGACTTAGTTTGTTCTGAACCATTCCTGCTCTTTAGTCTATTTTCCTCCTGGCTGTGCACTTGCAGTGAAATCCAAGTCATATTTCGGTGTGATGGAGTGTGTGTGGCCCACCTTATTAAAAAAGTCTGATCCTAGCCCTGGCTTGGAGAGCTGAGTGTGTTTAATTGCTACCTTTCCAAACGGCCAAGCGGCGTCACGCCCGTGTGGGTCGATAAATGCGCCTTAATGAGTGCATATAAGCCAGATCACTCCCAGCACAGGCTGTGAACCCTGTCCAGTCTATTTAAAGGTGGTATTTGTTGCCTTGACTGATCAAACCTGGGGCACAAGCAGAGGTGTGTGTTTAAATGCACCTATAACGATGTGGGTAAGGGATGAAAGAGCTGGGGCAGCTCCTAATGGGAGTTAAACGGGCTCTCACGGAAGCAGCGTTCCAGCGAGCTGGGCTTCTCCGTGTCTAAAGTGGCTGAATTGCCTGTGTTTGGCTGTGGTTCCTGGGGTTTAAACATGTTACAACATCCAGCTCCTGCTTGAGTTTTCTCTCACCAGATTTCTGACCTGTGCTAGCTGCTGGTTCCTAGAAATGCTCCTCTGGCTCTGCTCGGAACCTGTGGCAACACTGAGTCCCCTGCTTCTTGGGCTTAAATGATACAGTTTGATCCAAATTTAAATTATTTTCTTGCTAACACCATAGGAATTCAGGAACTTGTTCTCCTTGGAGGCATCAGCTGTTGCAGTACCATTCAGCAGCACTGCATTTCCTTGGACTGACCTAATACCTGAAACCAGTTGAGTTATGAAATTTTAAGTGGAACTTCTGCACTTACCTTGTGGGTTACTGATTTGTAAATGCTGTCTCTGGCACTAATGAGAGGGAGGAAGGGTTTAAAGCAGGTTTAGGTAGGCTTGGCAGTTCTGCCTTAGTTTTAACCATGTCACCAGAAGATGTGTGAGTATATAGTGTATTTTGTGAAAGAAAAAAGTATCCTTGTATTTTGTGAAGGAAAGAAAAGTTGTGTATTTTCAAGCCACATCTGGACTTTTATTCCAGAAGTTCCCAAACCATTCTATTGTTCATGGAATGCCAGAATGGTTTGGGTGGGAAGGGACGTTAAAGCTCATCCATTCCCACCCCTGCCATGGGCAGGGTCACCTTCCACCAACCTATGCCAGGGCCTCACCACCCTCACAGGGAAGAATTAGATTCTCTCATTCTAGTTCAAATCCAGCAAAGTTGGCTCCAGATTTAAGCTCTGCTCAGCATTCAGTGCAGCACTGTCACTTACAAGAAATCGGGGAAGGAGAGGGTTTGGTTCCAGGAATTGCAGTGGGAATGCATGAGTTCTGTAAAGTCTTTATTTTACTTGAGTTTTGGATTGAGGTTGAGACTCTCAAATGGAAAAATGCTCAGCATAACTCGTCCTCTGTCACCTTTGCCCTCAGCTGGGAATGTCTGGGGTTAACACTGGTGTTTAAAGTGATGATCAGACAGTGAGAATAAAAAAGTAGAAAGTCTGTTTTCTTTTGAAATGTCTGTTAAACTATGAATAGAAAGAGGAATCAAAACCTTTGATGGAGGAAATCCCAGAGAGCTTTTCTGCTGTATGGACAACTCACAACCCAGCTGAGGGTGAAGTGGCATGCTACTGCTTTTTAAACCATATAGAAACAAAAGGTATTTCCAAATGCAAGATGGTACTGTCTGAAGTACTTATTCTAGAACTGAAAATAATTCAGGTAGCAGTTTTAGTCTGAAGAGGTAGTTATGGTCAGTGCATTTCCACTGGAAATGAGTCAAACACACGAATCCTCGAAAATACCACATGAACTTGTTATTTAACAGAGCTTTTTGGGGTTTTTTTGCCTGCTTGGGTTTAAAGCTTCTGTAAATTTAAGTTGAGGTTATAAACATGCATATCTGTTAAATTTTCAAATTCAAGCTGTCTTTTGCACTCCTCTCAGAGATGGTAACTCCTAGAGTCCATACCTGGAGCTATAGTGCCAAGGATTTGGACACTGAGGTAGGGCTCAGGCAGTTTGAGGGACACTGAGGTGAGGAAAATAAGATGAAGATTATTTAAAGGAAAAAAAAAAAGTTTAAATCAAACGTTTGGTTAGATGTCACATTGAAGGAATGCCTTGCCTTTCCCTGAATTTCTTGCATTGCTTTTGTCTCCTCTAAACCCAGTTTTGAACTTGCTGAGTAGGAACGTGTTGTCTTTGGATCCTGAGGGTGCCGTGCTGACAGTTCCCAAGTCAGGAGAGAGTGAATGGAGACCTTTGTGAGAGAAAGTACTGGAGGGAGGAGAAGGGAAATCCGGATCCAGAGATAGGATGGCAGTGACAGCTCCATGACATGGAGGGGAGCTGGCAGGGATGCACCTGCCCTTGAAATTCCCACAGGCAGCACAGTTTGCAGCCGCACGTGTAGAACACGGAATCACGGCACAGCTTGAATTATTTAAGCGCAGCAGCTTGAAGGAAGCTCCTAAAGCAGGCGTGGAAGGGTGTGATTATAATATATAGAAGAGTTTTAATATTTACTATAGAAAAACCTTACACCTTGTTCTTCAAAATAAAGCCTTGGGAATAATTTGTTATTCCATTTTGTCCGTGGAACAGGAAGGGTGCCAGAGCTATCTGAGCAAAGTGACATATGATTGATATTTTACCAGACTCAGCCTTCTGCCATGTAGGAATCGAGTTTGCATTTTGCATATATGAAAAATCAGATGAGGCAGGGCTTCTGTGGGTTATTTTTTTCTAAAACCTTGATTGGCAAAGCTTGTGCTCCTTCTATAAACACGACTGTGAAAGCTGTCCCGGAATATTTTTGACTTGGTTTTTCAAACTACTTATAGGCATGTTTTAGGGTGTTGTTGGCGTAGCTGTCACATGGCAGCTTTGTACAGAACCTATTTAAAGTTGTAACAGGCAACTCTGTGTAAATGGGTGATATTTAATAGATCTGGTATTTTACAGAATCCCAGAATTATTTGGGTTGGAAGGAGCCTTAAAGATCATCTTGTTCCACATCCTGCTACAGGCAGTGACACTTTCCACTATCCCAGGTTTCTTCAAGCTGTGTCCAGCCTGGACTTGGTCACTGCCAGGGATCCAGGGGCAGCCACAGCTGCTCTGGGCAACCTGTACCAGAGCCTCTCCACCTTCTCAGGGAAGAATTTCCTCCCAATATCTCATCTAACCCTGCTCTCTGCCAGCGGGAAGCCAATCCTCCTTATCCTGGCACTACCTGCTCTTTTAAAAAGTCCCTTTCCTTCTTGCTGCTGTTGTTCCCTGGGATATTTCAGGATTGCAATATCTGTGTAACCTGCAGCCTTCCCGTTTTTCCAAGTGCTCTAGAGTGCACCTCCCATCCTTTCCCTTGTTTCTTTGCATAATCTCTGGACTCTGAGTGCCTTCATTAAAAGCAAACCTTATTAACTAGTTTGCTGGGGAGTGATGCAGCAAAAGCCAGGTGTCAAAGCATCTCTTCCCTTCAAATTGTCAGCCTGGAGACAAGCTCAGCCTCATTTCAACCCCCACATCCTTGTACTCACCTGCAAATGCCAGGGAATTCCTTTTTCCTACCTGCACTTTCCTTGCAGCAGCGTGTTGAAGGCTGCTTTTCCATGGGTTTCCGTGGGTTGCTGCTGCTGCTACAGCTGGGAGGCTCCTGTGGGAAACACGAGTGATGGATGCTGTTTGGGAATTGCCATATGCTCTGTCACACTCTAGAATCCATTAATTCCAAGTTTCTTTCTCATCCTGGTGCATCCCTCCCTAACGTGTTGAAAGGCAAAGAAAATACATTCTCCCTTGAGAGGAGGAAGGTAGCTGTGTTATCCATCTCTGAGCAAACTAAGGGCACAGAAGCAAATCCTGGTCTCTGTTTCCAGTTTTTCCTGGGTTTTGAGTGGGTTTGGAGCTTTGGGGAGGCAAGGGTAGCTTTGCCTGTAGATAAGCACAGCTTCTGCATCTCTTCTGCCAAGAATGAGTATGAAACTGTGGCTGTGCCATGTCCTCTTGAGCTCCGACCCCGCTTGAGCCAATTTTGGTGGAATTTGGAACATTGTGAAGAGCAGCAAAGGCACCAGAGCTTCCTACAGATACAGAACAACACTGCTTTATGTTGGGGTCACAAGCAAAAGGCTTGTGACAGCTCTTGGGGTGGAAATCTGCAGTTCTTCAAGGCAGTATGAAGTGGTTTTGCCAGTGTTGATCACATGTGTGCAGTGAAAGCTTTGCTTTCAGAAACTTGGGGTTTGCTTTAATGCAAATATGTACCAGACCCCAAAGCTTTGGGGCTCCAGACTTGATCAGGGTTTGGTGCCTGATGTTGGAGTCACTGGGGTCACTTATCAGTCCCCACATTTGTTTTTCACTTCATCATTTCCTGCTCATTTTGCTCCGTGGCTGCCTGTCACTGGCAACGTGACACAGTGTTACAGCTTCTTACCATCGGTGAAGGGGAAAGGAAAGCCTGTGCTTTTCCGAGAAGGAATGTGCTTTTCCAGGTGTTGCATTTATTATCCAAACAACCTGCCATGTTGTTGATTTTGAGGAAATATCCTCTGACTCTCCCCCATGCTTATATATTGTTCACTTCCACTGGTGTTTTCCTGCTTATCCCCTTTTTTCCTCTCTGCCTTTTCACCCCCCTCTGCCCCCCCACTTTCTTCCCTTTCCCCCACATTTTCCCCTTCCCCCCCACTTTTTCACCCTCCTTTCTCCTACTTTTCTTTTTCCCCCTCTCTTCTTCCCCCCTCATTTCTTTTTACCCCCCCCATTTCTTTTCCCCTTCTTTTTCCCCCCCTCTTCTTTTTCCCCTATTTTTTTTCCATTTTCCTCTTCCCTGAGAATGCTGCTTCTCACACGGCTGCGCAGCGTGTGAGAACAGCCAGAGAAAGGTAATTTTGGCTTCCCCAGACAGAGCACTGCCACTAGGCAAGATCTGAAACCAGATAACCAAGGTTGAGCCAGACCTTCCCAAGGAATCATCCAGGGAGCTCCTCGGGGATGTTCCCAGCTCTGGCTCCAGGCAGTGCGGTCGGGTCTGTGCCCAGCAGGATTTGCTCCCTGTGCCGCTGCTTTCCGACACATTCAGCACTCGGGGTGTGAAGCCCCAGGCACTCATTGCAGTTGTCTGTGATTTATCACGGCCACACATGGGCTGCAAAACTCCCAGCAGGGTGGCTGGAGCACACACAGGCTTTCGCAACGGGGGGGATAATTACGGGTGTTGGAGCAGGGAGTGGAGCAGAGCCCAGTCCAGGACAGCTCCCAGAGATCCTCTTGGCTGTGCCAGTGTTGCCCCACATCCCTTTTTAAAAGCCTTTTGGAAGCTGTGGGGGCTGCATGTCCACATGGTTTTCAAGAGCTGCTGGCAGTGAATCACAGAATCCTGGAATGGTTTGGGTTGGAAGGGATTTTAAAGATCCATCCCCCTGCCATGCTCGGGAACACCTTCCACTATCCAGGTTGCTCCAAGCCCCATCTAACCTGGCCTTGGACATTGCTAGGAATGGGGCAGCCACAGCTTCTCTGAGAAACCTGTGCCAGGGTCTCACCACCCTCACAGGGAAGAATTTCTTCCCAAATTCTGTCTAACCCTGCTCTGGTACAGTGGTCAGAGCTGTGCTGATGCGTGAGAGAAACCAGCCCTTTCTGCAGCCTAATGAGGCTAAACTATAAACAGTTTTCTCCAGAGCATGTGGATGATGGAGCTTTCAATGGGTCTCTGGAGAAAAATCAGGACTGGACCCTGGGAAGACAAATTGCAACCTCCGACAGCTACGGATTTTCTGAATGTTTGAGTGGGAGGTGATGTTTCCACTCACAGGACGTGCATGGCATTGAAGGAACTCAGCCTGGGACACCTGATGCTGCTGCAATTTATCCGGATTTCCCATAGCTCCTGCAAGGCTTCTTCCATGCAACACGTTCCTTAGAGCGCTGGGAATTACTCGCCTGCAAAAACAACAGGGAGGAAGGAGCCAATCCTCCAGATACTCACAGTTGTAGCGTTGTTATCACAGCATAAGCTGTTCCAATGGAAATGGATAGACAGGATTCAAGTAGATGGGGCTGAGATTCATCGGAGCGGTGCCGTGCACGGAGAGGAGGATTGGTGTTGTCGTAACTCTTTGTGTGTTATTGAAGTGCCAAATGGATTAGGAGCTTTAAAAGCTTTAATTTCTGTGCTTTTGGCATCGTCTCTTGGAACGCGCGCGTCTCCGTAGTGAAGCTCTGGAGAGGAAATGGGGCTTGAAGGGGTAGTCCCAGACTAGTTTCTTCTAATTTCACTTGCAATCAAGTGCTGGAGAGGGAGAGACAGATGCTGCAGCTGCATGATTACAGAACATGCAGCTGTTATCACACTTGCTTCTTTTCCTGCTAATGAGGCATCAACTCTCTCCTGAGTTTGCTGTTTGGGTAATGGTTTTATTCTAGCATGAAACTAGAAGTGGTTTTAATTTTTTTAAATTCTGATCTGGTTTGGGTTCAGCAGCTGCCAGGTTGGTTTTTCAGAACTAGTCTGGTTTGAGAAAGGAGTTGCCACAGGAGCGTTGCCCAGAGAAGCTGTGGCTGCCACGTCCCTGGAAGTGTTCAAGGCCAGATTGGATGGGGCTTGGAGCACCCTGGGCTAGTGGAAGGTGTCCCTGCCCATGACAGGAGGTTGGAATGGGATGAGCTTTAAGGTCCATTCCAATTCAAACCGTTCTGTGATTGTATGATAAGGAGGCAGCAATTCCAACTAGCTTTAAAATGCTTGGTGGGCTCTGGATGCAGCTGGATAGACTGAGCTGCTTGCAACTTTAATTTCCAGTACCTCAATGTCTTCTCACCATTAATCCAGTTCCTCAGCCATGATCAGTAAATGGGTGGTTCAGGTTTAAGTGTCTTCACTTTCAGTTCTTCACATGGTCTTGCACTTTCTTGGAAACTTCTGGGCACAGGCAGCTTTTCTCTGCTTTGTGAAGCAATACAAAGGTAGAGGGAGGATGAAGAGCTCTGCTGCTCTCCCTTCCCAGCTGGCAGGAGCACAATGCTCACTGGAAGGAAGCTCGACAGGACTCTGATTTTGAGGAATGATGCATTTGCCTGTCAGAGGGCTGAGTTTTGAGCAGTGTTCAAAAGCTCTTTCTCTGTGTTGTGCTGGGGAAAGAGAAGGGATTGCCTGATCTCAAGTGAGCTGGGAGCAGCAGCATCCCCCTCACAAAGGAATCCATGTAGTACAGGTGATTGTAGAGGTGTGGAAAAACCTCTGGCTAATCCAGCATGCTAAGGATGGGTTTTGTTCCGTAGGTGCTGACAATAAATCATAGAATCCTGGAATGGTTTGGGTTGGAAGGGATATTAAAGCTCAAACATTTCCCCCCTGCCATGTCTTCCATTATCCCAGGTTGCTCCAAGCCCTGTCCACCCTGGCCTTGGACACTTCCAGGGATGTGGCAGCCATAGCTTCCCTGAGCAACCTGTGCCAGGATCTCACCACAGGGAAGAATTTCTCACCCTCACAGGGAAGAATTTGTTCCTAATATCCCATTTAAGCCAGCCCTCTGTCAGAGTGGAGCCATTCCCCCTTGTCCCATCACTCCATGCTCTTGTTCAAAGCCCCTCTCCAACTTTCCTGTAGACCCTTTCAGCTACTGGAAGGGGTGACTAGGTCACCTCAAAACTTCTCCAGGCTGAACAATCCAAATTCTCTTACATCCCCTTCCTTCAGTCTCTCCCAGCCTTTTCCTAATTTTAGAGCAGCTGTGGCATGAACAGTCACACCTATAGCACCCAGTTTTTAGCAGATATTCCAACTCGTTTGAGCACAAAACCCCCTGAGGATGCGTGGTACCAGGCTGGGTCAGGCTCCTGCCTGTGCAAACATGAGGAGAGCAAGGTGTCTGATGCTGGCTTTTTATTTTGGGATTTTCACCTCTGCCAGAGGTCTCTCCATCTCTCAGTAGGGACAGTAGAAAATAGGATGGAAGGTGCCAGGAATCCGTATAGCCTGGGTCCATATAGCCTGGGAAGAGTTGTCCTCCCCCGGGCATGTTCTGCAGGATACCTGCTCTGCCTCTGCTGAATCCTGCTCTGCCTGATCCATTTTTTTAAATTGTAGTTCTCTTCCAAACTCCAGAAGTTGCATGTGGTCAGTTTAGCCTCTTATGCGAAACAAATTCAGTTCTGGAGGAAATTCTGTCTGACTTGATCCTCCTAATTCCCAGAGCATGATTTTCCGATAAGAAAAATGTGGACACGTATAAATGTTTGTTCCCCACCAAGCTCTCCTCTTGGGGCACCAGCCATGGGATATACTCTGTTTAACAGGGTGTAGGGACTCAGTCACCCCAAAACACATTGCCAAGAGTATGAAATCTAGAAAAGCACCCTGCAAACCCCAGCGGGTTTCAATTCCTGAATTTCCCTTAGTTAATGCATATATAAGTAAGGCAATTAAAACACATCGGGCTTATTTCAAATAGATAATCTAATTATCAGCTTGATTAAACCATATCAAATGAACAGTTCTTGTAATTCGGGAGCTTTGTTCTAATCACTGCCAAAGCAGTAGGAGCTTTAATTAAAAGCCTCAAAAGTGGCAGACCAGTGTCAATTGAGGGGAGTTACAGCCTGAATCCTGATTGCAGGGAAGAGGAAACCCCTCCTAGGTGGATGCTGATACAAAGATCAGTTCTTTGCTGCCAATAAATGGAATTCGACTATTTTGTAAATACCATTAAATGCAAGTAATTGTCCTTTGCTGCTGTTTCTGATGCTCAGAGACAGACTTAATTAAATCTATTCCACTATCACTCATTCACACTGACATTTTTTGTGTCTATAGGTTGGTATCACCCATATCCTGCCTCAGCCTTGGACCTGCAGCTTCTTATGCAAATATGTGCTCCTTCAAACTGTAGAATACCTTAATTAAAATTGGGTGCTGGATAATTTGGGAAGCTCAGGCTTCTTTTTCCTGCCATGAATGTATCTCTAGGGCCTCTCTGCCTATTGTGATTTAGCGTTCAATGCCCACAACTTTTATAAAACACAACTATGGGGAATGACAAGAGCAGCGGGCAGCCAGGTTCCAACCTGCACAGGGATTTGCATGTATTTAATTTATGAATGTTGGCAGGTCTCTGCTTAATAGCCCAAGTTTTCTCTTCACCTGAGTAGGTGGACTTTTTGTTTTTCTTTTGCCTAATTGTCTCAGAAAATGGCACTGGAACAGCCTGCCTGTATCAACACGCAGGCAGTCACAGACTGGGAGTTATTTCTGCTCTGTGCCCCGAACCAACCTTCAGATTTTGGAGATTTGATGCGAATATGTAGGGGTTTAGGAGCAGCATCAATATAAGAGGGAGTTGGGTGAACAGCTTTCTGTCCGGAGCCAGCTTTCCCCAGCTGCTGTGGCATTTGCTGTCACCACCTTGGTTTTAATTACTGTCGTGTTCCATAGCTTAATATTAAACCACATCTAATTGCATCCTGTCTCTTAATTGGCTTAACTGGCCATCACCCAAATAGACTCTGCTGTATAGAAACAAGCTTCCCCAAATATTTCCTAATTGGCAGTTAGTGCTTTGTGAGGAGATGGGACCCTCTCAGCGATATTAATAGATGTTTTCTCCCGTTCATTCCCAGGATTGGACATTGATCCTATGACGCATGCCCGGAAAAAACAACTTTTCCTTCTGAAGCATCCAGCTGGTTCTGCTGGCCAGGCCTCGTCGCCAACAGGCAGTAGGAGGATGGACAAGGCTGACGCAGACCAGCGGGACGGAGATGCCTCAGAGGCTCCAAAATGTCCCAGTGGGTTTGTAGGAAATAACAAAAGCAAGAGTTTGCGTGAAGTGCGAAAGACGTACCCGCTGCGGAGGCGGCTGCTCCCCTCGGTGAGCAAAAAGACCTGCAAGGTGCTCCTCACCAGGCTGGAGGATGTGGCCGGCTCTCTGTCCAAACAGACCCCGAGCTGTAAAAAAAAGCACCTTCCCAGCTGGGTGGAGGGTTTGGGATCTGCTTTGTTCTCAGAACAAGTTCAGCCTGTGGGAACGGGCAAGAGTGAGTCATCCGGGGAGAAGTGCACAGTGACTTATCCCGGGCCAGAGCAGGACCTTGATCCTGCTCCCTCAGAGCCCAGGAAGCGCCGGCTGGCCTCGCTGAATGCAGAGGCAGTCAACAACCTGCTGTTCGAACGGGATGATGGCTTGTTATCCGGCAGGCGCTTCCGCAGGGACTCCGGGAAGGCTGCTGGGGACTGTGCCCTCAAGGGCTTACAGTGCAAAGCTAGTGACAACTGGCCTGCCCTGGAAAAACCGGCTGTGAAAGCAGGGAAAGGAAAGAACCGCCATGAGGCCAGTCAGAAATGCAATAGCTGTGAGCATTCGCTGGATGAGGTCTTTGATGATGGGGCAAAGAGGGAGGATGATGCCATCTCCTACCATCCCACCCCAAAGAGACTGGCCAGCCTGAACGCCGTGGCCTTCCTGAAGTTGACCCATGAGAAAGACCACCCTCTGAAGCAGAGGAGTAAATCGGATGGAGAGGGCAAGTCCGAGAACCACTGTTCGAAATCCACACTCAAATGGGCTAAGGCCAGTCGGAAGAACTGTGTCAAATCCAAGAAGGAAGTGGCCAGCTTAAAAATGGATGGGCAGCATGTCTGGCAAGGCCAGACCCTGGGCACATTTGGGAAAGGGGAGCAGCGGGACTCTTCCAGGCTCTACAGGACAACAGAGCCTGTTCCCTACGAGTCACTGTCTGGCTCCTACGCCAGCACGGAGGGCTTCTACCACAGACTGCCTTTGCTCATGGGAGGACAAGCCTCCATGAAGCCGGAGTATGGAAGACCCGGAGAGAAATCCCCAACCCCCAAACAGGAATTTCATCAGCCTTCCTTTCCCGTGCAGCAGTTCCCTCCCTTGCCTGTGCCCGGGAATCACGTGGATTGTGGATGTCTCTATGAATCCTCAGATCTGACTACGTTGAACGGGTTTTATGTTTATTATGGCCAAAGTGGATACAGTGGCTATTCCCCCTGCTCCATATATCCCAAGGACAAGCTGTCGCAGGCTGCGACCTGCGAGGGGCTCCTGGTATCTCCCGGTTCCTTGCCGTCAGGTGCTCATTTCCAGCCCCTGCACTGGTGCAGCTCTCCGTACTGCTGCGGGGAGGGAGCGGCCGTGAGCAGCTACAGCGTCTGCGGCGTGGTGCATGTGCCCGAGGGCAGGATCGGCAGCGTGCACGCCGGACGGAACAGCTACCCCTACAAAATGCCTTTTGCAGCAGGTAAGGTGCAAAGTGCACGCAAATCCCGGCTGGCATTCCTGGGAGAAGAGGGTGGCTCCCCACGGTGCCTGCTTGCCTGGAGGCAGGTTCCCTCTGTGAGCAGTTCTCAGCTCCACAGCCGAGCTGCGGCTTGGAAGGGATCCGCCTTCCACCTCCCCTTCCCCCGTTTTTAGCCCGGAGGGTTTTTCCCACTGAAAGGTCTTGTTGGTGTGGAAAGCAGAGAATCGGTGAAAGGATTTGGACAGGGAGAAGGTGACTCACGGCTTGTCATGCTGGAGCTAAGGCTGAGCTTTGATCTGTGTAGAACGAGCAGAGTTCAGTTCCTGTACGCCATCTGAGCGGAGGGTCCCACTCAGGGACACACCAGATGAGTTACTCCTCCCATCCCCAAACCTCACTCTGGGGGCTGAGACATCCTCACAGAGCCTGTGGAGAAGTGGGCAATGCCTCTGCTGTTAGACTCCTGTGGTGCCAACTGGGGGGTGCAGGCTTTTTGGGTTCCATGGATCGATCAGAGCTGACAGGGCTGCATGGGGAGTTTCACTGTAGTGGTCTAAGTGCCAGGCACACTTAGTTTGGGAATTCTTGATTCCATCTTTATTCTCTGTGTCTGACAGTGAAGCACTGGAGTGAAGAGGGGTGAGGGGGTATGGGAACGTTGTTACCTTCCTGGCTCTCCTTTGTCCCCACCTGGTTTTCAGACTTCCTGCTTTGTCTTGGAGCTTTGCCTCTGCCGTTGAAAAATACCTTTATAAATATTTAAAAGTGGAGTGCTCTGTGGGGTTATCAGACACCAGCACTGTGTGTAAAGCCATCAGGCTGGACAGTGCTGCAAACAGTCAGTCTGTAGATGAGGCTACTCTCCAGGTGCTGGGAGTGCCACCCTGGGATCTTTCCACTAATCACGTGTTCTGGCTAAGAGCTGGCATGCCTTACCCACTGAGAACAGATTTTCAGGTAGGTGGATGGAGTTTTGGTTCAAGCGAGGCTTTGTCATCTTCCGTTGTAGGAAGCTGCTGAAACTCAGGAGTGTTTGGTTGAAGTGTAATTTCTGTTTTCCTGAAATATCCCCGCTGTCATGGTGCTGCTTCCTACAGCAGCAGCCAGACAGGGCTCGCTGGTGGCTTCAGAGCGCTTGAAAGTGGAATGCTTTCAAGACAACCAGCTCAGCAGTGTGTTCTTGCCTGACAGTTTCTGTGTAGTGCCCCGAGGTCATACCAGTCTACTTTGTTCCTCAGCTTTTGCATGCTGGTGCCTCTGATTTTGTGCAGCCAGAAGGATGCAGGCAGTGCAGACAGAGTATTTTCCAGAGCTCAGCCCTCCCTGTGGATTCAGTGATCCCTCCTGGTGCTGACAAGGGCAGCAGCATCTCCAGGAGTGGGTATTTGCTAGTGTGTTACCCTGCTACTGAGATATCCCTTGCTGTGATTTCCTTCCTGGGAGCAACTTGGATTGAAATACCTGTAGCACCAGAATCACTGAGATTTTGGTTTGTGGACTGAAGCATATAAGGAGGACTAAGAGAATATTGACGGGGCCTTAGGCTTGGGGATTGATTTTTATATAATTATGCACCTCTGAAATATTTTCCTTCCCTAGAGTGGGGCATTTTAGTGACCTGAAAGAGCACTTTGGCTGCAAGCAGCAGCAGGCTCTCTGATCAGAGAGGGATCCAGCCTGACATGCCGAACGCTGCATGTTACATTTGTCTGATTTGGTGTCTTCCAGGTGTTCGTACTGAAATTTCAGTGTCTGTGTGATACAAATCCATGGACTGGGCTGTGATCTTGGGCGATGGTTGGGCAGTGTGGAAGCAGAGTGGAGGGAAGGAGTTGGGACAGGCTGTGAGAGCTGCTTTAGTGCCAGTGCTGTCTGAGAGGCTGGAAGTGTGTGTGACCACCAAGGAAAGAGTCCCAGGGGTGCCATCAAGAGCAGCTCTGCACCAGGGTTTTGCCAGTCAGTAGAGATTTTTGTGCTGCTTTATCCTGGTCTAGCTCAAGCTTAAAAGCTGCTTTTGTAAGCAAAATACCTGAGAGGTGATTCCTTGCTCCATCTGTCCTGTGCCTGTCAGTGTCTGCATTCTGATGTCCAGGCGCTCCGGGGGATTCCTGTGGTGTTTGCTACTCAGGGCTGATTTGATTGACTGATTGATTGATTGATTGATAGATTGATGATGATGATCTGTGGCAACCCTTGCACTCACAGCTTCACAGTAGCTTGGCTGTAGCCCCTTAGGGGAGGGTAAGCTGGGAGGCAGGAGTGAATAATGTCTCATCTCTGTGAGAGGTCCCAGCAGTTCTTTGGCTGGAGCTGAGTGGCTTTGGATGGAATTTTCCCTTCAGATTTGTAAGCTCTGGTCTGAGGCATCTCCTGGAGCCTGACTGGAGCTGTCCTTTGGTCACCCCAAAAAGCACAGTCTCAGGTTTAGGGAACAAGGGTGCATCGTGTATTGGTTCAGGAGCTCTTTTCCTGCTGATAGGGCATTATTACAACTGGTTCTTCCATTGGCCTGGGTTGAGGCTTGTTTGTGACTCCTGAGCAGAGCGAGGTATTTCTGGGATGCTCTGAGAGGCAGCGTCAGCCAAATTCCAACCTGCTGAGGTTCCTGACTGCTGCAGGGACACAGTTTTGCTGAGGGTGCAGCATCTTGTGGTTGTGTTCCACCTTGTTTCATCTTCCTGGACTTAATTTGGAGAATCTTCTCAATTTTCCCTGATTAGTAGAATTTGGCTTTTTGAAAGAAGCTGGCTGCTTTTGGCAGTGTGATTTAATCCTTCCCATTGTTTTGATAAGCCTTTTATTTCTTTTATACATATTGACAGGCTGGAACTGTTTTGGACACTGGCCAGCCTTGTGTGTATTCCTGGCTGGCGTTACTTGGGATTCAGATGTGTTTGTTGTGGTGCAGTGTCATCGGCAGAGCACTGGAACACGCAGGCTCAGAAATAGCTTTGCTCTTCCAATCCAATGACACTGCAAAATGAAATTACAACCTGGAGAGTCTTTACAGCTCTAATGCAATAAAGGGGATTTTGGGGGAAAGCGGCTGTGGTGTGGGACAGTCCCAGCTGTGTAGTTGCTTTACGTTCCAGATGAGGTCCATGACTCATTTCTTCCCTTCCCTTAGAAGGCTGCAAGTCTCTGGACCAGCTGAACCTCACAATCCCAGTGGCAGGACACCCTGCGTCGCCTGCCCACCCGCTCTCAGGATGTCCCGTGCCCAGCGTGCCGCCAGCTGCAGAGCCCGTTCCTCACCTGCAGACTCCCAACTCTGACCCTCAGACCATGGCCCGAGAATGTCCTCAGAGCTCCAAGCCTCCCAGCGGCTCCAAGTCTGGGCTGCGGAATACTCCGGGCTGCCTGCACGCCTCCAACAGCAAAGCTGCAGGCAGCCATTCCCACCCCAAGCAGCAGCGGATCAGCCGGCGCAGAGCCACCAACGGCTGGATCCCCGTGGGCACGGCCTGTGAGAAGGCTGTCTATGTTGTGGTAGGTGTCTGAGTGCTGGGGCTGGGTGGGAACAGCTGCCTGTGCACCTCCAGCCATGAAGGCTGGGAGTTCTGGGGCTTGCTTCCAGTTGGGGATGGTCACCAGGTGCTGTCTAGAACCTGTTGGTGAAATTACGATGAAATTCTGTGTGCCCTGGTGTTACCTTGCACGGCGTGGTTTGGGATGGGAGGAGAACTTGCTGCTCCTGTGCTGGCCTCAGCTGAAAGGTGATGGATCCTCCCAGCTCTGGCATGTACGAGGGGTGGCACCCGAGGCACGTGGGAGTCCATCCTACAGGAATCATCCTCCAGCTGCTTTCTCCTGGGTAGGGCAAACCTGTCTGAGGAGGTGAGGGTTGTTGTAGCCTCAATTATAAGGGGCAGGTCTAGAGGCAGCTCTCATAAGGTGGCTCTCACTGACTATGTCTGTAGCCCCACGAGGATCTCCCAGAGCACAGAGGACTGAGACAGTATACTGGCCCCCAGATGGAATTTTTCTAGCACCCAACATCCCCTTTCTTGTAACTTGCATGGTGGCACAGCCAGTTGCTCCTCCAGGGATTTCCTGTCTGTACTTTCCATTTACTGCGTTCAGGGGCAGAGACTGGTTCCTGTAAGAGGGGAGATTTCCTGCTAGAGAATTCAATTAGCTCCAGTCAAGTCCACTTCAATTGCCGAAGAAGGCAATATCCTTCATCTTATTAAAGCATAAGAGCTTGAAATGGGCCCCATGTGGTGTCTGGGAAGGTGGGACAAGGCACTGATGTGTAGTAGATGTCAGGAGGAAGGAGGGCCATGCCCCAGACAAGATCTGTGCTGCTGCTTGGTGTGGTGGCACAACCTTGTGCTGCTGAGAGCAGCAGCCACGGCAGGTTTTGGAGCTTTAGCCTTTGGGACTGTGTCAAGTGCCAAGGGCTGTGCCAGAATGAAGCCTGTCAAGGCCAGGGTCTGGCCTTGTGCATCCATAGCTCAGGCTGTCACACCCCAAAGGAGCAGCGAGGCATTAATCTCCTTAAGACGCTTCCAATCCTGCCTGGGAGATCTGGCAGGAGGTTAAACCATCCTGCTCAGGCATTCTGAAATGAAACTTGGAGCAAAAGCAAACTAAAAACCCTCCGTTCATAGTCCCAAAAGTAATAATTTTGTACTGTCAGAGGGTACAAAGGAATCATTGGCAGTCCTGCTAAGGAAGGCTTTGTGCCACGGCCTCCCTGCTACTCCCTGCCCTGCTCATGTCAAATAATTCATGTTTTATTGGCTTCCTTACCATGTTTGTATCAGAGAAACACGCAGCATTCAAAACATACCTAGTTTTCGATGCCTTTGAATGGAAAGGAAAGCAGGCTTCCAGGTGGGCAGGTGGAAAGGTGATTTTCCTCAAGACTGTGGTTTTGCATGCAGAATGGAAGGACCCAACCGTGTTTTAATTTGAAACACGAGTATCAATTTCAGCAATTAGGGCTTTTGTGCGATGTGCTGTCCCTCTGGCAAGCTGCTCCTCACTGCCAGCACTGTGGAGGAGACCCATGAAGTCACCTTTTGTCTGCTCACGGGGTTGTTTTGGTTCCTGTGGTGCAGAATGAGCCGGAGCCGGCCGTGCGCAAGAGCTACCAGGCTGTGGAGAGGGACGGGGAGATCATCCGGGTGCGGGACACTGTGCTCCTCAAATCGGGGCCCCGCAAGAAATCCATGCCCTACGTCGCCAAGATCTCTGCACTCTGGGAGGACCCCAAGACAGGTATTGTGCCAGGAGAGTGTGTGTGTGCTCAACAGAAGCAGGGGTGGGATGGATCTCAGGAGAGGTGCAGGCAGGGTGATGGAGAGATTAGCGACGTGGCTTCCATCTGGATTGTTCCAGGAACTGAAATGCTCCTTAATCACTCATCTGGGGCTGATAATGGAAATCTTCCTGGATGTGAAAGCACGTAATATTTGCCAAGTGCCCATCTTAGCAGCCTTCTCCCGTATTATTTCATTGCTCAAACATCAGGGGAGCTGCTCTTTCCTTCAATCCAGCATCTGGGCTGGGAGCTGGTGGGAACAGGGCTCTTGTGCAGCAGCTCCGATGGACCCCAGTAAAGCTGGGAATGGGAATTGTGGGGACTTACTGTGAGGTCTGGTGTCTGACTGGCAATCCTGGAGCCAAGGAGGCTGAGCCAAACACTTTAAAGTAGAGGTCGTGCTTAAAAAAGGTGCGGGGGGGGGGGGGGAACCCAAAATTCTGTGTAAAAGACATAATTTGAGGTGTGGTTGTGTAAGCAATTCTGCCCTGAACCTGGGAATCAGTGCTGCAAGTTCTCACCTTTGGATGAACATCTTATCCAGCCTGTGTGCTGAATGAATTCTTTTTTCAGGTGGAAACATTTGATTTTTGAATGTTTGGGGAGCTTTCTGTGCCTGACTTCTTTGGGGTGTTGTAACCCGAGTAGAAGGAGGCGAAGGCGTGGTGGAAAAGCAACATGACCAACTCCATGCAGCTTCTTGCTGTAACAAAGGGACACCTAGTTCAGCATGAAATATTTATCAGCCACAGCTGCCTCTCCGTGAGCGCTGTGGGAATGAAGGGGATGGAGCAGCAGGAGGAAGCTGGGAAGGAGTGGGAAAACACTCAGAGAAAACTGAGGCTTGACTTGTTGTCATCTGTGTTGTTGCAGGGGAGCTGATGATGAGCCTCCTGTGGTATTACAGACCAGAGCACACTCAGGGAGGTCGCAACCCCAGCATGCACCAGGTGAGTGTGGATCCAGAGCAGGACATCCCAGGTTGTCTGTGCTTCTGCAGGAAGAGGGGATTGCCCCAGCAGCTCCCTGCATTCCTGGGTGGCCTCAAGCTGAGTACAGCGAAGCACACTTGGCTGTTGCCAGATCTGTTGAGTGGTGGTGTCCTATAGATGGGCTTTTCCCCCAGATTTATTGTCCTGTGGAGAAACTCCGGGCTCCTACAAAAGCTGCTGAATTCCTTACATGGAGTCTCTAACAGAAACTGCTGAGATTTTCTCCCTTTAATCTGAGAAAATTCCCCATCTTAAGTAAAAAGTAATTTTGACTGTTACCTTAAGGATAAGTTTATACTAAATCAAGATCAGACACCTTTCCAAAAGCATATTTTAATTCCTACAGGACTGCAGAGCCTGATGCAAAAGCTTCTGCTGCTGTGTTGCAGGAAACTGGAGTGCCTGTGTCATGTGCTGCCTTTTAATAAATCCCTTAATCTGCTTCTTAAACTCCAAAAACGTGACGGTTTTGTACAGAAATGTGGATGCATCATCCTTGCCCTGCATAGATTTATGATGAGAACTAAAGTCAGACTTGTGGATGCTGTGCCAGGATAACGGAGTTGCTTTTTAAAGAGAAAATGTGTGAATCACTGTGACTTCACACTTTGCTCTGCTTTGCATGGGCTTGTGTTGGGTGACAGAACAAGCTGGTTTTAACTGGGAATGAAGAGTTCATTGCTGTGTTCAACCCAGTTTTAAAGTCTTGGTGCTTTCTTAATTTCTATTACATTTTAAAATAAAAAGAGAAGGAGGGGTTGAGAGCACAACTCAGAAGCAGCCAGGGAATTGTAACTGCCTGGCTTGCAGGACACAGATGAGTTTCTAAACCAAAATGTGGCACTTTTTAAATGAAAGGTGAGTGTATCCAGTTGCATTTCAGGCCAAGGAGAATGCCAGGAGGAATTAAGCCAGGTTTTTGCAAACCCACTTAAATTACACAATTCTTCAAACAAGAGAGAGCTTGGGCTGAGGGCTGGGCCAGGCTTGCCAGGGTGACTCAGGAGTTTTGACTCCAGGAGTAAACCAGAGCCCCAAGGTGCAGATGGCAGGTATGGCATTCCCAGTGTCCTGGATCAACCCTGTCCCCAGATGTTCACCCTTTAATGAGTCTACCCTTCCAGCAAAGCAGAAATGGAGCCTGCAGGGATTGCTTCCAGACTTGTGCAGGGCATCCGTGTTCCCAGAGATCATCTCTGCTGATCTAACCATACCTGAAATTCTTCTCAGTGGCTCCATCCAGGTTACCCTGTGTCTAACCTATCCTGTCTGCTGCAGAGCCAAATTCCCTAAATTACTCTGGGAAAAATTGAAGAGAAGTTTGCCAACGGACTTGTGGCTGCTTCTCCTTGGATGTGTTCAAGGCCAGGTTCAACAGGGCTTGAAGCAAGTTGGTCTAGTGGAAGGTGTCCCTGCCCATGGCAGAGGGTGGAACGAGATAACCCATTCCAGGATTCTATTCCACGATTCTGAAAAATATCTCACTAAATCAGCCTTTTTAATTGAATTTGGATGAGGAACTGATTGGTCAAGAAGGGTTTCTTTAGGTTTCGATTCAAAGACGGATTAGAGGAAAGGGGAGTCCGAGGCTGCTGAAGAGCTTTTTGACACTGGAAATTCATGTGAGATTTCGGCACTAGGTCTCCCAAAATGTGCTGGGCAGGGTGGAATGGTGGAGGAGGCAGTTCTGTGCTAGCTGTTGCTGGATAAAACTGTGGTGCACAGAGCATGCAGCAGGTGCCTGGGTTCTGTGGGACACTGGCTCTGAGGAGCATTCACTATGGGCATGCTTTGGTGAGTCCACTCTAAGGTGATGGGTGAAGGTGCAGAGCTGGCCCTTCCCTCTCTGGGTGGGTGAGGGTTTGGAGCTGGCCGTGCCTCCCGGGGCTCGGGGCCAGCTGGGTGACCTGTCCCCTCCCCTCCTCACACAGAATGAGATCTTCGCGTCGCGGCACCAGGACGAGAACAGCGTCGCCTGCATCGAGGAGAAGTGCTACGTGCTGACCTTCGCAGAGTACTGCAGGTAGGTGGAGCTCTGAACCTGCTCCACTTTGCACTTCCCAACCCTCCCCCTGCCTCCAGCCTCTCTCACTGCCCATTTCAAGCCATCCCAGCTGTCCCAGCCCTGCGGGCTGTGGTGAGGCTGGAGCTGGGGTAGTGACACTCGCTCTGCTGCAGGCTGGGAGTTTCTCCCTCTCCAGATCCATTACATGTCTGGATTGTATGGAATCATGGAATTATTTGGGTTGGAAAAGACCCTTAAGGTCATTGAGTCCAGTTGTTCCCCTGGAACTGCCAAGGCCACCACTCACCCATATCTCCAAGTGCCACATCCACACAGCTTTCAAACCCCTCCAGGGGTGGCAACTCCACCACAGCCTGTTCCAAGGCCTGATCGCCCTTTCCCTGAAGGAATTTTCCCAATATCCAACCTAAACCTCCCCTGGTGCAACTTGAGGCTGCTTCCTCTCAACCTATCCCTTGGTCCCTGGAAGCAGAGCCTGACATCCTCTGGCTGCACCCTCCTGTCAGGGAGTTATGGAGAGCCAGAAGGTCCCCCTTGAGCCTCCTTTTCTCCAGGCTGAGCACCCCCAGCTCCCTCAGCCGCTTCTGGTGCTCCAGTCCCTTCCCCAGCCTCTTGTGCTCCTCTCAAGGGACTCCCAAATATTGATATTTTTATGACCTTGGTGCGTGGTTTCAAGGAAGACAGGTGTGTGGGAAAATAATGAACTTGGAGTAAAAACTAAGTGAGCTAGGAAGAGATGTTGTATATCCATCCCTTGTGGGACACAGGTGCCAAACTACCCAAAAACATACCAATACACATGCCAGTGTTTGTGCTGGACACCAGGTCCTGGGATTTGGGCAGCAGCACCCCTTGGAGCAGTGACTCAGGCTGTTATAGTTGAGCTCTTGCTGATTGAATTGCAGCTTTGTCAGTAAGAACTTCCCAGCATCCGTATTCCATCCTGCCATCCTATGATGGATACAGCTGATGGAAAATAGGGATTGAATGGGCACAAACCCACAATGCAAACCAGTGCTTTAAATCTCCTCAGTTCTGCTGGGTGCATCTCATGGTCTGTGCAGCTCTGCCACGGAGGGATGCCAGAGGCTCCTCCTCAGACTGCTCCTGGCCCAGGGCTCTGCTCTTGGAATGTCTAAAAACAAACTGGTGTACAAACTCTTTAGAAGCTGAATTTTGATCTTTCTTTTGAGAACACTTCCAAACAAACAAAAAAATACCAACCTAACCCCAACAACAACAAACCAAACAAAGCCAACCAAACAAAATCCCCTATCCCCAAGCTATGGATCAAAGCTGTTCCTTTCTTTTCTAACGCCCCAGTCTTCTGTTGAACAGCTACTGGCAGGAATTTTTTCATGCTCTTGTGGGTCAGGTCACCTTTGAGAGATGTTCCCTGCAGGCATCCTGAATTCTTTGTTTTCCTAAACATTAGTGCATAAGGGTTTATTAGGGGCTAATTAACAAAAATGAGGCCAAAGCAGTAAAAACAAGGTGGTTAATTGCTGTCATCTTTGGTGCTGTATGATATCCACCAGTATGGAAATATAAACTTGTGTTGCTTCCTGCAGGGTTCTCTTTGAACAAAGCTTTGTCCACATTCCTCCCCTTCCCTTTATCCTCCAGCAGCTGCAGTTGTGGCTCCCAGCAGGACTCAGGCAGCAGGAGAGGGACTGAGTTCATGGCCCCCAGCACAGGAAGGACATGGACCTGTTGGAGCGAGTCCAGAGAAGGCCATCAGGTTGATCAGAGGGATGGAGCACTCTCCTATGAGGAAAGGCTGAGAGAATAGGGATTGTTCATCCTGAAAAAGTGAAGGCTTTGGAGTGGCCTAATTTCCCCTTCCAGTACCTCAAGGGAGCCTACAGGAAAAATGGAGATACACTGTTTACAAGGGAGTGGAGTGCCAGGACAAGGGGGAATGGCTTCACACTACCAAATGACAGGGATAGATGGGATATTAGAAATAAATTCTTCCCTGTGAGGGTGGTGAGGTCCTGGCACAGGCTGCTCAGAGAAGCTGTGGCTGCCCCATTCCTGGCAGGGTCCAAGGCCAGCTGGGATGGGGCTTGGAGCAACATGGGCTAGTGGAAGGTGGAACCTAATGAAAGATCCCTGGCCAGGGGAGGAGGTGGGACTGGAGGAGCCTTAATATCCCTTCCAACCCAAAGCATCCCAGGATTCTCTGATAACTCTTGTGATGTGATTGCCCTGCAGATTTTGTGCCTTGGCAAAGCGTCGAGTCGAAGGGATCCCGGGCAGGAAAACCATCATGGTTCCTCCCTCAGAGGAGTATTCCACCCCTCTGCACCGCAAGGTGCCTGAGGACACGGACCCCGAGCTGGTTTTCCTCTGTCGTCACGTCTACGACTTCAGGCACGGGCGCATCCTGAAGAACCCACAGTAGCACAGCCCTTGTGTTGGAGCACAGCAGGAGCAGGTGGCACTGAAGTGCCACAGCCTGGGACACCTGTGCATTCTCCTCCACCTCGTGCTGCTGCAGGTGGGAGCGCCCAGCGCTCCATCCTGGGACTCGGGAGTGTGCGAGGAGCGGAGCCCGCGGAGGGAGGCAGCAGTTGAAAGCACAGCACTTCACTAAAAGCATAAATGAAAATATATACATAAAAAAATAAATACATGTATATAGATATAGGGATTTGCATAAGTAAATCTATATCTATATATGTATGTAGCGCTGCATCTATTGGGAGGGTTTGCAGGGGATAAAAGCCGGGAAGCAATGCAGAGCTGTGGCTGGGGGAACAGCAGGAAGGTGCAGGAGGGATGTGTTGGTGCAGCATTGGTTGAGTCTGGCTGCAACAGTCAGTGGTTTTTGGGCCCTGAACTGAGCCCAGTTCTTGGCAGAGCACAGAAGAGTCTTTGGTCCCTCAGGACAGACTCTGAGGATTCCCACGGTGAGAGCTTCTTCCAAACGCAGTTGCCTGGGTACAGAGTGGCCTTGTGTCATGCCTGGATAGATGTTGCTCCATCAGGGGAATAGGTGACCCCTGTTCTCCCTCGTCTTTTCCCTTCTCTCGCCTCGGTGCTCCGTGATTCACCACCTAGACTGGGACTTGGAGCCTGCTCCATGGTGGAGCAGAGGGAGCTGGCAAAGTGGCAGGTGTCACATCCCAGTGTAGGGTTAGAGCTGGGCCTGTACCAGGTGTCCTGACTGAGCCCACAGGATCCTATGCCCTGTTCCCAAGGCCCAGCGCTCACCAGCACGTGTCACTGGGAAGCTTGGAGCTCACAAAGTGGGCTCTGCTGGGTAGAACCACGTTTCCTCTTCTCTTCTGAATGTTGTTCTTCCTCTGATGGCAAGGGGGCCCTGGATTTTCTCTTTCTTCCCAGTTTATTTCCTGTAATGTCGTTTACAGTCCCTGCTTATCCCTGTGTGTCTGCAGTGGGAAAAAGCCAGAGGGGAAAGTGGCAAACCCTTTCCTTGCGTGTTTTTGGCTTTTTAAAATTCCTTACCCATGTGACTGTCCTGATACTGAGAGTGCTGTTGAAACCATCAGCAGCCTCTTGCCCTCCAAACTCATCCTGGTGTCCGAGCAAGCTCACCAAAGTGGCTTTGTGGCTCCTGAAAGGACCTGAGCATTGGGAAAGGTTCGCATGGACCATGCGAGCCCCGCAGGTTCTGCCTCTTGCCTTACCTGTACAGATCCCAGACAGACCTTAGATCCCAGACAGACCTTAGCTTATCTCAACGCTAACTTGGAGTTAATCCCAAAGCAAACCAAAGGACAGAGTCACATCCCGGGGAGTCACTGCACCAAGCTGGGAGCCCAGCCCGAGATTGCACTAACGTACAGCAGAATTGACCCCGTGCCACTCACATTCCTGCTGGCTGGAGCCACTCACTGAAACGAGGGATCTGCGTTTTCCCAGTCTTTCGGGGCTTCTGAACTTGTGTTCCATGGTGGAAGTGTCCATTCTGCTTTAATGTCCTATCAGTGGAAGCAGCATGCCCTGTACTCACTGGGGATGCAGGGCTTGTCACCTTGCTCCAGTGGCCACACACCTGCTCGGCCTGGAGAGAAAATCCACGGCATCCAGTTCCTTACATGGAATAGTTCAGGCACCCAGGAGTTCTCCAGAGTTTTGCTCTACATACCAAAGAGGGGAACATGTCCAGAGGCGATGGCTTGAGGGGATGGCAAGGTCTGGCACCCCCCTGCAGCTGGTGGATGATTCCTGCTGGAAAATTCCTCTTCATTCCTACCTGCGTAGCCCAGGGAGAACACCCAGCTCCAAGAAGGGGGATCCCAGGTGTGCAAGCAAGAATTGTCAGGTGAAGCATCTTCTCTCACTTATACCTCAAGATACTGTTGGTGTCAAAGGGATTGCCCAGATCTCTCCTGAACAATTCACTCGGCACTGGGGGTCTCTTGGAATGATGTGGTGGGGCTGTGTTGAGGTGGGAAGTGGTGGCACTTCGGGGACATTCGGATGAAGGGGTGTGGGGAGGCATTGGAGAACATGGCCTCTGATGCTTCTGGGGGAGGGTTTGGTTTTCCCATGTAGCAGGGAGGGAGGACACTGGAGAAGTGGAGCTGCTCCTGCCCGTGACACGGAGGGAATGGCAGCTGCCAGGCTGTGAGGAGAGCACAGCAGCTGCACCCTGCAGTGGGTGGAAGGAAGCCCTAAATGTGTTTGGCTCCATGGGGACTCCTTTGCCCCTGAACCTGAAGCAGGAGAGCTGCTGTGGCCATTTCTCCCTGGCAGTGCTTTGGACATGGAATGCTGAGAGACCCACCGGCCAGGTGAGCCTGAGCACTGCTGCAGCTGGGGCCAGGTGTGAGACCCAGCCTTGGAACCACAGTAACTCACCAAAATTCCTCCTTCTGCCCCATCTCCCCCTGCTCCCACCTTGTCCTGGCTCCTCTCCAGGTAGCAGGGAAATTATCCTTGCCCTGTGTCCATAAAGGGCTTCAGTCCAGCTCCGGAGAGGACAAACCTGACTCTTCTCATGTTGAATCTGCTCCAGGCCATGAACATTGAGGTTCACGTGGTTGATGATGCTGTTGTGCAAACAGCATGTAAATGAACTGAAATGTCTTATCCCTAATGAAAAGATTTCCTGCTTTTTTAATCTATTAGATATGGAAATATTTTTTGAAACTGAAAAATGCAGTCGGTAGAATTTAAATTGAAGCGTAATACATGTAAAATATATTTTAGTTGATAATTTTGTAAAATGCACTTTTTTGTGTCTCTTCCCTGGTTTCCCAGATCTGTATTTCATTGTTTACAGATGGAATGAGAACATTCCCTATTCCCTCCTTCTGTGAGAAAGATATATTAGAAGTAATTCTTAAAAAATAAATTTGAAAAATTGTATTGATTTAGAAAACAAACCAGTGCTGGACTGTTCTTCCCATTCCTGCCCTGAACTTCTCACCTGTACTTAATGGTTGCAGGAGTTAGGAGTGCTTGGGAGCAGATGTGGGTGCTCAGGGCTGTGGGATGAGGGATCTGTTGAGTTTTCCATGGAAATAGAGCAAGTGGCAACAGGATAGGCAAGGATTGACTGACTTTTTTCAATCTGCTCTTGACAGCCACTGTCAGTGGAATATTTGAATCTCTGCTGTTTAGGCAGGGCAGGTGGTGGTGGCAGATCTTGTCTCAGCTAGGCTTTGGGAACTCCGAAGGAAGCATTTGGGACCTTGGCTTCCATGATTTCCCTCTAGAGATGTTCTGCTGCTTCCAGGGGCTGTGGCCTTTGCACACAAGGGGAGGGAGGGGATGAGTTGTGGGAACAAAATGGGCAGAAGGAAAGAGTCATGTCTGACATGCAATTAGCTCCTAATTACAGAGAATGTGTCTTGAGGAGTAAATGCAGATGAGGTGGGCATGGTGCAGCTCATCCATAACCCTTGGATAATCCATTGGGCTTCAGCTGCATCCAAAATTTGCTGCACCTTTCAATCCCAGGTCGCCTTCAGCAGGAGATTCTGAGATGGTCCCATTGGATGAGCTGGGGCTGCTCAGTCGTCGTCTTGCAGCCCTGCTGGCATCACACCTGTACTTAAATTCCTGATTGGATTTCTTCCTAGGATTAGGGATTTTGCTAGAGCATCCTTGCCTTTTGCTTCCTGCTCCCAGCCTTGTCAGCACAGCTCGTCGCAGGGAGCTGCCAGAAGCACAGACCTGAAGAAGCAGATGAAACCAAGAGAATTCCTGAAAAAGGAAAACACAGTGATGAAGTGGATGCAACTGGGAATTTTCATCCCAAGGGGAGGAAGGAACTCATCCAGGGATGTGTACTGGTGTACTGATTTGTGAGCTGGTGTTTCTGCTGAAGAACCACTTGGATTTAATGACACTTGGTTACTGGGAGCCATCAGTGATGTGGGTGCCAGAAATGCAAGAGAAACCTGCCCCTTCTGTATGCCCCATGACCAGCTCCAGTCCTTATCTGGGTGTGGATGCTCTCTCTGAGAGGCCCTTTGGAAAGACAACCAAGAAAAAGCTTTTCCATCCCCAGCTCTTCCTGCATGGTGAGCCGTCACCAAAAGGATAATCTTTGGCGGGATGAAAAGTTGGGATTAATGTCAAACAAAATTGGATTTACTGTTAAAATCTGCTACCCGAGGGAGGCGCGCGGAGCCGTATCCAGCTCTCCTGGATCTGACATTCAGCAAACTGCTCTTGTATCATGACTGACGCTGCCAGGAACGTTCTGCTGCCACCCTGGCAGAGTCCTGTTGGCCACAGGTTGTCCTTGGAGTCCCCCATGCCTCAGGAAGGTGAGGAGTGAGGCCATTGGAATTCTGCCCGGCTTTGGCCTGACAGGTTTTGATGACCAGCAGTGGTTCAGGTACCTGGCAGAGCCAGCCTCCTGTGTCCCACTTCCCTCATTTCCATGTGCAGTGTCTGAAAGTGGCAAAGCCTTGTGGCAATTGCAGAGAGGAGGCACTTTGGGTGCTGGGAAAGAGCTGTTGGGGCTATGGGCACTTCCAGAGGCTTTGGATAAGATTTGGGCACCTGGACGAGCACCTGAGAAGGTGGGAGATGTTGAAAAATACATCCTGACCTTTGGGAATTAATCCTTTGGGAGGCACAGCAGTGTCCTGCAGATTCAGGCGTGCTAGTGTGGCTCTTTGTTCCACTTTGGAGCAGCTCGTTTTTCCAGGGAAAGTGCCAGCTGGTTTCCTGGTGCTGCTGTGGGAGCTTTCCAGGAGCCTTCCTGGGGTTTCCCCACCTCACTCCCCTCATGTCCCAGCCAAGCAGATCCAGAGCAGCATCCAGGACTGGCTGAAGTGTCTTCCCACCTGGAGCAAAAGCCACGAGCTCCTGCTTGCATTTAACTGCTGCTTTAATGCCACTAATTATAATTGGCTGTAATTGTGCCAAAATCCCTGCGAGCCAAGAGACGGGAGCAGTTGGGACTGTCACATGAACGTGACAGAGCACTCGGGCACCCGCACAGCTCCGCCCCTGCCGATGCAGGAGCCGTGCAGGGGCTGGGGGTGGGATTTATCCCATTGCCGGTGGCAGGGTTGGTGCCACACGGAGAAGGGATACACATCCCCTTAATCTGGTGGCTCCCAGGGAGCTGAGCGTGGGCAACTCCCTGTTTTATTATGCCCTTCTCACCCCATCCACATGGGATAAACACTTGGCTTACCAAGCTGGGGTCTTGAGGAGAGATAATGGATAACTGCCTGCTAATCCTTGCATGCCAACATTGGCTTTGCTGGTCCATGCTGCTCCAAATGCTGCAGTGGCAGCACAGGGAGCCCCCAGCTCCATTGGCACGGGCTCCATCCATGGGAAAGCAGCCGCAGCCTCGCAGAGCCATTCTTGGAATGGCTCCTGCACTGGCTGTGTCACCTGAAGCTGAATAAAAATGAGGTTGAGCTTTTCATGTTCTTCTCCAGCTGCTGTTCGTGCCATGGCTGCATTCCTGTGCCCAAAACCTCAGGGTCCTGGAGCAGCAGTGCATGGAGCTGTTTTTCCAGAACATCAAGCTGAACAGTCCTGGAAGCCCTTTCCTGTGATAAAGCCCTTGGCAGAAAGGTAATTCCTATCTGGCCCTCGGGAAGGGATCTGTGCTGAGGGGCCACATGAGGACTGGTAAAGACTGTACTGCTTCAGCCTCCAGCAAAACCCCAAAATCCAGCCAAACCACCCCTTTATACATGAATTTGCCTTAAATTCCAAACGCCAGTCTGGAACACATGTTGAGAGCTCTGCCGGGCCGCTGGTGCTGGACAGCGTGAGAGACTGAGGCCAAAAGCAGGAACAAGAGGAAAACAACGAGCCAAAAATCAGGGGAACAGAGGAGGAAGCAGGTGAGAGCTGCCAGGTGGGCTGGGAAAGGCATCCGACCTCTATCCATGGGTTCCATATGGGATGGGGCTCACCAGGGCAGTGTGAAGTTGTAATTAATAGTGGGAGATGGTGATTAATAATTGGAGATGGTATAAAGGGGATACCTGAAGTGGGATGAAGCCGAGGGGCTGGCACAGAGTGAGGGGTCTCAGAGCACAGCGTTGCCATAGGGATCCAACAGCTTCTCTGTCAGAGCCTCCGGCGAGAGCAGTTAATCCATTTTTAAGAGGAAAGGATATTTAATAAAGGGAACCATTTAAACTGGATTTACAAGGCACACTGAATGGAGGCCCCATTTATTCCGTGACTTCATATTTAATTTTAATATCTCTATAAACCTCTCCAGAGTGTTCTGCACAAACAAGCCGGAGCCGGAGTGGTTCGACCGCCCAGTGATTCTTAAAAGCAAATCAATTTACCAGGGCTGGAAAAAACCTGCCTCTCCAGGAATATTCTTCCGCTCTCAGAAGGAGCACCAGAATAGCAGTACTAGAAAACAACAAACAAGCTGTTTTGATGGAGAGGGATTTTTGAAAGGATAATGATGCAAAGCAGGGTTGGGAGCCTCCGCAGCGAGCCAGGTTGTTGGGAATTCACTTTGTTGCTCTGTTTTCTCTGCACTCATAAATAATGTAATTAATAATCATATAGCTTCATCAATAATCCAGCTTTTTCTACAGCCATGCTTGCTGCTATTCCCATGCTGCTGCCTGAGCAGGGATGCAGTGACTGTACAAAGTCCATAGGAAAACTGGGATAGGGACGATGGCACCTGGCAGCATTTAGCACTCCATAAATGAGAAAAGCACAGGAAGGCAGCCAGATTTCCCACAAGGAAGCAGTTTGTGAGTGTTCCAGAGCATTTCTGCTTCCCACACTGGGAATGTCGTGGTTTTGGAAGAATCAGGTTCTCTGGAAGAGCTGGTGAGAAAACCCCCTTTTTCCTCTGCAGCAGGTAAACTCTCCTGCTCCTCAGCGCCTGGGTCAGGGCACATAGAAAATTCCATGGGTTTCGTTTGTCCCTGGAACATCTCATTTTTATTTCTTTTTAATAAGTAGAGATTGTGCCACATGAAGCTGGCTCTGGTTTCTCCATCTTTTGGGTGGTCCCTGAACCTGGATTTAAGGAGCCATCAGCCCATGCAGTGGTTTGTGCTCTCAGATCACAGAATGTTCCCTCAGCTCCACTTAATCCCTTTTCCTCCTCTTTTTCCTTCTATACAAATGACCCCCCTAGGTGAAAACAGCATCCTCTGCTGTCCTGGCCGACGGAGATGGATTTCTCAAGGAGCAAACTCTGGACTGCTCAGAATGAAGCTGATTTGGCAATCAGATGTTTCTCCCTGTCCCAGGCAAAGATGCACAAGTGGGATTGGATTCATAGCTCATCAGATAATTAGTCTATAAAAAGGGAATTATGTGGCACGTTAACGAGCACCGTTGGGTTTTGTTCTCGCCTCCCCACGAGATGAAAGCTGGGACTCCCTGTGGGAATTGATTTCCCTGTGGGATCTCCCTGTCTCAGGAGCATGATGAGAGAACATGAACAGAGAAAGCAGCCCCAGGCAGGCATGAGGGCCCAGGCAGGCAGCAGCCCTCCATTTCCAGGGGCAGACCCACTGCTCCCAACCCATTTTTGTCCTAATATTTGAGCAAATTTTCTTGTAATCTAACTTTCCTAATTAGTTTTCTTCTAAAATCTGGAAATAATGCAACTTTTTTTTTTTTTAATTGATAAAGAGGGGGAAAAACCCTTTTCATCACTCTTTAACAGAAAGCCTCAGTCTTCCATGGTCCGGAGCATGAGGAGGCACAAACAGATAGATTTATTTCATTCTTCCTGATGTTTATTTTAAATTAATCGTGTTGGGACATATGTCAGGCCAGAATTCTTGCTGGAGTTGCTTGTGTTCTTTGATCTAATTAACAATGGCTCATGTTTTATAATAACTCATTTTTCTAATAATTAATTTTTCATGAAGGATGCGATTCACTTACTCTTTGCTCTTTGCCTTCCCCTAGATCCTGAGTTTCCTCCCTCCTTTTTCTTCTCTTTAATGCTCATTTTCCAACCATCTTGATGCTGATACATTTCAGGCTTGAAAACACTGGAAATAACTTTCCAAATACGCTTAATTTAGAGAAAAATTCAGATTAATTGTTCATTGTTTATTCATTAAATGTTTATTCATTAAAAGCATCAGTAGGATCCTGCTGTGCACACACAGGGAATTCAACATGGAAAAACAAATGGAGTGTGTACATCAGTAATAATAAAATAGGAATGATGCTGCCATGATTCATTGACCCAGGATTTCTGACTGGAATTTACAGTGGGCTTGGTGATAAATCCTCAGACTTTACTTGAAAGTGCCTCTGGAATACTCAGGGAAATGCTTTTAGGGATTACACAGCAGTTTAAATAACATGCTGCCCACTATGACCTAAAGGCACAAAACTTCCCATTCCTATAAAATCCAGATTATGAATGGAAAACCATATTGAGAAGAACAAGAAAAAGATAAGCATATTGAGAAGTTTTCCGCAATGCTACAACAGAAGATTGGACCTGATGATCTTGGAGGCCTTTTGCAAACTAAATGCTTCTGGAATTCTGCAAGCCAGCCAGCCTGGACTCCTCACAGATGACACCGTTTCTCCAATGTCTGACTGTCCCCTCCAGGATAAATTTGTCCGTGTTTCCAGCCAGATCCCCTTTTGTACAGCTTGTCCCCAAAACTTCCCAGCACCCATCCACCACCACCAGTCTCCAGTATTCCAGTCAAATACTTTCCCTGGGGCAAAGCATGTCCTTCGCAGGTCGTTATCACCCCGGGCACATGGAAGGATGTTAGAAACCTAAACAGGGCTCAGTCAAATGGGTCCTTAACAGTCCCTTTCCGGATTTTTTTTTTTTTTTTTTTTTTTTTGCCTTGGGGACGATGGTTTCTGGTGTCAGAGATGAGATGCTGCAGGGTTTGGAGGTGTTGCAGCAGATTCAGTCCTCGTCCTACTGCTTGTTAAACCACAAAAACATTAATTGCCTACAAATTCCAGCAGGAACCTCACACACACGGAGTCACGACTTCATTACAGCCCCGCAGGAGCCGCCAGGGAGCCTCGGGAAACTCCGTGTAAAGAGCAGCGAATAGACCTGGAATGAGTTAAGAGACTTGGAGACTCTCCTGCGACATAGGTTTGGGAGCTGTGCAGGATTTAATGTGTATTTGTACTGAGCGCTGGTGGTAAAACCCCGGCTGGCTGCGGCTCCGAAGATGCCTGTGTGTGCATCCAGCAGCTCAGAGGGATCCGAGATGGGTCAGCGGGAGGATAAAGGCTGCGACAAGGGAGTTGCGGTTTTTACTGACTGAAAATTGGATACGCTCAGCCTGCAAATGGGCTTTGCATGTCAACCTGATTTTTGGGGGGAAGATCTGGGAGCAGGAGAACAACTGGGAGGGCTGTGCCGGAGCCGCAGTCCCCGAGCGCTGTCCCTGTTGCGCTGGCGCCTGCGGTATTCCTGACCTCGCTGCGACCTCCGGCCCAGCTGGAGCGTGTGGAGTGTGTGACAGCTCTGTGCGCTGCTTCGGGAGCGTGTAGCCCGGGGGGATGTGTATCCATGCAGTGTCTGCCAGCCCTGCTGGCTGCCTGCCCCGCAGCCTCCGCTCCCGGCCCGCTGTCTGTGCATCCCTGGGGACCGGGATGCGCTCCGGCTCCGTGCGCCCTCACCCACGGAGGGGGAAGAGCTGCCACGGCCTCTGCCTGCTGGTTCTCCTGGCGTAAAGGAGCTGAACCTCCCGGGATGGCTCCATTCCGAAGTGATTCCGCAGCAGAAAGAGCAGAATGGAGCTCAGCGTAAGGGACCTGAGCTCAGAGCAAGGTCTTTGCAAGTCCAGCCAACTGCATATCAATGAATTTATAACCAGATCCTTCAGCACAAAGTTTTCCTTGAAAACAATGATTTCTGTGTTTGACCATCTCCTCGGAATTTCTCAGCGTATTCATTCAGAGTGTTTGACTTTGTTTAAAAAAGCTTTTTTCCCCAGAGATAAGAAACTCCGCCTTGGTAGTGAGCTGATTGTGGAGCGGCTTCTGTGCTTATCCCCTTGGATAAGAGGCTTTATTATACCAAATTACAGGATAATCTCTGGACATGCAGCCACAGCATCGGATCTCTCCTCCTTTGCTTGTTTCACTTTTTGATCCAGAGCTGCTCAAACCAATCCACGGGGTCTCCTCTGATAGGAATTACCGTGTGTTTCTTGTCTGGGAAGCTGGCACTGGCCCAAACTGATGTTTTTTTAATAAACCTCCTTTCTCTTGCTCAGCTTTTCCAGAGGTCTCACACGTTTGTCCTTTTTGCAGTTCTTCAGACCAAAATAAATATCTGATCTCACCCCAAAGGCCAGCAGAGCCTTGGCAGGGCATTTGTGATGACATCAATGTCCAGCCTCACTCCGAGCTGGAAGGACAGGAGCATCCCTCAGTCTTTCCCTCCATCCCCTCTGGGAAGTCGTCTTTTCCTTGTCACACTGATACATATTCCTGATTTCTGACAGCCAAGGTGAGTTCTGCAGCCTTCCTTAAACCTGTGTGTGCATAAATGCTGCTGGGAGACTGGCTCGGTGTAATGCAGTTGATATTATAATGTAATATTATAATGCATTTTAATGTTGTTTTTCTACTCATGTAAGTAAACAGTGAGAAAAAGGCCCAGAGATTTACTGCTCCAGTTACCCAGCGTAAATGTAGAGGCTGTGGTGCTCTTAAGGTGAATATTGGGGTTTGGAGGCATCTTGAAGAAGGCTGGGAGATTACAAAAATCTTTTTATACCTGTAAGTGGGAACTTTAGGGGTGAGGCTGCTGCTCCAGCCCCTGGTAGATCACACTGAGTCCTGGCAGAGCATTTCCCTGTGTGGTTTTCCCTTCTCCCACAGAAGAGAGAACCAAACACTTCCCTCATTGTGATGTGTTGCATAAACTCGTAGGCAAACCACAGCAGCCTGAAGTTTGGTTTCCTCAGTGACACTTTATTTGCTAAATGTGCTTTTTCTGAAGGGATGGATCTGTCTGGGAAATATATTCCCATCGTTTTGCACATTCTGAACGTGAGGCAGCTTTTAACTGATTTGAAAATCAAATTACTGCTCACTCTGGGTGTTAATTAGGCACATTGAGTGTAACCACAATTAATTTTCTTTGGTGACACATGGTTTAGCCCTGCAAACCAGCCCGTGAACCCTATATTTGCTTGGCTGTTCTGTTCCTGTAGAGATTCTGCATCCTTCCACATACCTCTGCTCATCAGAACAGTCCTTGAATCCAAGTTCCCTTTGGAAAACAGCCCCACTGACCTCGTGGGCAGTTTCCTGTTTCTCTAAATTTCCAGAACCAGTGGGCTATCCTATATAACTATTCCTTACTAGAGATATTAGTGGGGAATAGGAACAAAAAGGGATGGGGAGTGCCAAACTAACACGCCTTCGAAGAAATAAAAATTCCCTTTGGCTGCTTTGGAGTTTGCTGCAATCAGGCTTTTTCTCCAGGAGGAGGGATTGGGTTTTGTCTCAGTGACACGGATTATATATGTTGGCACAACTTCAATTTGGGCTGGTGTTGAGATCAGATCTGGACCTGCCCTCTGAAATGAGAGCAGGGATCTGATAACGCCTCGTGTGTGCAGCTTTGCTGGTGGCAGGGTCGGATATCGGTCTCTTCCTAGAGCTAATGCTGTATTTACATCCAAATAAAACCGGGAAATGTGCAATAATCTAGCTGCAGGCTCTCGTGCTGCGCTCCAAGTGCTTTGTCTGCCTTGGCTGACAAAACGCTCTTGGCTCCTGATCAAAGGAAAGTAAGTGGAAGCTGGTTTTCTCTTGATGTTAAGAAAGCTCCTGACAGAGAGTCCCTGCAAGGCTGGTTAAGAGCCCAGGCCCCATGGTAGGCTAGGAAAACTCATTGAAGAAAAATGCAGAGAACAATGGCAGTGTGGAATGATTTGGGAAAGGGCTGTGTGAGGAAATGGCATCCTGAGGGCTGGGTTAGTGCTGCAGGCAGCCAGGGGATGGCCTGAAGCAGCAGGTGAGCAGCTGGGGTCATTCACAGAGGTGGTCTGGGGGAAAAGCCTGCAAAGTATTGGAAAATCCCAACCTCTGGCTCTCCAGTAGTGGCACAGCCTCCTCTGCACATTAGGTAGTCGGTGTCTTCTCCTCCTCCAGGTGCTGGGCAGAAATTATAGAATTATACAGAAATTATAGAATTATACAATTACATGAAGTGGGGCCCAATGCCCAATTATGGGTAGTTTAGTGTGGTATTGCAAAAACCACCGCACAAGGCTCAGAAGCATTGGGATGTGAACTGTGCTGCCAGCAGCCCCCCAGAACCTCAGAGTGAACCTGGTGCACTCTTTGAAATCACATTTAAATGTATTTTGGGATGAGATCAGTGTGAAGTGTTGCTCAGGCCTATGCCTGACTGACATCCCGACATGCCAGGGTGTGGATGGATGCTCTGGGCTTGCTCCAGAGGGATGATCAGTGGGGGTGCATGCTATGAGGAGTATCCGAGGGAGCTGTGGGGCTCAGCCTGGAGAAAAGGAGGCTGAGTGGGACATTCTTGCTCTCTATAACTCTGACAGAAAGGTGCAGCCAAGTGGGGATCAGGTTCTGCTCACAGGGCTCGAGAGACAGGAGAGGAAATGACCTCTAGTTGCACCAGGGGACAGTCAGGTTGGACATCAGGAGGAATTTTTTCCTGTAAAGGGTTGTCAGGCACTGGAAGGGGCTGTTCAGAGAGGTGGTGGAGTCCCCATCCCTGCAGGTGTTCAAGGAAGGACTGGACACAGCACTTGGTGCTTCCAGCAGGGTGAGAAGGTGGGAATCAGTCACAGGTTGGACTCAGTGATCTGGGAGATCTTTTCAAACCTGGATGATTCTGTGATTCCGTGATTAGAGGGCTGGAGCACCTTTGCTCTGAGACAGGCGGGGAGAGCAGAGGGTGTTCAGCCTGGAGAAAACTCCAGGGTGACTTTAGAGGCCTCTCCAGTGCCTAAAGGGCTCCAAGAGAGCTGGGGAGGGACTTGGGACAAGAGATGGAAGGACAAAACAAGAGGGAATGGCTTCCCACTGCCAGAGGGCAGGGTTAGGTGGGAGACTGGGAAGAAATTCTACCCTGTGAGGGTACTGAGGCACGTGTAGCGCGGAGAAGCTGTGGCTGCCCCTGGATCCCTGGAAGTATCCAAGGCCAGGCCGGACGGGGCTTGGAGCAACCTAGCCGGGTGGAAGGTGCCGCTGCCCATGCACGGGGTGGCAGTGGCTGTGCCCTGAGGTCCCTCCCACCCTCCCGGTTCCGCCGCAGGGCCCCGGGCGGGGCGGGCTCAG
>JAHLSL010000216.1:169433-184059 GCA_025920805.1 Petroica traversi | reverse complement strand
GTGCGGGCAGCGCTCGATGCCCCGCAGCGTCTGGGAGCTGCCGCCCGGGCAGCGCCGCACGGTGCTTCAGCACCTCCTGGTTAGTGACAAGTACCGCTTCCTCTACTGCTACGTGCCCAAGGTGGCCTGCTCCAACTGGAAGCGCATCCTGAAGGTGCTGGACGGGACGCTGGAGAGCGTGGACGCGCCAGGGAAGATGGACCACAAGAGCGGCCTGGTGTTCCTGGGCGACATGAAGCGGGAGGAGATCAGCTACCGTCTGAAGCACTACTACAAGTTCATCTTCGTGCGGAACCCCATGGAGAGGCTGCTCTCGGCCTACCGAAATAAATTCGGGGAGATCAAGGAATACCAGCAGAAGTATGGCGTGGAGATCGTGCGGCGCTACCGGAAGAACGGGGGCAACTCGGCCGGCGACGACGTGTCCTTCTCCGAGTTCCTGCAGTACCTGCTGGACGAGGATGTGGAGCGCATGAACGAGCATTGGATGCCCATCTACAACCTGTGCCAGCCCTGCGCTGTCAGGTACGATTTTATCGGCTCCTACGAGCGGCTGTACGACGATGCCACCCACGTCCTGGAGCACATCCAGTCTCCATCCTTCGTGCGCTTCCCGGAGCGCCAGGCCTGGTACAAGCCCGTCACGGCCGAGACGCTGCACTACTACCTGTGCAACACCCAGCGGCGCCTGATCAAAGACATCCTCCCAAAATACATCCTGGACTTCTTCCTCTTCGCCTACCCCCTGCCCAACATCACCAGCGAGTTCTGCCGGCAATGAGCAGTTCCCTTCGGGAGCCGGTGGGAATTCTGCCTTGGCTCCAAGGATTTGCCTGCACAGCCCTTGCTGCTGTGTGAAGCACGCTCCTCTATGCATTACTTCTTAATTTTATACTTTGCAAACACTGTTTAGATAAAATACACTCTACTGCCTTCACTACTTAGGATCGTTTTTGTACCTCTCTGACTTTACTGTGTGCATATGCCGCTGGCTCGAGCACAGTAGCTTTTGTATCTCTATTTTGCTCTAAATCCTTTTTTTATGCCACAACGTGGATAATTCCTATAAGGAATCTGAGAAATTTATATATTTTCAGTATTTTTCGTCCTTTTTTTTGGGTTTTGTACGAAGCATTGGTTGAATTGAGATCCTAACGTGGCAGTTGATGCGCTAAAAAATTAGCTTTGTTTAACTGGTCCTGGGTAGGTTTTGGGTGTAAGTAGAAAAAACGGTAAACCAGGCCCCATTTATCCTTTATTTTCTCATCGTAGATGGTACTTAAATGAGGCTGGTCGTTTTTTCTGCGTCAGTAGTACTTCTGGTTTTTATTTTTATTATTATTATTATTATTGCTTACCTTTGAAATATAACTAGGGATAGGATAATACCCCTTTTTTTGGGTGATTTTGGAAGTACAACTATTTACCCAACATCATGGATCAGATGCAATATCAATCCATCACATTCTGCTCTTTTTTGAAGCAATACAGACTTGGAATAAGATCAAAGCCCATCCTGGTCCTTAGGATGGAAAACAAATCCCATGGGCCACGTGCCAGCTCACTGCCTTGCGGGTCCCTGCATGGAAACCACTGTGGAAAACCCCTTTCTCCAGCCATGTTTGAAACAATGGCAATTTGGGAATTGATTATCCCTCCTTTAATAGCTGTGCACACTCTTTTTGTAGTTCTTGTATTTAATTATGGCTCTGAAAAAAGTTTGGGAGATAACGCAGGATGTTGTTCCTGGGAGGCTGTGTCCTCGTTTCTAATAAAGTTTTTATATGAATTAGCCTGTTAGTGCTTTTCCTTGGGATTGTTTGTGTCCTTGGGAAGATCTCTGCCCCTCATGCTGAGCCACAACACAAAGGTGGGATGAATTGGTTGTTGCTGTCGTGATTAATTAATGTTTTAATTGCCAGAACCGCACCAACAGATGGAAAAGGGACACATCAGAGCCGGACGAATAACAGGACACAGGGAAATTGGATGAAAAGCACCAAAATGGGCTCCTAATTGCTGTGGAGTTGGTACAAAGTGGTAGAGATGGGTTATGGAGCTGGCAACTTCCTGGGATTCCTCTCTTAATTTTCCTTCCCCTTTTTTAAGATGTCCTCTTCAGGATTTTAACAGTTTCTCAAAGAAAGGCGTGAAGCCACATCCAAGCCCACTGTTGGGGTAAATGGCCAAGGACAGTTTGGGCTGAGGGATTTTTACCTTTGCTAAGGGGGTCATGGCTGGGTGTGAGGAAAGTGACTGGAACATTCATGGATTTGAGCTCCTGGCTGTGTCCTGAACCTGCAGACACCGATCCCAGGCCAAAAATAGGTCAAAAATTGGCTTTTCTCTCTTCATGCTCCCTCTGAAATCAGCAGCATTCCTGTCTGTCCCCAAGGGTTTTGGTGCCCAGTGCTGGAAGAGCTGGAGATCTGTTCTCCAGCCAAGGCACCAGTCTGGCTGGGAATCAGATTTTGTTTTGTAAAACAGATGCTGCTGAGGAGGGTGGACTGAGCTGTAATCAAACCTGACCTCCAGGTCTCCCTAACTAGGAATAAGTTGGTGAGACTTTGCTGTCTTTGCTTCTGGGAACATTTCCCACTTGTTTGGTGATTTGGTTTTTAATTAAATGTTTATTTCTCAGTAGTTTTAAAGGTTTATGCTGCTTGTTTGTTTATCTGCTGCAGCTTCTGTTCTCTATATTAAGTTTCTGTCTCTTGTCCCCTTAATGTAATTTGCTGTGCACAGGCTTTGCTTTTCTCTGACCCTCTCACTCCTTTTCTGGGCATCACTGATAGCCCTTTTCTCTTTAAATAAAGCAAACAGGCTCCCACCTCCTTCTACCTTCCCGTGAGGAGGATTTTAATTTAGGTAAAGCCTTGTAGCTTGGGAAGAAGTGTGTCTGCAGGTCAGCAAAAATGAGAAATCCGTCAGGTTTCCATTATTTGGGATTCATTTTATCTGTGGCCAGTGGTACAATTCTCTGTGGCAGCTTTGGACAAGTAGAGTGAAAAAAAAGTCAGCTCCCTCTGTAGCTGTATAATTTCTTTCTTTTGTCAGGTATTTCTCCAGGGTGGAATAAATCAGGAGGAGATTCCAGAGCTGACACTGGAGGTGAGAGGTGCTGAGCAGCATCCAGCCATCTCCTGGAGCATGAGGAAGGGGGTGACAGCTGCAGGAGCAGGGAGGAAGGGAGCTCAGGTACAAACGAGGAGGAAAACATGAAGTTGTGAACTGGTCTGGATCTGTTCCAGTCTGGCAGCTCCTTTTCCCACCTTTACATCACTATACACGCAGTTGTCCTGCAAAATCAAAAGGGAATCTTTCCTCTTTTGAATTCTATTTTGTTAATCAGTTCTGCACTGAATGCCCCAAACGTCCCTGAGTGAACAATCCGAGGTTTTGGCATTGGGGTTTGTCCCTGTTTTTCCCTCACTTGCTTATTCCAATTTTGTGCTGATAAATCCCATCCCTGACTCCGCTGCTCTCATATTCTCCCTGCAGAACCCCGTCCAGGGATGTAGAGACACTGTAACAGTTTAATTCTACCTCATGAGGCAGAAACCTTCTGATTCCCTCTGAAGTACCCCAGTGTTACTGTATTTTGTCATCAGTCATTTCTCCTGCTCACTTTTTGGAATTTGGAGCTGGTTTGCTATTCTCCTTCAGAACCGGGAGTGAGACGGGTTAGGAACCTCTGCTGTTCCAAAAATCTCACTTCACGTGTCATCCTCTTTACTAATTCCAACATTACACCTGCAAAGCCTCCTTCCAGCCTTCCCAAACACCAAGCTGTTGGCTTTTGGCAGCGTGACTCTGGGAAGGGGTTTGGAACATGTGGTCCCTCTGGTCCCCAGGCTCAGCTCAGGGTGTACATCACGTTTCTCCTCTTTCTTGTGGGTCCTCTCCTGTGGATTTTGCAGGAATAACCAACTTCCTGGCCAGGCACTGGGGCTGAAATAAACGCATTAAGGCTGCCAGTCGCCACGCTGGCTGCTAGCCATGACCCTGGATCGAGCAGGAATAAAGCTTTGGGAAAGGCAGCGGGAGCGAGCGGTGCCAGGGACGGCTGCTCTGACGCCTGCAGACGGCATCACACCCGCCTGGCTTCTGCTCCTCTTGGCTCCCAGCCTCCCTCCTGATGCACAAAAGTCACCAGGAGCTGTGGGTTTTGCTTTGACCACCAACATCCTTGAGATGTTCCTTCCCTCGCGGGCAGGATTTTGAAAGAGCCGAAAGAAAGCGTCGCCAATGGGTCTATTGTGTGTAGAGATATTTTGGTATTCATAGAATCCCGGAATGGCTTGGGTTGGGAGGGACCTTAAAGATCGTCAAGTTCCAAGCCCCTGCCGTGGGTGGGTTTGAGAGGATGTCAGGTGCATCCCTGGTTGGGGCTCTTTGCCACTGTAAACCAAGGAAATGAGGAAGGCTGGGATGAAAAGCGCCGTGCCCCAAGCGCTGCCCCCACCCTGCACCCCTCGGCTTTTATCGCAGCTATTTTGCATGTGAATGAGAACTTTCCCACTTCCTTCTGGGGCTTGAATTGGCAAACGGGGAGTTGTTAAAAAATCTCCAGTCTTCAGCCCCGACAAAGGATGGTTGCCATGGAAATAATGGAAGTTGCATCGTGAGCAAAATACGTCCAGGCCCGGTGCCAGCGGGAGGGAGGAGGGAACACCTTGTCGGTCACACACCTTCTGCCAGGGCCCATGTGACTCCGTGTGGATCTCCTTATCCTTGGCAGTTTTTCCTTCGGGTTAAAAGAGGAGAAATCAGAAATTTCGTGGTTGGATGGGAAGGATTTGTCGAACTTCACCTGCTCTCTGCCACAAAATTTGCCACAAAATTCAGCAGAGCTGCCCACAATTAGAATCCCACAGGATGTCAGTAGCAGGGTTGAACCAAAGCTAGAATCCCATCCCAGGTAACAGGCAGGAGTCTCCTGTCTCAGTTATATTCAACCTCTCCTTTGTATCATGGAATCTTCCAGGTCTGTTTTCCACTTGTTTATAAAGACAGACAAGGTGGCTTCCTTTTCTTCTGGGAAAAAAGCACCTTTGGATTTTAAACTCTCCAACAGCCTTTCCTTTGCAGACCCACAATTATAAACTGCATCTTCTGTTGCTTTCAGCGAATCTTAACATGATTTCAAGCCAAGAAACTTGAGGAATTTGCTTGATACCTCTCCACAGTGCTAATGGGAGCCGCAGAATCCTTGTTGAGCTATGAGAGGGACTAAAATAAATCTCCATCAGAGTTTATCTGTGAGCTGCAGAGCTCTTCAGTGAAGCCCAGAATCGGTGTGGAAACTTTCAATGGCTCTGGGGAGTGGATTTTGCTGGTGGGAGCTTGGAATGGGGAGCAACAGGACACTTACACATCCTTCCTTCTGCTCTCCTGAAGGCACTGGGGGCTTGGGAAGAAACTTAAAGTAACCAGGAAAATCCTGTTTATTGCTGTTGGGGAGCATCAGGTGAGGAGGAAAACAGGGTGTGGGGACCAGCAGCAACACGCAGGTGCCTGAGGAAACCCCTGTTTGAAGGAATTTTAAGGCGCCATAGTGAGGAGCAAAGGATAAAGAGCATGGCTGGGTGTAGGCTCAGATCCCCTGCCCCCTCCCAATTGTGGAAGTTCAGGCTCATTTCTAACCTGGGAAAGGGTCATGCAGGGGGAAGCAGCAAAGGCTTGAGATTTAAAATGTAAAAACATAATAAATGCATATAAATATTTGGATCCCCATGCTGCTTGCTCATGCCACACCTCAATCCCACCTCCTGATCATTAGCAAGTCCAAGTGGATGTTAAACTGGAGGGAGCCCAGCAAGCCTGACCTTTGGGGAGAATTGCAGCTTGATTTTGGTGAGAACAGACCTTAAAAATCGTCCAGTCCCACCTCCTGCTATGGGTAGGGGCATCTTCCACTACACCAAGTGGCTCCAAGCCCCATTCAGAATCAAGTTGTTCTGTGGGATTGTGGAGGTGAGGAGGCTTTTTTGGGCTGGGGCTTTGAAGGAAGCAACAGCTGGGGATGAGGAGCTGGGGACACTCAGGGCGGCCACAAAAACATCTGGTTTGTGGCAGATCCCTGACAGCAGGGCAGGGCTGAGGGGTCTGTCCTGCTGAGCACTCACAAAGAGCTCCCTGGAGCCAGGACTGGCTCTGGCAGCAAATTCTTGGTGCTGACAGGACGGTGCTGCAGAGGCACAAAGTCTCTGTGTCACCGCGCCCGCCCCGGGCGCTCGGCTCTGCAGGAATCCACCCTCTGCTCCCTGCCTTCAGACAATTCCTTATAAAAAATCCCTTTAACCAAGCCTTGCAATAGCAAGGGCGAGCCCTGCAGCATTCCAGTGGATCTTTGAAGGCTTGTAAGTGGCAAGTGTCCTCTGGGGCGGGCTGGGGCAGCTGCCTTGGTGGGGACACTGCCCGGTCCCACGGCCCCATCGTGGCCATCACATCCCTGCCTTCCCTGCTCCAGGCTGGGATGCTCCTGCACACCCTGTCCCTGCCACCCCTCTGACTTTCATGGTCTGTTTGCACAGTGTTTAACACAACCCCATCCCCTCCCCGTGGCCCCCAATTCCAAACCTGCTCTGTGAGAGCATCATTTTTCCAGGGGGGGCTCTGCCAGCTGCTCCCTCCCATCCTCTCGCAGCCCCGGAGGGCTCCGCAGAAGTCCCTGTCCCACAGGGAGTGCTGGCAGGAAGCAATCTGGCAGACAACATGTTTAGAGGAGACTAATGTCTCGGAGCCACCGAACCATTTAATTGCCAATAAACACAGCCCACATGTAAATAATTATGGAGACCCAGGAACTGTGTCGTCTTCGTGGAAGGAGGGAGCTGGCAGCCTGGAAACACCCCATGGCAAGGGGGGAAATTAAGATTTCTTGTTAATGGAGGAGGGATGAGCAGCAGTAAACCTGCCTGGATATTTCCAGGCATTGTTTTGGGCTCAGGTTGGACCAGGAGGTGGCAGTTCCTGATGGAGTGAGAAGGACCAGACTGTGCCTTGGGGTGAGTTTGAGGATAAATCTTGAAAATTCATCCATTTGCTTCTCCAGTCTCTTGTTGGAATCCAGTGGGATTATTGCAATATCTTTTTTTTGCCACATTTTTGGGATAAAGAGCTGCGAAGATCTTGGTCCAGAACTTTGGAGTTTATCAGCATCATGCACATTCTCAGCAATGCAGACTTTCCCTTCAGAGCCCTGGTAAAATCTGCAGGGATGCTCTGTTCCCCTGCCAGGACATCCCATTCCAGCCCCTGCCTTGGGCAGCGACACCTTCCGCTATCCCAGGTTGCTCCAAGCCCTGTCCAACCTGGCCTTGGACACTTCCAGAGATCCAGGAGCAGCCACAGCTTCTCTGGGCAACCTGAGCTGGGACCTCACCGCCCTCACAGGGCAGAATTTCTTCCCAATCTCCCATCCTGCCCTCTGGCAATGGGAAGCCATTCTCCCTTGTCACTCCAGGCCCATGTCCAAAGTCCCTCTGCAGCTCTCTAGGAGCCCCTTTAGGCACAGGAAGGGGTTCCAAGGTCTCCCAGGAGTCCTAGGCATCCCCACTGCCATCTTTCACCTCCTGAGGCTGCCCTGGTTCCATTCCTGGAGCGGGAGGAGGTCACCATGCAGAGCCCCCCACTGTCACCGCCGGAGGAGCCGCCTCGATCCAGTAATTTGGCTTTTCCCGGGGGAAGGGGGGAGTTGATGGGTTCCTATGGAAACCAGGAGCCGCTCCGCAGGCTTCCCTGCGTGGCAATCAGCGCTCGCCTCATTCATGGAATTAGCACCGGCCAGGAGATGGGCTGGAGCATCCGGGGGGGGAAGGAGCCACCCCTGCCTGGGGGATCTGCGTGGAGCTTCACCCCGCGTTCTCTGCTGCCAGGGGCTGTGGGATGACTCCATCCCTGCTGCAGGAAATGTCTGGGTCTCCCGCATTGCTCCCAAAATTGGATGTTAACATGCAGTAAAAATGATGCTTTGAGTGTGGGGGTTTTGAGGCGCCTCCCATCCCTGCTCCATCCAGGGCGTGCTGGAGAGTCCCTGGCAGTGACACACAGCCAGGCATGTGTCTGTAGGTTTTTGGGGACTGGTACAAGGCACCCCATCATCACCTTGGGGAACAGTGTTGAACTAAGTCTGGTAAATGCCAGATTTGTCCCCGAGGGAGGGCGCGGTGACCGTGGTGTGTGACTAAGGAGATTCTTGGCATCTGCTGCGGGAGCGGGATGACGGAGAAAATAGATGAATGAGGAGTAAGCTGGGGTTTAGGAAATCTTGGTTAATTTGCTGCAGCGAGAGCTTGCTACGCTCACAGAAATTAGTGTGAGTGCTCACAGAGACAGAGGAGGAGGAGGCACCGGGGGAATACAGGATGAGTCGGAAATGGGTACATCCGTGAACTGGCTGTGGTGCTTTCAATAATTCAACTATGCTGGAAGATCCAGCTGTTCACAGAGAGGAGATGTCCATGGGAAGGTGCTCAGTCTGCCTGATCCAACGGGATCCAGCCCCCAGGTGTGCAAGAACAGGTTGGATGGGGTTTGGAGCAATCTGGGCTGCTGGAAGGTGGCAGGGAGTGGAACTGGGTGGGATTTAGGGTCCCTTCCATCCCAAACTAGAACCCATTCTGGGTCATTATTGGGGGCCTGAGCTATACAACTGTGCTTTTAGCCAAAAGATTTGAAAATAAGCCTGATTTACTCATGCACATGTCACAAACCTGCCTCTTCTGCCAGAGCCAAGATCTGGGAAGAAAGAGTTGGCCACAATTCGTACAGCCCATGGAATCTGCTCAGAGAAAAGCAAATGATGTTTTGCAAGCCCTGTCAGGGCAATTAGAAGCAGTGGCTTGAGTCAGAATGTTATTTGCAATAAACCAGAAAATAATAATAGTAGTAATAATAATAATAATAATAATAATAATAATAACAATAATAATAACAACAACAACAACAACAACAATAACAACAATAATGTAATAAAGAGGATTAACATTTTCTAAGCCTTTTCCAGCTCCACAAACAAAATTGGCCCAATGATCCTGGCTCAGTGGAGGAGCTTCTTTCTGCTGGCTGCTTTGTCATCACTGGTGACATCCAGAGAGAACAAACACAGCGAGATGGGGGGCTAAAAGTCAGTGGAAAATTACCAGGCTAATTTTGTTTGCTGTGCCTGATTGGGAGGCAGAGGAGAAAATTTCTAGGAGTACACATGGAAACAGTGTTGATCCTTCATGTGCATTTAGAGCTGATGCTCATCTCAATTCATTCTGCAGTGCAGGACAAAAGACCTCATCATCTGCAGCCATGGGAGAAACCTGGGTGAGGATCAAATAATGGGAATAATACCTTGCTTGTAGGTAGCTTTTTCAAATAATCATCTCCTGAGTGCTTTTGAAAGAACATCACTGATAATAAATTATATTATCTGCCCCTTAGAGCTGTAAACACCTAAACAAACTGACCAGTGTTTTCCCCTCCTGGGCTGTGTCCTGGCAGATGGGAGAGCTACAGACACCAAATCCTGGTAGAGAAGAATGCCACAGATTCATGGAATTGTTTAGGTTGGAAAAGATCTTTAAGATCATTGAGTCTAAAGGTTATCAACCATATTTCAACCAGCAAGAGAGTTTGTGAGGAAGAAACAGCCTCAGGGAGAATATTCTGAAAAACTCTTAATAATTGAGGATGATTTAACAAAAATATCCCCTTTATACCCCCTGGTTCCTCGGAGAAAAGCTTCGAGCAGCTTCCTGAGGAAAGCTCTGCAGAATCAGCCTTCAAACATGTTTTCCTCCCTCGTTTATCTAATTAATTTACTTTCATTAAGAAAACAAACCATGTTCTCCTTTAAATATCCAGTTTCTGTGAATCACAGACTGCAGCTATGGGATTTCTGTGTTTATTCCCAGAAGTCACTCAGCTTTTAGATCACCCTCCCAAAATATTTTTTTCCCTTTTCCTGCAGGTAATTTGGGGAATGAGCAAAACATCTCAACAGGGAGACCTCTCCCAGTGCTCAATAACTGCAAATTCTAGTCTAGTCTGGAAACATGGAAGAGGAAACCTTGTTGTCTTTTTGGATCAGTTCTCCAGGATGGATATATGGATTTTTAAATGGCTCTACAGATAAATGCAGTGATGGGGATGGGTGGGTGGTGGCTCTGGGAGGAGAAAAAGGCTAAGAGGAGTAATTTAGGTGTTTTAATTAAGAATGAAGTAATAGAGGTTGTGATGGGATGAAATGAAGAGAGAAGGAATCAGCACTGGCAGTGACAAGACAAGGGGAAATGGCTTCAGTCAGACAGGGGGCAGGGTTAAATAGGATACCAGGAAGAGATTCTTGGCTCTGAGGATGGTGAGGCCACAGAAGAGGTTGCCTGGAGAAGCTGTGGCTGCCCCAGACCTGGAAGTGTCCACAGTCAGGCTGGATGTGGCCTGGAGCTACCTGGTCCCACCCTGACCCAAGGATCTGCCACTGCCCAGGACTGGGACAGAGCTAACATCCAAACTGGCATCTTCCTGGGATGTGACTGAGCTGCAGTCAGGGTTTCTGGGTTTTGTGGGATTCATATCAATACACGCACACAGCCCAAACTCTTGAAGCCTTTATTGCAGGAAGGAGAATCAGGGACTTTCTGTCTTGCTTGGCTCCTCTGGAATGAGCAGCCCAGGCCCAGGGAAGCTGCAGGAAGCCAAGGAGGGAGCTGTGGGAACACGACAGAGGGCACCAGCACTGTGATGGATGGGTCCCTGACTCTGCAGGTCACCCCACAGAAGATCACAAGTTTTTCTAAGGTCTCCATGAGGGCCTCAGCAGGTTGGTGAGCGAGTTTGTGGGTGGGTGTGAGAGGAGTGGGTTATGGATCCTGTTGGGGTCCAGCCAGCTATGTCTGGTAATGCCCAAGCTGCTGGCAGGCAGGAATGCTGGCCAGAGCCACGGGCAGGTTCCATGCAGGACTGAGGATGTGTTGCCTGGGAGTTTGAAGTCCTGTCCCCGGGCATGAGGAGCAGTGGGAGGTCACGGCACAGCCCCACACAGCACAGCAGAACATGGTGAGCCAAAGGCATGGCCATGGGTGGCTGGGAGCTGCCATGGCCCTGAGTCAGGGTGTTTATGGGGGTGTGGTGCCTGTGGGCTGTTCCCAAGGGTTTCTCCTGGGAAATCAAGGTGTTAAAACATAGATGGGAATGGGGTGTAAGGAGATGGTGCCTTCTGCATGTTCTGCTTGCACAGAGCAGCCTGACAGGCCACAGAGGCACCTCAGACACCGAGGAGCGCTGACAAGTAAAGCCACCCTTCATCTGGCAGCTTCTGGGATAGACCAGCCTGGCACTGGGATTCCCACCTCCACTGCAGGACCCTGAACATGAACCAACCTAAACTTCCCTGGGAGCAGAATTTGAGCAGAATCACTCCCAGCAAACTCATCACTTGAGGTCTTTCGAGTCCTACTTGGCCTTGAAGAGCAGCGATGGCTTCATGGATGTGCCTAGCTACATCTGCACATTTGGCTGGAGAAACTGGGATACCCTGTCTGGTTGTGGGGGGTGGTGCCTCCAGCAGGCCAAGCAGGTTATGAAAGTCACTCCCATTCCAAACCAGCCACCTGCTGACAGCAGCCACGTGCCCCCATCTGCACCTGCAGAATGCACATCTCTGAGCCTCCATTGTCCCTTCACCAGTAAGCCACAATTTAAAAGAATAAATGCACAGCAATTTCATGGCTCCCCGTGCAAGTCGACCTCTTCCTGTGGCACAAAGTGCTGCCTGTTGCTTAGGAACAATCTATATTCTACAAAATGAAGATGTGCGCTCTCCAAAGAGTTTTTACCACAAGGGGTGTTTGCCTTGCTCAGACACTGCCCCATCTCCTGCATAAACCATGGGATGAAGTCTTTGTGCTCCAAATGTAGCACTGGACACCTACTACACCCAGCATGATTTGGGATATAGGGATATGTCCCAGTCATGGTTTGGGATATAGGGCTATGCAAACCCAATCCCTCGAGGTCCTCTGGCTAAGGTAACCTGGATTGCAAAGCTATCTTGTCCGAGGCCCCAGTGGGAGCATCTGCCACAGTGGAGCAGGTGTTGAAGCGGGAAGCCTTGCAGGACAAGGTCCTGGAGCTTTGCCTCTTTCGGTAGAAGTAGCTGCTGAGGTGGAACCAGAACTTGTCGTGGAGGGAGGCGTAGATGAAGGGGTTGTAGCAGGCAGAGCTCATGGCGATCAGGTGGCACGAGACCTGGATGACATTGACGTACCTCTTGTCCAGGATGGTGAACTCCTCGTCGATGTCCCGGATGAAGTTGACCACCTGCAGAGGCAGCCAGCAGACAGCAAAGCAGACCACGGAAACGGTGAGCACCCGGAAGGTCTTGTGCTTGGTCCTGGTCCACTTGTCCTGGCAGCGATGGGCGGCGCCCGGCACATTCCTCCTGTGCAGGTGGTAGGTGATGGCACAGAAGGAGATGGACACGGCCAGCAGCGGGAGCATGTAGGACAGCAGCAGCATCAGGCACGAGTACAGCAGCCGCTCCCTCTCCTCGTGCTTCCAGAACTCCTCGCAGATGATCATGTCGTGGCCAATGGCATTGAGGTCCAGGTAGTGGGTGTGCAGCGAGGTGGGCACGGAGGCCACGATGGAGAGCAGCCAAATACAGGCCACGAGGCCGACGCAGGCCCTGCGGCTGATCCGCCTGCGGATCGGGTAGGCCACCACCACGTAGCGGTCGATGGCGATGGCCGTGAGAGACAGCACTGACACAAAGACAGTGGCAGCCTGCAGCAGGGTGACAAAGTGGCACATGAACATGCCGAAGAGCCAGCCCCGCTCCTCGAAGGCGTAGGACACGGTGAGAGGAACGCAGGCCAGGCACATGATGAAGTCGGCCACCGCCAGGTTCCCGATCAGGAAGTTGGTGGTGCAGTGCAGTTTCTTGGTGAGGGCGATGAGGAGGATGAGGAAGAGGTTCCCGATGCAGGCCACCGCCACCAGTGTGGCGTAGAGTGGGATGAAGAGCGGCTTCAGCTCCAGGAGCAGGTCCAGGCCGGTGAAGATCAGGGCTGAGTCGTTGTGCCAGGAGTCATTGGGCAGCTGAGCCATGGGAGCCCCTGTGGCCGATGCGGCTTTTCCACAACTCAAAGTCAAGCACAGAGCTCTGGAGGGAACACAAACACATTTTAGTTGAATTTCTGGGCAGAAGGACCTGTGTCCAGAGTCCAGGCCTTTTCACAGCCCTGTACTGGGGCACTGGCTGGTTTAAATGACTTGTTCAAGAGTGAAGGTGCCCTGTGACAGACACAGAGGAACTCCAGTATGGAGCAAAGTTGGGAAGCTGGCTGTGAAATGGTTAAGCAGCCAGCACAGATCTGTGGGGAGCTGCCAGCTTGGGGCAGCAGGACCCAGAAATCAGCTCAAGAAGCCTCATGGAGAGTGACGTGGGAACTGCACTGACATAAGACAAAAAAAAAAAAGACACTCTTGCATTTCTTGCTTTTTATTTTTCCCAGTTAATTCTGCTCTGACCCACCAGCCCCTTCTGAGCAGGAGCATCCTTTCCCCTGCACTCCTGTGTTTCTCCCTGCCACCCATCCCACTGGGTTCTTTTATCCCCTTGGCTGTATCTTCACCACCCATGGAGCTTCGGCTTCGTCTTTCCCTATGGCAGCTGTGATGGGAGGGAGGGAAAGGGGGAGTTCCTGGCTCCCTGGGCACCTCCACAAACCCACTGATAGTAGCAGAGGGGATGAGGTAAAATATATTCCAGCAGAAAGTGTATGGAAATTAAGAGTTCTCCAGGACCCTCCTTTCAAGCCCCACACTCTGAAAATGCTAGTTTGATCCCCCTTACCAGATCTGGCTAGCCTTTTTCCCCCACTGGAGAGTCAAACCAGTATTAATTAAGAAACCCTTGTAATTAACCAAGGGATATTGTGGTTTTCTACATCCCAGCTGCATTCAGAGGGCGCACGCTGTGATACCACAGCTCCAGGTCCCCGTGCATTGCCTGGGGCAGGAACACAAAATCCATCAGGACACTTGCAGCTGTGGAGCCAAAATGCTCATTAACTTAGAGAATGAAAATTCTGAAGCTCAATTAAATTCTTTAATTTTGCTTCGTGTACCCACGAGAGTCAAACCAGCCTTTCTGTGTCCTGCTCCCTCTCTGATAAATGCTGAACCCCGCGGCTCTGGCTGGGGTTTGGGGGGTCCAAGGTGTGGCTGTGGGACCCCCTGTTCCGGTCCGGAGCGCTCTTACCTGCCGAGGGGTCCGGGATGCTCAGGGCTGGGAGCCGCCCGCTGCCCGCCGATGTTCACGTGAGGATGAAGAGGAGCGTTCCCTTCGCAGGGTGTTGTTCACCGGGAGGCTCCGGCACAGCCGTTCTCAGCCGGGTTTTTGTGGTGTGGGTTTTTGTTGTTGTGTGTTTGGGGTTTTTTTGTTGTTTTTGTTTTTGTTTTTTTTTTCTTGCTTTGTCTTTATTTTTTTTCCCCCGCTGCTTGAGTCCCGGAGGAACAGGACGTTCCCACCCACGGCTCTTGGTGTTCCAGGTACCCAGGGGGACGCGCTCATCCCAGCGCCTCGCACCGCAGGTGGAGCCGCATCCCGCCCCCCGGCCCGGCGGGG
>JAHLSL010000216.1:134440-156085 GCA_025920805.1 Petroica traversi | reverse complement strand
GCGGGAAAGGAGCGCGGGAGAAGGCGGGAGGAGAAGGTCGGCGCTGCCCCGGGAGCGGCCGCGGGATCGGCTGGATGGAAGGAGGGCTGAGGCGCTGCCGCTTGCGGCGGGCGCGGAGCGTGTGGGGAACCCCCCGGTAAGGGCGGTGCGGACCGATCCGAGGTAATTAACGTCTGGGGAACGTGTTAATGCGGTGTAATTAATGATGGAGGCGATTATTAACGCGGGGCTTGTGATCGATAAGCGAGTGGCGCCCGGGCTGTGTGGGCGGCAAAGCGAGGGCGCGGGGACAAAGAGACGGAAAAAGAGACGGAAAAAGAGACTCTGTGGGCTCATCCCAATGGGGAAAAGGCTGAGGAGGGGCGGGATGGGCGGCAGGGATGGACTGAAGGGTTAAGGAGGCGAACTCGTAGAGTCAAACGAGGGAATAAAAAAGACTCAGCTCGCCGCTGTCCCTCAAGGGTTGTAGAGGACTTTCCTGCAGGATTAGAGAAGAACAGTTGAAGAAGGTGGTTGGGAAGTACTTTTCAGATTATTATCCCAAATATCAGGGCTTTTATAGTTCCAGGCTTATCCCCCCTCAGCCATCTTCACTCTCCCTCCCTTCTTTGTGTGACAGTGGGTTTAGGTGGGGTATTGGGAAGAAATTTTTCCCCGTTTTGGGGAGATTTAATTCACGACACTTTGTATCCAAAAAGGAGACAGAGGAGTCCCATAGCTTTATTGATGAGTAAAGGGAGAGGCCATGGTGCATTTTCCAGGGAGTCTCTCAAATTACTGGAAGGTGATGCCTCCTTTTTATCTTAATTTTCCTCTCCCCACTGGCTGAGGTACTTGAGAGGTACAGATTTCCCGAATAGCCTAATACAGACCCTCTTCTAATGTGTACGCCGCCCGTCTCCTCTTTTTGTTTTTATCTTTGTTCTTTTTCTCTAAGTTCAGGAATTTAACAGGGCCTTGGATAAGCAACAGCTTGTGTCAATAAGTAATGTTCTCCTCTTTAACTCACCTCTCAGTCTCTGCCTTAGGCAGACTCAACAGTTTGTAAAAACACATTTCTCTTATTCCTTTCAGGAGGGTTTTAAGTACGTTGAGCCAGGCTTTTCTGGTTGTCTCTAAAGAAGGAACAAAAAGTAACAGGCACAAGCTGAAATACCAGAAGTTCAGTTTAGAGCAAGAGGGAAAATGTCTTTTACGTGTCAGAGCAAACAATGTGTTGGATAAGGTTTGATCTCATATTTTCCAGCATTTACCAGAATCTTAACTTTAAATAAAAGGTCAGTTAACTGGTCATACTTAAACTGTTAGCACAGCTGTTTCCTAATATGATATACAATAGGAAATCTAGGTCTAACATGAATATAATGGAAGAACCTGGACTTGAGAGCCCTGTTGTACTTCAGAGCATTTCTGTAACTGGAGACCGATGGAGAGGAAAAAACACAGCATCAAAATAGCCACTTGTGGGTTTATGCAGTTTTCCTACTGAGGTTCATTAATGGTTTTGAATTCTGCTGCTGTATTTTATAGGAAGAGCACATCCTTCAGCAATGGACAAGATTTGCACAGACCCTAACACAGAAAAGTGAGTTGAAACTCTCTGAGAATTTTACTGTAGTATAAATATTGCCCTTTAGAGACAAAACTTCTCTTAATGTACTTCAACATTCCTTGAAGGAAATGTTTTCTATTGTGAAGAAAGCCAGGGAGTTTCTTTGGTCAAGGGATTTCATAGTGATGGATTGTCAGGTGATTACCTGATCATGGGATTTGGGGGGGACAATCTACTGAGTTTTCCAGAGTTATTCTAGGAACCAGTGCTGAAATTATCAATCTGTTGCGAGCATGTTGTTTATTTAATTTCACACTTGTAAAAATAACAGAGAATTCAATTTATTAACCTCAAAACTGTGGCAGGATCTTTCAAGATGCACACCTTGGTGCAATTTTGTGCCTTCATACTGATGCCTGGAAATAGGACACAAACTTTTCCAGACTATACAATGATAATTTAAAAGCAAACCTTTTCTTGAAAGCCTTCAGGTACACAATATGGCAAAAACCAGCACTCAGAATTAGATCCTTAAAATTGCTAAGATTGGGCAATTAGAATATCTGGCCAATAGTGTCCAATGAGAGGAGCTGTTGGTTATGTAATGTCCCCCTGGCTTCTGTCCTCCTACCTTACCTTTATTATGCCTGATTATGTGGTGCGAAATAAAATGTCCTTGGGGAACTTACAGGCAAGACTAAAAAAAAATTTTAGGAATGCATCAATAAGCGCCTGTTCACTGTGGGAAAAAACGGTGGGAAAGTACTGGAAGTTACACTGAGGCATTTCACTGTCTACAAAGTTACAAATACATGAAGATCATGTAAAATCTAAAATTTCAGGCATCAATACCTATTTCCCTTTTTCCCCTGCAGTGATAACACCGAGCACATCAGAAGGAAGCGACTGTCCTCTGTGAGTAGCAGCATTCCTTAAAATAAAACTGTGTGAGGGGGGGGAAGGAGCCAAGGGAAGCTGAAAGAGGAACTTGCTTTCTCTTGGGAACTGGAGAAGAGCATTCCAAAAGAATCTGTTACACTGGGAGGATTGACTGGGGCACTGCTGGCTCTTAAAAACTCTTTCCAGCCAAGAAGCCAGCTTTTGGAGCTGCAGGTGATCTCTCAACTATTGTATTTCCTTTCAGATTTTAAAGGCTCCACGAAATCCTCTGGATGATCTGGGAAATGGGAATGAAATGACCCAGGTAGGTCTATCAATCCCTTCCCTACCAATCCTCGTCATTGTTTTGCTGATCAAACTGGAATAACGCAGGTGGATTTAATGCAGCATTTTTGATAATGGTGTTGATACACCACTTTTGTTTGGTTTTGTGTGTCTTGGAGGGCTGTGCCTGTCTTGGGTAGCAACCTGTTGTGTTCTTTGTTGGCAGGACATCCACGTGGAGAGGCGCAGGAGGAGCTCACGCAGGGTCAGCTTTGCCAACACCATCAAGTGAGGGAGCTAAAAAATACCCACCTACATCCCTTCCTCAGCCATAAAATGCAGGGAACAGTCCTTTCCCACAAAACAGTCCTCACTGAATAATCACAAATGACTGCAAGCAGCAGGAAGATTGTTATATTGATTTGGGTTAAACCCTGAGAGCCTTTGTTCATTTTCTCTTCCCAGCTGAAAAAAATTCCATTCAAACATCTTAAGTGTCATAATGGCATCTTCTCCCTGAAAAATACAGTACACTTCTGGCTTTTGATATCTCGTTTCAGAACATGTAGAAAAGATTGAAATTAGTGCTGATTTTTTTAAATTAGCTTTTAGAGATGGTTTTGTGTTTTCAAAAACTGGTGGTTTTGTTCTTAGCTGCAGAGTCTTCCAGCAAGATCTTAAGAACAGCACGTTAGAGACAGAAAATGCAGGTAAAACTCTTTTTTTCTTTTCCTGACAGGATTCCCGGATTATTAGCAATGAGATTTTAGCTTGAATTTAAGAAATTAGAACTTTTCAGTTTGGGAATGGAACAACATGGTTAGTCTTTATCCTGGGCAAGCTGAAAACCCCTTAGTGACAGAGTTCACATGAGAAGACACATCCAGAATGAGAACTTCAGAACATTGTTTTCTGTGCAGTTCACTCTTGTCTCAATGTTTTATTGAATCAGAATCCTATGGGTTTGATTAAGATAATCAAGTACAAAGGTGATCATGCTTCTCACACTGTCATTTTGTCATTTTCTGATTTTTAGGTTGTTCAACATATGAGAAGAATGATACCTTGACTAATCAGTAAGTATCAAGTCTGATAGATGTTTGTTATTGTTCAATGTTTATTACCAACTTTTTCCTCAGAAAAAGATAAAACATTTGTCTGGCCTCAAAGATCTTGTAGTTAAAAGGCAGTGGTGGGATCTGTAAAATTAAAATGACTTGGTGGTAAAATAACAGATAAGACACTTTGTGTGTGAGAAGGGGAATTTTGTATATCCATAGATTCAATGAAAAATAATTAATCTTTTCCTGTCATGAAAGAATTAAAATTCTCTTGTATGTTGAACCTGTTCCTTTTTGTGGCATAATAGATAGTTTCATGGGAAAAATAAGCTTGTGACTCAAATTAGAATATATTGAAGACAAATAAGCAGTGTCTGCTGCCCAGACCCACATGAGTTCTGCCAGAGAATTCTGTGCAACACAATTCTCTGCCTCTTCAGTTCAGTGATCAAGGCTTTTCTTTGAAACCTTTTAACAAATCTTTTTCTCAAACCCACCTTATGTAGGAATGAAGACACTGATGCTGTTTCATGTGAGATCACTGGTGAGTCTGGAAACAGATTAAATAACAAAATGACTCTGTTTATTTAAATCTATTGATTGTGTTTGAGTCTAATTTGCTCTAATTTTAATATGCCTGGACCAATCATCCCTCCCTCTCTCAGGATGGGCTTTGTCCCATGAAGTTGTTTACAAGGATCTTGTTATGGAGGTTGGGGTGGCTATCGAGGTGCTGAAGGGAGTAATGAAAATATTTTTCAGAATATATTTGGGTTTAATTCTATTTATTTACTCAGTGCATTGAGCTTCAGCTCAGTGGATAAAATAATAAGCAAATAGCACAGAAACTGGAGTGTTCCCCTTCTTTCCACAGGGATGAGCACTTTGCTTCACGCCCCCATCCAGGTCTTGGGGCACCAGACTGAGGTAAGTGAAGGCTTTTAGTTTATTGGTGCTGAAAATACCAGTGTCCAAAACAGATCACAAGAATTTGTTTAGTAAAGATTAAAAACGTTATATGCCTAATAAAATAAGCCTTTGTATTCACATAAAATTATTTTTAAAGCGAATATTCTGTATTTTGAAGTGTTTCCTAATCTGATAGGCATTAGACTGCAACGTAAATAACTCTCACTTCTGAAATTCCTCAGTAACTTCTTAGTGATGAACTCCATAGTTTCTCCTTTCTTACCTTCTTTGCAAGCCTTCATGATCCTCACTTACCTTTTTTACTAATACCATATACGTTTTTAAAGTAAGTATAATACTCACAATTATTCATATGATCACAGTTATATCCTGCCACATGTACCTTTTAAAATTTACGAGAGTTAATTTTAATACTATTATATTAATTTCAGCAAAATTTTGAGGCTTCCCTTGCCTTGTTGGTGCAGCATGGGAAAGTTTCTGGCTATCTAGAGAAAGTACCAAAATAGTTAAATGTACCAGCCCCCCCATTCTACCTGGGCAGTTCTGCAAATTCACTTTGCCATTAATTACCTGGTGGATTCCTGTGTTTCACTAGCCTTGGAGGTGGCTTTCCTTCCTTGGTATTATTTTGGAAAACAAATTACTTATTTCTCAGTAACTGATCTTAATTTTTGTCATCTTTGTGCTTACTCTCTGTATTCCTTTATAAATTAGTTACTGTGTTTTCTATTTCCTGATGTGTTTCTTGATGGTTTTAATCCTGTTATCTTTTCAGTTGCTTCCTAAGCTTCTATTTTCAAGCAAGATCTCAAAGCTAAAATATATTACTGCTTCTTTTTATATGTGCCATTTTCTTTGACACCTTTTATCCAAATTGTTCTTAGAAATGTAACAGACTTTGCCAGATGTACTTCAGCCACTAATTAATACAAATTACTAAAGTACTTCTTTAGTCACCAGTTATTGTAATAATTAACCAATTGTTTCTGAGTGAGGAGGGTCCCGAGTCCTAATCATGGTTTCAAATACTTTAGCAACTTTGTCCAGATTTTCCCTTTATATTCCTGCCACCTTTCTCCATATCTCCTTGCTGCCTTCTAGTGTGTCCTGCAATCATACCAAAATCCTCTGATCCCCTAAAATGTTCTTTCTATTCCAGTCCACTTTTCCAAGACTGACTTGGAAAATATGATATCTAACCTTTTTCCCTGGTAATTCATCACTCACCCCCCTTTTTCTTTGCTACAGAGCAACCAGCAGCTGTAAATCATCCTCCTCTTCTTCTTGCCTGCACTTTAAGCACCTCTGTCCTATGCTGCACACTAAACAACACTGCTTTCAACTCTTTGCCTTTCTTTTCCTTTTCAAGCGTATGAGGAACTTCATCCCACTTTTTTTTCCCTTCTACAAAACAACATTAACTGCAATATGGTGTTACACTCTAAGGTTCTATCTTTCAGCCACTTCTCTTGATCTTCCAGCATATAAAGTGGCCATTACTGATTACAAACTTTTATAAGTGAGGAGATCACCCCCAATTTGTTTCCAGTGTTTCAGGTTACATCCCAGCAGTGACACCTCTGATACCCCTTTCGAGGTTTCATTTCCCATTATAACCAATTACCATTTAGGAACTCCTTAGTAGGGACTCTAAACGTTCCCTTTGAAGAGACTCCAGCCCTTCTCTTTGAAGAGACTCCAGCCCATCCCTTTTCCCACATTAGGTACCTTTAAACTGAGCCCTCTGTAGCTTTTGCTGCACCCTACAGGCAAGTTAACAGTAAACACCTTTAAAGCAAGGTAAAGAGCACCTTTATCTTACCAGGGGGTCTTGCTCCAATTTCCTTTGGACTGGATTCTCCCTGAGAAAATCTCGTTACAATTTCCCCCCACGGCTATAAAACTGTAAATGCTTTCTGTTAAAGAGGCTAAAATCTCCCTTATCAGTGGTGAAAAAGTATTTTGAAATATCCAGCATGGTGCTGCTGCTTTGGAGCAGGTGGACAATAAACAGATGGAAATAAATGGTGAAAATCATGTTGCAGAGAAATAGAAAATACTGATCCATAAGCCTTAGTGACTGGTCTGTGCTTGTTAAGATGTGGCTAGATACGAAGTGTAAGATGAGGCACATTGTTTCATTAAAAGCCATTTAAATATTATATATTTGAATAATTCAGTCATTGTCCTTTCCTCAAATAAGTGACTGCTTGTCAGGGAAGCCTGAAATTAACAGGTTGATTTCTTTTTTTAAAGATTTTTAGAGCTAAAACCTTAGGACGTTATATTGGTCAACATTAGATGGCTTCTGTTTTAAATAGAATAAACCACTGATCATTTGTTTTAAGTGCCAGTCACTGAATTCTCCATTTTTTTTGTTTTTCAGTGGCTTGACAGGGACCATGCTGCTCCAAGGATGGACACCACCCTCCTCTTCTCAGAGGAGAATGAGATGGAGATGACAGCCAGTCACACAGCCGTGATCTCACGGAACCTCAGAGACCACCAGCCTGACAGAACCCAGAAAATAGACTTCACCTCCTTCCTGGCTAAGTTAAACTCCAGCCAGGGGAAGGCAGAAACCAGCAAGGAACTGAGTTTGCCCTCTGATCCCACACACCATCCAGACCCATCTTTGGGACAGAAGGAAGAGGCTGCTGCCGTGAAAAAAATAGATTTCAATGATTTTCTGCTGAAACTGAAGTCAAACAATCCTCCTGAGAGGCCTGACAAGGAGAATGTTTGCTGTGTCTCTTCCCCAGGCTGGGGAGATGTGACACAGCCATCTGGGGAATTTGGCTATTCCCATGAGCCACTGGACACCTGCAATGTCACAAAAGTGTTTCGAGGCCGAGAAGGTGGGATGGAGATGACAAAATGTGAGGCAGCTGATGTTAAAATTCCATTCCCTGGTGTCAGTGAGGCTCCAGCAGAGCAGTGGGAGTGTGCAGATGTTACCAAGGCGTTTGCAGATGAGGGCATGGACATGACAACCAGTCACACTGCAAAAGTGTCCTTTGCCTTCTCCACTGCCGGGAACCAAAGTCTCAACTTCCAAAAGGATCTCCCACCCATGGAGTTAGATAATTCTGTGCTAAGGAGAGCATCTAATCAGCGCTTAAATGTTCACCAGGACCCTCAGCTTTGTGCAGACAGAAAAACAGCAAATGCTGAAGTCAGAGGAGATCCCCCAGTGCTGCAAGCTGGGAAACAGGAGGCCAGGGCACTGTCTGCCATCCAGGGATCTGTTTCATCTGAGACCGTCTTCCGAGAGGACAAAACTCTTCTGTTTTCCAAGTGTGAAGACATGGAAATGACTGGGAATTACACAGACATCATCTATAGTGCTAGCACCACAGAAGAGAGCAGCTCATTCCATGAAACCTGTTTAAAGCCTGTGAGTACCAAGCCTCCACTCACAGGGAGCAAATCCCCGGCATGTGGGGACATCCCAAAGGGTCTGGCACCTGGAGATAATCCTGCTGCTGGGCCCTATAAAACCAGTGCACTCAAACTGCCTTCAGCCTCAGGTGGACAAATGGAAAACATGTCCCAAGCTCATGGTCCTGCTGCAGCCAGCAGTGGGTTTGGCTCATGGACACATTTGGTGGCTGGCAGTATTCTGAAGAGCAGGTTGAATCCCTCGGCAAACACCCAGCTTGCTTTTTCGGGTGAGAAGACAGTAATATTTGCAGGAGAAGACATGGACTTGGCTAAAACCTATGTTAAGGATGGTGGAATGAATGTTGATGATGATCATCCCACTGCAGTGTTCACCTCTGTCACCTGCAAACCTCATTTTCTGGGTAACAGATCCATGTCTTCCAATGTAACTGAGCAGGAAGAAATGGAAATAACAAGATGCCACACTGTTGTCTTTGATGGTCAAAGCCGTGGAATAACAGCAGAACCAAAACAAACTCCCTGTAAAATCATGCCAAGAAAGAACCAGAACAAAAATGTCACTGAGGGTGACATATCTGCATATTCTCTAGGTATGGACAAGGAAAATGTTGAAGTGAAGAGCATTGCTGGGAGTATTAAAAGGAGACAGGATATGGAAAGGAATGCTCAAGATCTTCAGATGGTAATGGTTGATAAGAAGTTTGGAAAAACCAACTTCCAGTCAAGTGGTCTGAGTTCCTGTGCCAAGAGCATGTGTTTGTTACAAGAGCAAAACAGAGGAGTCCCCGGGAATGTTGTCACTAACACTGGTGCATCCCTGTCTTTGCAAAGCCAAGAAGTTGTTCTATCACAGCCTCTGGAAAAAAACCTTCCAAGCCTCTCAGATTTCTGCACAAATGACACAACAGGCATGTTTTTAGGTGATCAAAGCATGGACATAACCAAAGCTCATCCTGCTGCCTTTGAGATTGCTCCTATGAACACCGAACAAGAATCTGTTAATAACAATCAAAACAATGCACTATCCAAGCAGCTGCAAAACCAGACCTTCCCATTTTCCAATCATCGTGGTGTGGATATCATGAGTCAAACTGCACCTGTGGAATGTGGGGACTTGAAAATGAGCACCAAGAAGCAAATTGTTACTGCTTTGCCTCCAAGTGGTTCATTTACTTTCAGTAACAATCCTGCTCCCTCTGGAATGAGAGGAAATGAACAGTTTGGGACAGGAAGAGGAATAAATACAGACAGCCAAAACTCAGAGAGGCAAGAGAAACCCCAGCCTGTGAGGGCAGTAAGCAAAGTTTTGCCAACCCGAGGAGACTCTGACAGACATTTTTCCATGGGTGAAACTGGTTCTGAGAGAGAGGAATTAAAAACTCCTTCCTCAGCTCATGGGATGACCCAGAGGGGTGTGGAAGAGCCAGTGAGGGCCAGGACATCAGAGGCATCCAAGACAAGCTCCCAGTTGTCTTTCTTTGGAGAAAAGTCTGTTGTGTTTCCCCATGGTGAAAACATGGACATGACTGGCAGGTGTGTGGTGATGGATCCAGACTGCAGCATTGACGTTGTTTTGTCACAAGACAAAGCAGCAGCTGGATGCTTTGATCAAGGTGGAAATGAAACAATGTCCTTGGAAAAAGGGGCCACGATGACAGCACTGGCAGAGCACAGTGGGTGGGAGGCTGCAGGTGGCAGAACTGTCAATTTTGCTCCAGCTGAGGATATGGAGATCACCAAAGCTCACATGGCACAGCACAGATGGCCCATCCCAGCCATTCCTGCTGACAAAACCATCGTGTTTGCCCATGACCAGGAGGACATGGACATCACTGCATCCCACACTGTTGCTGTCAGTAAGAACATCTGTGGGTCTGAGGCCCAGCAGGTGCCCCACACAAGCACCCAGGAGCCACCACTGCACATGCACAGTGGGTTGGTGCCCTGTAGAGGTGAAATGGATTCCTCACAATATGCCACAAAACCTAAGGATAAGCCCAGCATTCCCTCTTCTGCTTTGTCAGCCTCAGCATTTCCTACTGAGAAAGAAGCTACCCAGGTCCCCAGTGGCACAACACCACATTCCACTGGTTCTGTCTCCCTTCAAGAAAGTACCATGGATGTGGGGGCACCACGGAATCATGACCTTCCCATGGATAATTCTGTGCCTGTAAGCAGGGAGCAGGACCTCATACCACCAGAAAAACTGCATTCAAAGGAAGTATCTTTCAAGTTGCCAAGTAAGGGCCCTGTGGATCACATGGAAGAAAGTGGCAGTTTGGGATCCTCTGTCGCCTTTCCCATGCAGAGATCAGATCCTTGGAAGGGTCATCCAGATGCCCCTAGTACTCAGAGAAACCAGCTAGTGGAAAAGGATTCATCTCAGTGTGGAGATTCAGATTTGGGCTTGGCTGGAGCAAACCTCTTTACAACTGCTAACAAGGAATCCAAGAAAAATGAGGAGCTGTCAGATGAAAGGGAGGCGCCTCCAGAAGACTTCCAGATGAACTCTGAACAAACTAGGCAGCCTTTGGTCAGTGAAAGTTCAGGGGATCAGGCACATCCCACTGGTCCACCAGCAGCTTCAGGTATTTTAGATATTTGTTCCAAAGTGATAAATTTGAGAAGGAAATATCTTTCTGTTTCCAAAACTGCTTCTTCTGATCAGTTGCCCAGTTCCTCAGCTAATCCAGAGGATACCCTGATGTTGGGAAAAAACACTGTCAGTGAGGCAGATACCTTCTTCGATACCAAAAAGCAGAACACAGGTCTGGAATCTGGAGCTGATCCCATAGGAATGACACCTCAGGATAAATATCCAGGAATAAATATCCCTCTGGGCATATTCCAGCCTAAATTACCAAACAAGAGAAATCGTGGTTCCAGTGCACAAGACATAAATACAAAATCAGACAGAACAGAAGCCTCAGTTCCATCAAACACCAGTGAAACCTCAGGTAACAAGTCCAGCAGGCAGAACTTCAGTCCTTTTCAGTTCGTAGCGGAAGAATTTCTCCCTGTGTGCCTGGAGGAAATAGATTTCAATGAATCTGTCAGCTCTGAACTCATGGAAAACGATTGGGATGATAAAAAACAAATCCCCCACTCTGAAAAGGGTCCATTTGAAGAGAGAAAAACTTGCAACATGAAAAGAGCTTTAGGACAAACGGAGGAGGATCTTCAAAGCCCAAAGAAGGCCAAGAGGGATCAACATGTGGATGCTGGGGCCTCTCAGGACTTGGAGGTGAGCCTGATCCCCCACTGTAAGGATACAGGAACACCCCCAGGGTGGTGTTTTGGGAGTGTAAGTGGATCTGTTAGCAGATTTTCTTGTTTTCCATAATCATCAGCTTGCTGTCATTTTTCTGTGTCATTTCCTGTGATTCTCATTGTTTTGCCAAGTTAGAAGACTCAGGTCGGTGTGTGCAAGGTTCCTGTACAAGGCGAAACAGGTGGAATGATGGATTTGCCAATTTTAAACCATTCTCTGCATAGCACCCCTTAAATCCTTTCAAGGAACAGCTACAATAAACCACTCATCCAGTTAGGTTGTTTTATGTAACTATATTAATTTGTTTTTTAAAAGTTTGTTAATATTGGGTGACTTTTGATGTTGTGCCTCAGGACCAAGCAGAAGTCGATGCAGGTGGAGAACCTCCAAACCTCTCAGCTAAAAACCCCGAGTGTCCTCATGCCAACACCAGCAGCTCCCTGGATTCTGTGAAGGTTGACACAGAGTTAACAAGTAAGAGATCATTTGTGATAAGGGTCCCTAACTTTGTGTTCTTTGCCCTGTAAGAATATTATTTACTCCACCAACTCTGCCCCCTTTCTGTTTTGTTTTCCCAGTCCAGCGTAGCAGTCAGGTGGAGTCCCAGCTTCTCACGGACAGCATTTGTGAAGAGAATTTGTGGGAGGTATGGACAGGGCTGGAAGCCACAACTTCTTGTCCTAACAGGAAAAAAATACTGTGTGTATACACCAGAGAGTGTTTTGTCTTGAAAAATGGGCTTACCTTTTTTTTCCTTACCTTACATTTTTCCTCAAACGTTACAGAAATTCCAGAGTGGTGCTATCACAGTTGGGGAGTTTTTTACTCTTCTTCAAGTCCATGTTGTGATTCAGAAGCCCCGGCACAGCCAACTTCCAGCCAGTGTGAGTGGAACAGTATAATTGACCTAAAATAATACTCCTTTGTTGGTTTGGGTTTTAATTTTTAGCAACTCAAACATCTTCAAACAAAAACCAGAACAGATTTCCATGCCCTCACCAAATACCGTATATTCAGGATTACTGTTTTTGGATAAATATGCTAATTCTTGCTTTTAAAACTTGTTTTAAGCATAGTAAATTTGAAAGTAAGAATTAGAAGCTCAATCTGATCTTTTCACTTTATCTTCTCACTGTGTCCATCAACCACTACTGCCTACTGCTACTTGGTGCTCCTCCTGCCTGTTCTACTCTCTCCTTTAGAAATGCTTCACCATGATATTGCTACTCTTATTTTCTCACCTGAGGAAAGGGGAGGAAATACAGAAGAGAAATCTGGCTTCAAAATCCCTTCCATTTTTGTTTAAAATGCTCTCCCAGCTTAGCTACAGTTTGCTTTACAAATTTATTAATACCGAGTTGTCTCTAAATATTCATTAGGCTTAATAATACTGCTACTGTGCACTAGTGTCTGATAAAAAACAGATACCACCCCCACAAAAACCCCTGAAAACTTTCTCTGAAGGAGTGGTAGTAATTAATGTCAGTTATTTATGATCTTTACTATACAGGAAGCTTGCTGAAATACCTCCCCTTATATTTATTTGAGGAATAAAGCTCAATAAGGCTTCCATAAGACTTGGGAACTTTAATTCTGAATTAAGCATAACTTTGAATTAAGTATTGTTTTGTTGGGAAGCACTCTTGTTATCTGCATAACATATACATATTTTCAAGTCTTCATATAAAAGGGAGACTTCTTTCAGTAATGCTTATTTTCATTTTTTTGGGCTCTAATAATGAGGCACATATCCCAAAAGGAAGCCTGTGCTCCTTCCTGTGAAGAAACACGTGTGAAAGGGGAAGTGAAATGATTGGAAGTTACTATTTCTGAAAAATACAGATTTTTTTTTTCTTTTTCTTCCTACTTTCCCTGTGTTTTTTCCCAGTGTGCAGTCAGTGCACCTCCCACTGCAGAAGATCTCATCCACAGCCAGTACATTCACCGGCCCAAGGTGAGGATTTATGAGGAGGATTGCCAGGACCTGTCTCGGAAAACAGTGGAGTGAGTGGTTTTCCAGTCACACAGTTCATCAGTAATTCAAATTTTTCAGCTCTGGGTGCATGGAAATGACCTGAGGAAAGTTATACGTTTTATACCAGAATATATACATTATTTACTGGAAAAGTAAAAATATAGTTTGTAGTTTATTACAGGTTTAGAAACTAATTGTATAAACACCAATGTGCTGCTTTATGTGGTCAATGAAATTTCAATGAGACTTTCAGCATTTTTTTCCCTCATGTTTCAGGTTAAAACCACTTGTGACTGTCCTGGATCAGCCCCTGGTGAACGTGGTCAGGAGTTTGTGGGAAGTAATGAGAACCTGCACTGATGAAGAGGTAATGCTCTATGGAGAGAATGTTTGCATGTAATGAGGAAGTGAGGTTAACTTATTTATTCACATCAAATAAGAACCAGAATGGTCACAAAATAACAGCAGGTGAAACAAGGCAAAATATTTTCTCATGGAAAACTGCTGAGAACTTCCATTGTGTCAGGAGAATGCAAAGAAATGTGTCCTTTGAAACAAAATAAATGGCCCACAGTTACTGCATATAAAACCCAGAAAACTTATAAAAGTGTCCCACAAGAATTGAGAAGGTGGTTCAAGAGATTTTATTTTCTGTGATTCTAATGCCAAGTATAAAGATCTATTCCTTGAAAGTTAAGTGTCAAAATTGATTAAAGTCACAATATTTTTCATAATTCATCCTTAGTTTGGCATAGGATGTCACTGAGGTTGGTGCTGAGCTAGAGTCAGGAAGGATTATATTTCCATTCACTTTTTCTTCTGTGTTTCCCATTCATCACAGCTGAGTAAGTTTGGAGTAGAACTGAAGAAGATGAAATCCTGTTTCACCAAGGAGGTTAAAATCTTGTCTCACAATGAGAAGGAGACATTGTACAGAAAACTGCTGCAGAGTGCTGAGGTAAGGAGCCACAGGGCTGCAGGCTTTTACCTTTAAAAGGTCACTTCTATCACATTTCTTGTCTTTAAATGTATAGGAGCTTCATTACTGTAAGTGTATACTCTCATGAAAGTTTCTTTCTTATAAATATATTTCCCTTTTATTTATATGCAAATATAACACTGGGAAAGTGACTTTCTTGCAGTCACACTGTAGGAACCTTCTGCCAAAGCATTTTGGTGATTTACATAGTGAAAAATGAGATTATTAAAGGATACACCACCAAAAATTAGCTCTTTACACTGTAGCAATACTAATGTTAGTAAGTAGGTAAGTGGTAATAGCAAGCATTTAGGAAGAAATTCTTCCCTGTGAGGGTGCTGAGGCCCTGGCACAGGCTGTCCAGAGAAGCTGTGGCTGCCCCTGGATCCCTGGAAATGTCCAAGGCCAGGCTGGATGGGGCTTGGAGTAAGCTGGGATAATTAAAAGTGTCCCTGCACATGGCAGGGGATTGGAATTGGATGATCTTTAGAATCCTTTCTAACCCAAACTATTCAGAGATTCTCTGATAAATAACAAGGAAGTACACAAGTAATGCATTGTGACAGGGATCAAAGATGTGTATATATTAAAGCTCCAGTTTCAGTAAGCATTTAGGAATTTCTTTTATTGGCTACTGCCCCATTGTTGTCAGTTCCTTCTAATGACAGATTTCACTAGCTGCTTTAATTAATTAGCAAGCAAAGAGCCCCTTGGTGATCCCAGAAGAAAATTCAGCTTTTACAATAGTATCACTGACTCAAGTATGATTTTCCCATCTTAGGAGCAATGCAGAAAGCTCCAGGCAAGAATAGAAGAGGTGGATGAGCGGATGAAGGAGGCAGAGAGCTCTGTGGTTGCTCTGGAATCAGGTGTGTGTTTCCAAAGAGGTGACCAATATGCTGCTTTCTCTTTTTTCTGCAGAGCTGCTGTATAAAGGTCAGTTCAGGATTCTGTATTTCTGGTTGTTTGATACAAGCTGCAGTCAGAACTTGGCAATGCTGTGTAATGATGCTCTGTAGTTTCAATTATTTTTCTCCATTGCCTTGAGTAGAATTGCACAGTAGCAGCTCTAAAACTGTGCAGTAAAGTGAGTTTTGTTTGTTATTATCACTTTTTGATGTCTTTGGTAGATACTTTTTCATGTGTTCATGTATTTTTTTTTAATTTAACTCTGAATTGCTGAGATTTCTAGAGCCCACAGGCAAACAAAATTAATTCTAAGTTTAAAATTAAGTATTGAATCTGGGAGTTCTGCACAGACCTGACACTTCTTTCCCACAGATTCTTTTTGGGATGAAGAGGAAGCCAGCTGCAGTGCTGGAATGGCAGAAGGGCAGAACCTACAGAAAGGTAACAGAACCAGCTGGATACACTTTTTGTCTGGTGTTTTGGAACCTAGAGAGGGTTACACTCAACCCCCACCCTGATGCATTAACTCTGAGAGGGATGCGGACACTGCTGCTGCCTTTCCTGCACTGCACATAGCCATTTACATAGCTGTTAAGGAATGTAAAGGACTTTTTTTCCCTGGAAAAAGGGAATTTAGAACTTGCTACCTGAAGAGTGTGTGCTAGCTGTCATATTCAGCACTTTAATTGACCAGTAATTATAACTTTTAACTCCATAAGAACAGTGAGTGCACAGCAAATCCTGTGCTGCTATTTTCTCTCATTTTTTCCTTTTCTCTTCTTTTTACTCTTTGCTTTAGAATTGAAAAGCATCACAGCCCAAGAAGAGGAACTTCTGAGGTAAGATGTCAAAGAGGATTTAAGAATCAGGTGCACATTGTTTTTAGAGGGTTGCTCTGTTTTTAACCACTGTACCACATCCCATGGGATTGGTTTATCCTTGCAGAGAACTGTCAGAGATGGACACTCAGAATGAACTTGATTTGGCTGAGATGGAGGAGCTCAAGAAGACTGAAAGGACATGCCTGGAAATTCTGCAGAAATATGAGTAAGGAAAACAGCTCCAGGTTTTATTCTTTAGTAGCTATTTCTGTGGCCTCATATTTGTACATGAATGTGCTTGGGTTTGGTTTTCCTTGTTATTTCATGTGGGAAATCTTGGAATGCCCATCTCCTTGCAGCCTAAGGTAGGCAACAAAGCCTTGGAGAACATCCATGTGTGAGGCAGTTTCTCCATTAGCAGCTTTGCAGTGGTACTCTGTGTTCAGGTTTTCTACATTCAACTCTCCTTCAATCCCAAAATTGACATTTATATAAAATTTATAGTAATGTGCTTGCATTCCCAACAGATTCTTATATTCTGTTGGAATGTAATAATGTTTGGCATTGGAAAATTTCATTGGTGTATGATGTGGTAAGAGCTGCAAGTGCATTTAATACTCTGATGTTTGTCCCTCAAGGAATTGTTTGGGTTGCTTGATTGAAACTTGGGGTGATGGTGGATTTTTTCCTCCTTTTCAGCTTCACTGAGTGGGAGTTGATTGAATGGAGTGAACAGCAAGCTGTCTTTAATTTTCTTTATGATTCTGTGACACTCACAGTTGTGTTTGGCCCCCCAATAGGTGAGTCACAAAATGGGTAGGTTTGTGTTTTATTAATTTGAAATGTTAGAGAGCAGGAACCTAAAATGTCCATATTTGTAAAGATCTGCTGAAAGAAAGGTGGAAATAGAAAATAAACTACAGTTTGTAAGCTGAGAGAAGTAGCTTTGAATATGTTTTTCATATGAAAATTCAGAATTGTATGTAATGCATGGCTGTTTCTGAAGATGAAGAGCTGTAACTCCAGAACTAAGCATGGAAATAACTGGGGGTTTTGCCTTTCTTTCTCAGATGATGAGTTTTTTGCTGCACGTCCTTCCAGAAGCATCATTAGCCTGGACTTCGAATCTTTCCTGGATGGTGAGATTTTTTAAATAGTGTAAAAGTAGCAGCCCTGCTAATCTGTTGTTGGGAAGATGAAATGAGTGCTTTATCTTCTAATGCTTTATGAAATGGCTTTTCAAAAAATTCTGGTTTTCTTTTGTATTGCAGAGGAACAAGCTCCACCCTCCTCATGTTTAGTCCAAAAACTCATCTTCCAGTTTATTGAAAGTCGGGGAAGCTGGCAGGAAAAGTGTCCCACACTGTGCTACTTGCCCCAGGTAATGTTCCAGGGAAACTTAGAAGACACTGAAAAAAAAACCAATTATCATTTTCTGCCACAGAGAAAATAGAGCTGAGAACCAAAGCACCTTAATGAAAGCTTCAGGAATGTGAATCAAAACCTGCTTCAGGAATATTCTGAGGTGTGAGGGGAAATACCTGTAGTCATAAAAGCTGAAGTTTATTAAAAAAACATTTTTGTTTTCCTACCAAAAAAAAAAAAAATTGAGCTGAAGGCCATTCTGCCTCCTAAAGAATGTAGGTTTAAGTTGCCAAGCCAAACTTTTGTGTTTCTGCGTGGCTGTGGGCCTGTTGGCAAAGCTGAAAGGACAAATTTAAGGCAAAAAAATGTACATTTGTTATACTTGTACAATTTTATTTTTCCATCCAAACGGAGGTAGCAGTTAAACCACCTTTATTTTTTGTACTTTCTTAAATGAGCTGTGTGTTCAAGCATCTCATGATCACCCCCTGAGTGCTGATATTGGTTTTCTGATTGCCCCCCTCAGGCTCTCTTTGACATCTCCTTGGTGGTGAATCGCTGCAAAATCTTGGGAGAGGAGTTGGAATTTCTACAGAGGTGGGGTGCAAAATTCCATCTCCTGGAGACAGATATCAAAGACACAGAGTGAGTAAATTCAGATAATTGTGGTGGGATTGTTGGGGTGCATGGCCAGGAGCTGGACTTTGATCCTTGTGTGGGTCCTTCTGACTCGGGATGTTCTGTCATTCCATAAGATGGAGTTCACAGTAGCCTTAAGAGGGAGTTTCTAGATAATCAGAAGCAAAACACGGAAATAGTTTCAATTTGATTTTCTTCAAAGTGACATTTTATGCAGAGATATTTAAGAACAACTTAATTTACTTTCATACAATTGCACTGTAGTGTCCCAGTGCATGGGAATTAGGCTGTTCATGGATTCATCAATTTTATGATTATCAGACAGCCTCTCTTTCCTTGCTGTTTTCCTGTTCAACTTGCCTTTCTTAAATATTTAGGCAAAACTGTAGCAATGCAAAGGAAACAGAGCCAAGAATTTACCTGTGGCTTAGGGTTTTGTTTCCTTTAATCCTGTGTTTGCCTCAGCCAAGCAGAATGAGTCATGGGAAGAGGGATACACTGAAACTGAAGTTTACTTTCTTTGCTTTCCATTTTCCCTTACTACTTCCTAGTTTTGTGCCATGTCCTAGTGGTACAAGACAAACACAATTTCACCTCATCCTTCCATTATTGATGCATGTCTTTAATTAAGAAGTGCCAAATTACTAACTTGCTCGGCCAACCTTGGTGCTGTTCCAGAGGATATTCTAACTTTGTAGTTCCCTTGGCAAGAGTGCCAAAAATCCCATGGAACTGGAGGCAGATCAGTCCTACTTTAAACATTAAAGAACCTTCATTACCTGGGAATGTTTTATGTTACCTAGAAAACATATTTTTAATCTCTATTCTCCCATAACTTCTGGATGGCTTGTGAATTACATGTGCATTAACTTCTTCTGTGGGGGAGGTTGGGTGTTTGCATTCCGAAATGTTATCTTATTCTTTTTTATCTTATTCCTGAAGTTCCTGTGGGTCTGTGCTGGAACTCTGTAGAAGTTACTGCACTTGTTGCACCAGTGACATCACATTAGAGCTTCTGGCTCTAATTCTAAGGCAGAAGCAGCCCATTTGACTGTTTTTGCATGGATCTTTGTGTTTATTTCCACAGGGTGAAACTTATGTTCTCCTCATCCATGGCTTTTTCGAAGTTTGAGTTGACTCTGGCTCTCTCTCATCACTACCCATCTGCTGTGCTTCCCTTCAGAGTCCAAACCCACATTGGGAATATCGGGTGAGCTGAGAAAGCACTGCTGCACGTGACTCCATTCCAAAGCAGGGGTGGGGGATTGAACACTCGGGATCCTCTCCAACACGTGTGATTATTTTCTCTTCCCCAGGGAGAAGGAAATTGCTGCTGTTCTCTCCAGAGTTCCAGCTGGTCACCACTATCTGCAGAGAATAGTTGCCTCGATCCATCAGAATTTGCTCCAGGGTCCCAGATGAACCACTGGATAAATGAGTGGGACTGAAGCAGTCAGAATGGGTAGTCTATGAGTTTAGTCTTACAAGAATTCCAGCTGGAATGGGAATGCTGTTACCCACTCAGCTCTAGCATTCCTGCCTGTTTAGTATCCTTGTGGCTTAGACCAAGTAGAACACTTGGTGTAGGCCACAAGTTTTACAAGAGCAGGCGTGTCTAAAGAGGAGAAGAAGGGAATTCCTACATCCTTTGTAAATTCAAGGTGCCTTTCATCTTCTCTCGTTCACTGGCGGTCATTCCTGTCATCCAATCTTAGTCATGATTGGATAGTCATTCCTAGCATGGATATTCTTCTGCCATAGCCCATAATTTTGTCCTGAGGTCATTTACAGAGCTCATGGACAAAGCAATGATGAGTGTTCTCTAAATTATTACAACTGGAATTTGTTTCCGCTGTCATTATTTCACTACCACGTACAATTCAACAGATCCTTCACATCTGGTATTTATCCATTGCCTGGGACCCCTCCCAGGCCTGACATTTTATCCCTGCAATGAACCAATTAACCTGTAGCAATTAACCCAGTCACCAAAGTCAGAAATATTTTTGGAATTAAGGCTAAAAATCCCTGGGCTTCCCACAGACTTTGGGATGCAACAGCCTCAAAGCCATCACTGTGATTCTCTGGCTGAAGTTAGTTCTGACATTCATTCTTATTTCAGCACTATCCCTGGGTGCTGGGGCACTCTCCCAGTTTGGAATGCCATGGAATTTTAGTGAGGAGACTGAACTCCTTAAACTTGGCAGTATCTGTGAGTTCTAGCTTGGTTTTGTGTATATTTTGTGTATTATGTGGGTCTTGCTGTTGGAACTGATCTCACCGTGACTGTGTTGCCAACCCTGGCTCAGCTCTCAGTTCTGCAGCTGCAAATCTTTGTACCCTGTAAAATATGTTGAATTTAAAAACGTTTTCCTGTATTTTAGTGTTTATATATTTTGTCTTTTTACAAAGTTTGCTTTGGTTTGAAAAGTGAAAGTTTAATAAAGATTGGATTTATCACTCTTCGTGCTTCAAATGGGGATTATGGGCTGCTCTGTTTAAACTGGTGATTGAAAATTCAATACTAAATTCAAGTCAAAATATTGAAATAATTACGTTAAATACTTGGGAAGACTTTTCATAAGATTTTTTCCCCCTTGCTTGTCCTACTGTTAGTTTTCTGTCCTGGTTTTTCACAAGAAGGAAGATATCACCCAAATAATTCTCAACTTAGGTACCATACCTGGAATTTTGCATTTCCCCAGGCCATTCTCTGTGCATTTCTTACTAGCAGAGAGTGCTGCTGCAGTTCTCCAGGAGGATTATCCACCTCTTTTTTTTGTCTTTTTTGGCTGGTTTTCTTTTCTTTCAGTGTATTTATACACTAAAGCATTAGTAACTATAAAGACTCAGTGAGTTTTTGGTGGAGTTTGTTATACTGCTCTGAATATTGAATCAACGTAGTAGGTGAAGTGACACATTTTTAGTAGGAAAAGGAAGTTGGGCAGAAATAATTCCATTATCCAGCTTTAAAAAAATCATGGAAAACTTCACTTCCATCTGCCAAAAATCAGCGGCTTCAATCTGTGCCCAGCAGGGCCTCAAGGCAAAGAGATTCTGTCAAAGTCAAGGGCTTCCAGTGCAGAATTACAACCTCTGCTCCAGATGTGTCTTGATCTCCAGCTGCATTTTCCTGGGTGGTGGCTGAGGAATTGTGACTGCTCAGGAATTGTGGGGGCTGCTGAATTTATGGGGGCACACGGTTGTGCTTCAAGAGGGACAAAAAAAAAAAACAAAAAAACCCCCAACCAAACAAACAAACAAAAAAACCCCAAACAAAACAAAAATAAAAACAAAAAAAAGAGAAAATAAGAGAGAGAAAACAATGGGAAGGAGAGAGAAGCAAAAGGAAAAGAGAAAAAAGGAAAAGGGAGGGGGAAGAGAAAAGAAGGGGGAAAAGGAAACGGGGGAGGGAGAAAAATGGGAACAGAAACCAAAAAGGCAGACAAGAAAGAGAGAGGAAAGAAAAGGAACTGGAAAGAAGGGCCGCGCTGCCCCGGGGCTGCTGCCCATGGCCCCGTTCCCGTTCCATGGCCCCGTTCCCGTTCCATGGCCCCGTTCCCGTTCCATG